>CM021105.1:331556201-332026796 GCA_007115665.2 Sequoiadendron giganteum | reverse complement strand
AACCTCCTTTGTTTTGCAACATTCTTGGTACTTGGTTAGGAATAGTTCCTTCATGACTTCCCACGTTCTGATGCTCCTCAGGCTCATAAACCATCGTAGGGTGGTGTCCTTTAATGTAGCTGGAAATAGCTTGAGTTTTTGTGCATCACTTTGATAGTCATAATTGTGGCACAACACATCAAATTCAAACAAAAACATGTCAGGATCCTCCATCAAAAGAACATGAAAGATAGGCAAAGCTGAATGAGGAATATTCTTCATAGGAGCATCTTGTTCAGGATGTGTGATTGGAAACTCGAAGGTAAGTGGATTATTGTTGGCCAGTGCCCTATTATTATTGTTGTTGGGATCCATGAATTCTAATGCCCAAGGGGTAAAATAAGTTTTAAATGGCTCTTGGGTTTCCGAAAATGGACCAGATTTATCTCCGTAAGACTCTTGGAATGTTTTTCAACCTTTTTGCGTAATATCTCAGGAGAGCTTGGTTGGGTATTTGCGGGTGTTTGAATAATAGTGGTGTCAATAACACACTTCTCAATATTAGGTTCGGGTAATTCTAATGATGAAAATTTAGTTTTCAATTTCTCTTGAGTTGAGCTACTTCCTTCAATGGGTGATTTTAACTTATCTTGCAATTCTTCGGGTTGTGGAATCTCAATGGATGGTGCTGATTTATTTTTGGGTGTTTCGGGTTGTGAACTACTTCCCTTTTCTTTTATAATGAATCTTCCTCTACTATCCCTATTACAATTCATGCACCTAAATGATCTATGACAAAGAAAACCAAGGGTAATTGTCCAAAAGAAGTTGACTATCATGTGGACTTTCTACTTAGTGCAATGTTCCTAACTTAATTTACTAGAAATGCAGGTCTTTAACACCGTTCCTCGGAAACGGTGCAAAAAATGATTGGATTAAACTGTGGTCTTGAATTACTCTTAAAATGGGTTTGATTTAATCTTTGGAAATGGCTTCCTCAGTTCATCCTAAAGTGTCAATCCAGGAAGGTAGGCTTTTGAAGCGTGTTGTGGCAATATACCAAAGAGCTACAATTAATAAACCAAGGGTTGATGAATGAAAAATAATGTAATCTACAATTAAACATAATTCTTGATTGGTAGACTTCCTGTCATAGGTGTGACAGGAACCTATGAAGAAATAGTTCTGCAACATAAAAAAGATTAGTGGCACACAACATAACATAATTGAAAATCTATATAGCAGAATGAAAATCTATCTTGAAATAACATGACAGAATCAAAGTTAAACTATTGAATTTAAATAGACTTTTGACATCAATTGACTATTCAACTTCTTAGCTCATAATAAATTTATTAATCGACATCTAACTATTCTTAATACTAGTAATAAGTGACTGATAAAATATACACGCTGATAGATATTAAATGAATCAATAAAGATCACACTAACAAATATTAAGCAAATCAATACATATTAATGCAGTAATGAATTATACAGATAAGAATTAGAAAAATAACACAATAATAAAATTAATTGAATAACTATGAAATCATAACATACATTACCACACGCATAAATCTAATGTAAAGATCACTAACAAATGAGGAAGTGAGCCCTGACTTCACCGGTTATTGAAAGATGAAACTCACAAACACAAAACTACTCCACACTAGCTATCATTCATTCAAATTGCACTAACAAAGTATAGATTTTAAATCGCCAAAGTTTGATTTCTATTATGTATATCTATATCAGTTTTCAGCACACACACATATATATACCGATTGTACTATCAGCAAATAGATCAATTTGTTTGTTCGTTCGGCCTATCGGCCACTCACAAACAAGAGTTTGTAAAACAACAAAGACCACATGCCACTTATAACGTTAAGAAAAAACATCTTAATAAAAAATGATCAGTCACTAACAAAGTCTTGCTATTTTCATTCCGTTGATCTCTCGAGGTCCTCATGCTTGTAGCAGCTTCAACTTCCTTTTGAACTATCTCCTGCCATTTGGACATGAAACAATCAGAATTATCATGACTTTGAATAATTCATTAATCCCAATTCCTTTTCCTTATGTTATTAAATATTAGGGCTCCTTCAAAAAATGGTGACATGAATATGGACAAAGACACAGATAAAAAGGAAATTATAAGGTAAAAATGGTGGAATATTCTACACTCATCAATGCATTGTTGTAAATTTGTGATGTGGATTGCTTAAATTGTGCATAATCCATGTTGCAAAAGCTTGATGTGAGAGGTGATTCATAAAATAAGTGTTCTAAAATGCTCAATATTGGCTCAATAATTATAGAGAGTACCTATTCTTATGAGGATTGTGAATGATTTTCATGTTTGAGAGGGCTTGTTTTATAGATTTTGAGAATTGTGATCAATGGTGGAGATTCAATCTAAGGATCAATGGATAAGAGGAAATCAAAGAGATTGGGGAGGATCAAGGAAGATCAATGGTTGAAAATGTATGAGAGCACAAAACAATCCCTAATTTCATAGAAAATAGGTTGGAGATATTTTGAATTGGAGGGAAGAATTTGAATTAGAAATATTCTTTGTGCAAGTTGGAGAGTTGGAGGAAAATTAACCAATTAATCAATTATGAAAATTATGAGGATGGAGGAATTAATATTTTTAATTTAATAATTGAGAATTATTTAATCAAGAGGGATTATTAGCATGAAATTGATGAGTTAATCAAATAACTTTAATTATTCAATTAATAGGGAAATAAAGTAAATTTAACTAAATAATTAGAAACTATGTAATTAAATGGAGGAAATGTGTGATAATGAGGAAAATGATGTTAGTAAGTGAAATCAATATGTGTGATATGCTTAGGAAAATTTTAGGTGTCTACATTTTGCCCCTCTTTGACAAAATTTACCCATTGTGTTGTTTCAAAGACCTGATGTTGCTTGAAAAGAATTTAAAAATTCCCTTGATTTTACTGGATGCCCCACTGTGCCCCGACAGAAAAATGAATGATGGTGGGTTGCCCCCTCGAGAGATTGATTGAAAAAATTAATTTTTGGGTCAAGACTACGACATGATGATGGGAGTAGTTCTATTGAATAGAGGACAAAATAAGGTCCTAAGAAGCCTCAACACTTATCAGAATTGGTAGCCAAGGTTGGAAAAATGAGTTGCAAGACAAACCCCTAGATTTTTCTAGGAATATATGTTCATTTGGGTGAATTTCAATCTCATTTGCACACTTTACTGTGAGAGTTTAGAGAGCCCTTTAATATCATAGCTTCTAGACCTTGTAGAGACCCTGTTACCATGGCCCATGTTATTCGAGTCCTACACTGCATGGATTGAGTCTGTCAGTTCCAAAGTCTAGCCGACATAGGTGCCTGAATATGTACTTCATCAACTCTTTCTTGCATGTATTTCTAGATAGCTAAAGGTAGGCTAGAACCTAGGTAAACAAAGATGTCACTTTTTATATGATGCTTTTGTAACCTGACGGTGCACCTTTGTAACCCAACACAACACCTTTGTCAAAAGCATCAGAGCTTTGCATATGCACTGAGTTTTGGAAAATTTTGTGACACCTTTGTAAAAGTGTGATGCCTCTGACTATCAGGGTGCAACACCTTTGTAAAAGTGTAACACATTTTTTCTCACTTTTTCTTGAATGATAGAGTGATGCCTTTGCAAAAAGGTGACATTTTTGACTGGCATTGTGTGACACCTTTATAAAAAGGCTCGCTTTTTTTCTTTAGGCTTTTAGACTTCGATTTTTGCATTTTTTTAGAAAATTGACATCGTGAGCATTATGCTTGCAAGGTAACCCTCTCATCTCTTGAGAGTGACATCCAAAGGTTTTGGAGTGCATGACTACTTTTTCAGTGATGGAAATCGAATTTCTACATGTGGTCGATTTGTACTACATTGCATACATGCTTGAGATTCAAGCGCTTTTAACATTGATGACTGTAGTGGTTGAGAGATGGAATTTCAATACATCTTTGTTGTACTTTCTGATTGGAGAGGCCACCATCACCCTTGAGGACATTTGGTGGATTCTCAAGGTTCCTATTCATGGTAAGCATATTGTATACGACATATATTGAGGTTTTGAGGCTCTTGAGCGAGTCTTGATGGACGATGAGATTGAGCTTGAGGAGGGATAGGTTGATCTTAGGGGCTACATTGGAAAAGTCAATGATGTTACCATAATGGTTATTAGGATCATTGTAGGGCCACTAATGCTAGATCGATGATCGATGAGATTTAGTCTTGGATGGGGAGGGTCCTTGAGAGGATCCTTAAGGACAAATGCATTTTTTCTCGTAGACCTTGTATTCTAGCACACCTTTACCATGACATGCATTGGGTGGTATACAAGGGTGTTACCATCTTATTCACAAGAGCGACTTTACTGCACATTTGGGTTTGGGAGCACATTGCACTGCTTAGACCACTTGGGGATTTACACAAAGAGGTCATAAATATTTTCATCTACAAATATGAGGGCATGTTAACACATCATCACATGGGGGAGCTAGCTCATTGGCGATGCGTGATTGATGACATGATAGAGTTTATTTGGAAGTTGTGGATACAAATAGATGCTTAAGAGAATGATGGAGAGCATCTCCCATACTATTGATAGAATTGGTGGCTCATTAGGTGAACCCCACACATGTTGGAGAGATACTTGCTTGATAGGGTGGGATGAAATTTTGGGTAGAAACAAGATGCTCTAGTAGATGACTACCATGTCATGTTTTCTTGCACTGTTAGAGAGATAGTTGAGTGGGGGCCAGTGGCCTTAGTACATACAATCATCATAGATTTTGATCATCTAGCCCCAATTCCATGGGTTTATGTATATGGTCAAGATGATTTGAGGACCACAACAACTTATGATGCTTGGTTCACCATACATAGACCTTTTAGATTCATAGATATAGCTAGGGGCGATGTAGGTGGAAAAAGGTGATATAAGAAGTCCAACAGACAACATCAAAAGAGACAATGATTTGAGGCTGAGGTTCTTAGGGTAGAGGATAGGGTCCAAGAAATGAACCATAGGGTCCACCACCAGCTTAGGGGCCATAGAGTGATTAGGGTCATCATTAGAAGTAGGTAGCAACCATAAGAGGGGTGTTGGAAATGTTTGTCATTGCATCAAAAGATTGACCTATTAATACCTAATACAAACACCAAAGATAAATAAATCCATGGGAGTTAGTTAGTCCATGTCTCGAATCTAAAGGGAGATGCTGGCGATTAGTCCAACAATCCCCCCTTAGTGTCACCCGAAGGGATTCAAACCCACAACCTAGATCTGATACCATTTGTTGGAACACATTTTCCATTACGCCAAAAGATCGAACTATCAATACATGATACAAATTCTAGAGATAAATGGATCCATAAGAGGCGGTTAGTCCATGGCCATAATCCAAAGGGAGATGTTGGTGATTAGTTCAACAAGGTGTCTCGATGATCAGAGGTTGAGGGTTGCTTTACAGGAGTTAGACTAGGCATGTTGTGAGAATGATCGATATAGGAATGAGAGAGGGTCTCTCAAGATAGCTTGCTTAGACCCAGACAAAGAGGGATCAACTCAAGGATGAGTGTGATCAGGCCCAAGCTAAGAGGGATGCTAAGGTGACTCAACGACAACACATTGAGTTATAGTTGGTGTAGGAGATAGCCCATAGACAATAGTTAGAGGTTTTTGCACATGCACAAGGGTAGGTGATCCCTTAGACACAAAATATAGAGGCTATTCAATGACTATAGGATGAGGCTACTTATTAAAAGACTATATATGATATGGTTGTACCCTTGCACATGAGACAACCTCAATTTTCATAGTGGAGTGTTGTAGGTATGAGTAGATTGGATGGTGGGTCAATTGGTAGACCATCTTAGGGTTATTTAGATGGAAAAGGGCATTAGGGATAGCCTATGGGGCCAACACCTCCTCATCCCCTCCCTCTTGATTGAGAGGATTGAGGGAGCTCAGGGTAGCTTGATCTGTATATAGATATTTTTATATCCATATTCTGATGTAGATAGACTTGTTATGATGTATACAATTTTGTCGGCTATGGATAACCTCATGTATATTTTTGATGTATATCACACATTTTGATATGTATCATGACATTCATTTTTTTATGATATATGAGATGAGCCATTTTGACATGATGATGGTATGGTGTTATTGTATGCATTGATCTTTTACAGTATATGATGTATTATTATGGATGAAAATGTATGGATAGATGTATATGTTATATGATGTATTATTTCATGTTTCGATGATGTGATGATGAATATCTATTTATTATGTTTTATGATGTGATATGCATGTCACTAATGATCTATGGATGTAGGATGTGAGATGATGATGATTTTTTTTTTTTTGTATTTTCATATAACATATGATGATTATGTAGGATGAGTGATATGAGATGGTATTGACAGTTTATGGATGCAGGGTGGATGTATATATTTTTATTATGTCACGATACTTAGATAGAAAATTTAGTATGGATAGAAGTAGAAGAATGAGATAGAATAGGATGATGTTGATTAGGATACCAATAAACCTATGATTATTTCAAGATTTTATTAGATATGTGATAAGATAGGATAAATGATTTTTCTTTTTCTTTTTATATTATATAGCATAATGTAGAGCAATCCTTATTTTGATATAGAAAGTATACACAATGCACCAAGGTATGAAGAACTAGGGTGATGTTGTACCTATTGCATGGACTTTGACTCTGCAAATAGATAAGAGCATCCTTGTTCATACCTAACATACATAAACATTTTTTGATCATGTGAGAATAAATCTATCGAAGTAAGGAGACCAATACACAAAAGGTATAAAAACCTGATATGCACTATCCATTGTATTACTTGAGACTATACCTACACACACAAGGAAAATATTCACCGAGGTTGTATTAGAAGAACATCCAACAAACACAACAAACAAAAATAATGAGAATGCTCCAATACGTACCCCTTTAGACATACCAAGATATTGAAGATCAAGACAATTTTGAGTGAGCATTGTAATGAGACAAATATAAAACCAAAAGAAAAGATCAAAAAATGATAATGCCAATGCCATCATATCTCTTTCCAGAGAGAGTTGTTTTAGTTGAGATCTGAAATGATGTCTATTGTATGAAAGATATATCTGTTAAGTCATTCATTAGATGATGGCTTTTCAAATGTTTAGGCTATTGATATGAAGGTTCACTTACATGTTTTAACAATGATCAAGACTTATGACTTGCATGAAAATTTGTGTTTCAAAAAGTGTATTTGCTTTCATTTGTTTTGTCAAAGGTGAGGATGGTGAAGTTTTATTATGTACATGACAATTGATTGTGGGTGGAAAGTGAAATGGGATGGATGGATATTTTGTCTCTTTTTGGAATATTTCAATGTTTTTGAGTTTTGAAATGTTTTGAGGTTATTTTTGGTCTTTTTGAATATTTTTTGAGCTTATTTTTGATATTTTCAACATATTTGAATGTTTAAAATTTTGAGGTTATTTGGATGTTTTTGGAGTTTTAAGGTTATTTGGATGTTTAGGGTTTTCTAGGTTATTTGGATGTTTAAAATTTTTGATGTTATGATTGTTTTTGGGATTTTTGAACATTTGTTAATGTTTTGGGATTTTCAAAGTTAAATGATTAAGATGATATACAAGAATCCATGTAGATGACTAGGTGTAGGAAGATGCCCCAATCATGTATTAGACTACTTTAGTATAGGCAGTACAAGTTGACCTTAGGATAATGCGAAGTAATACTGGTATCAATAGATACTCATTGAACACCAAGCCATGATAGGGATGCAAATGGATGGATGGAAGATGGATGCTTTTCTTTATGGATGGATGAAAGATGAAAAAAAGTACTTGATAGATGATATATGGTGCTTATTTACACAAGGTTCCTATTTGCTAGGTTTTCACCAAGGTACTTCCCAAAGAAAAATTGAAGTGGTTTTTGCTAAAGGATGATTTTTCTCTTTACTATTTTTAACGTTTTTTTAGATTTTTTTATTTTTTTTGGATTTTTTGGATTTTTGGAATAATATACCCCTCACGGACTAGGCATAAACCTTTTGAGATGACTATTGTTGATAGGTTCATGGAAGAAATCCCCTTTAGGTGTGGCTAATTGATATGTTCCAAATCCATAGCTTGTGGTGATGACCAAAGGTTCCGACTAGTTAGGTTCAAACTTCCCTTTGTTGTCTTGGTCCAACTAATTTTTCTAATTCTATTTAAGGACAAGGTCTCCTACTTGGAAGTGTAAAAAAATGATCTTCTTATTGTAGCTTCTATGTAGCCGCTTATGATATGCTTGTAAGTGATTTAGTGCTTCTAGATGATGATCATCCAACAACTCAAGTTCATTCAACTTGGAGGTCCTATATTCTTGATCATCAATTAGGTGCTACAATGAAATTCTCAATGATGGGAGCTTGACCTTAATGGGTAGGATGACTTTAGTTCCATATACCAAGGAATATGGAGCAACACCAATGAGTTTTTTGATACTTGTTCAATATGCCCATAAGGTGAGATTCAATTGTAAGTGCAATCCCGACCAACATCATTAACAATATTTTTCAATATCTTGATGATGGTCTTGTTAGGCACTTCCACTTGACCATTTCCTTGAGGTTAATAAGGTGTGGAGAAATAATGTTGGATATGGAATTGATTACAAAGTTCTTAGAAATATTGATTTTTAAAATGCATTATATTATTTGTGGTAATGGATTATGGAACACTGTAGCAGAAAATTAGGTAGTTCAAGATTGATTTGGATATCTGTTTACCTATGATATATGTCACTGGAATGGCTTCTATCCACTTCATGAAATACTCAGTGGTGGTGATTATTAATTTATGGATATTAGATGAGGTAGGTGTTATCTTGCTAATGAGATCAAGCCCTCATTGTGAAAAAGGCCATGGTGTAGTGATAGGTCAAATTTCTTGAGATGGGGCATGAATGAGATCACCATGTTGTTGACATTGTAAGCACTTTTTTACAAATTTATTAGCCTCTTGCTCCATGGTAGGCCAATAGTAACCCATTATAAGAAAATTCTTTACTAAAGTAACAACACTTGAATGTGACCAACAAACATCTTCATGTATCTCTTTTAAGGTAGTTGAAGCTTCTTCTTGGTTAAGACATCTAAGTAACATTGCATTAAGACTTCTTTAAAAAATGATATCACCAATGATGACTGTAGACACTTAAAAATGTCTTGAATGATATCATGCACTCAAATATGATATAGTAACACTATTTCATCCTAAAACCCATCCTCTTTTCGCTTAATTAATTAAATTAGCCTAGTTATTTAATTAATTACACCATTTTAATCTGTTAATCTAATTGACCTAATTAGGTTAATTCTTCCCTTTTTTCATGTTAACCTTTCATCCTGTTAAATTGGATAAATCAAATTATTTAATTTAAACCCTAAGTCCCCTTATTTAATTAAATAACCCTAAGCTATTTAATTAAATATCATATCACATCCCACTTTTTCATTAAATCATTTATTTAATGAATATCATTTAATTCCTATAATTTGCATAATTGGAACTTTGTTTTAATTATTAAATTATTAATTAAAGCTAATTCTACCACTTGCAAGGGAATATTCCAAGAGAATATTCCTCCTTTACACATTCCTCCAAAAAGGGAATTGTTGAAATGCATAAGACAACTGAGAGGGGGGTGAATCAGTTGTACCAAATTATTTTAATTCTGACCTTAATAGATTCCACTTTAACTTTAATATGTTATTAAGTATAAACATGAAATGTAGATAAAAAAAGAAAACACTAGAGACACCAAATTTACGTGGAAAACCTAATGAGGGAAAAACAAAAGTGAGGATTAACTCACAATATAATAGTAATGCAATATCAGATACAAAGGCTCATTGTCAGAGGGATCACTGCCCAAAAAGGACTCACTGTCTAGATACAAAAGCTCGCTGCCTACAAATAGGACTCACTATCCAGAAGGAGGCTCATTGCCTACAAACAAAGAAAAACAATAGAAAATCCACCACAATAGGTTCTATGCATTCGTAGCTTGATCAAAGGATTGTAGACACCCTTAGCTCACTACTTTCAGGAATCTAACACATCAAAGTACTATTGCCTTGATTCACTTTCACACACTGTGCTTTTCACACTTTTCACGCACTTCACACTCATACATCCAATTCACAACATCTTGACTTGTATTTATACCATCTTCGACCTTGAAATATTTCTCCAAGGTTGGCTACACATCCTTTACTTTACAAATTCAAATTAGGTTGGTGACTCAACATTCCCGTAGTGGATAAGAATGAGATCAAACCAATTACATACTTAATTATGACCCAAAAAAAATCTTGGATCAATCACACACTTCCTTAATATTTGCTTATTCTCCATGTAACATGTAAACACCACGTCGACCAAACCTAATGAAAACACCAATGAAATTTGAAGTACTTGCATCCACAACAAGATGATGACACATGGATCACACAACATGCTTCACCAAACACTAGAACACCTCTTAGAAACCTTCAGATACATCTGCAACAATTGCAACAATATTTATACATAGAACACTCTTCAACAGTCCAACCAGACCGTGCAAACACACACAATAGTTCTGGAACAAGCCTTCTGAAGCACCAGACCACAAGCACGTTTTCCAAAACATAGAGAACATCAATATTAGCCTTCTTCTAGATTTGAAATATCTGAGACAAACCACCAGAAGACTACGGAGTAGAGACATCTCTCCCAGTCCATAGACAAATAGTTGTGCCAAACTGGTTCACACACCGGTTCACACATCTTTCACTCTCCATCAACCCAGAGGCTAAAACTCAAGATATATTATCCATTGAAGTCCATAAAGAATAGTACAGATCTACACAAGCATAGGATCAACACAAAATAAATGCAGAGCATATTACCAGAGCACACTCAAAACACACACACAACATGTCTTCATTATTTATTAATTTTCTGAAAAACACTTGACATCATCACATCTACAACACCATAAATATAGCTCCATGTACTCTCAATACTTCTATAGTATCTCAATTATACATTTACCACCTGCAATCACTCTAAACTATGTTGGCATCAATGACAACATCAATGAAAACACCACCAAACACATTCATACTTGCAACAAGAATATTCTCATAGAATATTCCTTCCCCTTTGCACATTAAAATTTTGTTTTAATTAACTAAATGCTAATTTTAATCCAAAATGGGATTATTCCCATGGAATATTCTTTCCCTCTTCACTCATTTGAAAAAAGGATTATTATTATTTGTAACAAACTTTCAACAAAATTCTTGTGCAAGTTTTCAAAGTGTATTTGTTTGGATGATTGTGAATCCTTGATTAAATACCAACTTGCATTCCCAACCCTTGATGTGAATTCATGATCTATGCCTCCATCTTCCTTCCATCCTAACTATTGATTGATTCTTTCAATCTTGACCATTAGTTTCATTTTTCCTATTCTATAAATCGAGATTGCATCTATTGAATAGGGATACACCTTTTAACAGTAAAATTATGTTGTTAAAATAACTCTCATCTTGAATCTATGTTTTATGTTTTAAAGGAATTTTAGATTAATTTACATGCATAATAGCTTAAAGCATCTATTAATGGCTTCCATGGTAACTTAGGTGCATCCATTTATCATATTTTGAAACTAGGGTTTTAATCTTTCAAATGTTGCATTCATTTAGAATAGATCGCATGCACTCACATTGATCATCTTAGATTTTATTATATTAATCTAACTTTAATCATGTTTTACATCACATCTCTCATTAGCTTCATCAGTTTTCTTCAATAAAAATGATTGAACAAGATCATTATCCAAGGGATTGGGAAAGGGTCGCAATTCCACATCAATGCGACACCACTCCCCCAATAGGATAAGTTTCAATGTCTTAGAGTAGATGTTTGTTGAGCTTTCATGCTAGTTGTTAGTTTTAATGGCTGCTTCATCTTTGTTTACATTAAATTATCTTATTGGATTGATACATAGTGGCTTAAATATGCTTTGAATCCTCATGGATCAAGTATAGTTAACCTATACTACATCATTGGTTACATTTTGGTGCTAGAAGGAGGGCTCAACCGATCAAATATGATGATTTTTTCTCTAGATTCTCATTTTCCTAGTTTTGTAGGTACAACGATGCTTTTGGAGGCTACAATGATGCCTTTGTTAGGTATCATCATATAGCGATGCCTTTTTCTGGAGTATAGCAACACTCAGTTAAAACAACAATGCCTATTAACAAATTGAGACACTAATACTTTTTAGAGGTATTGAATATTTACAAACAATGATGTCTCCAAAATAGTGATGCTATCATCGTCCTTGTTTTATTGTAGAGCGACTCTTTTTCTCACTAGAGTGATGCCTTTGAAAATAATGATGCTTTTTATTGGTAAGCAAAAAAAGTGATTGAATTTTAGCACATGCTTTAAATTTTTGATGTTATCTGCTCTCTAACATGTCACTGACTTTTGGCTTTTTTTTTTAGGCTAACTAGTTTTGCAGGTTTGGGAAACAAAATTTGAAGTGAAGGAGCATATTTTCATTTGATTGTAATTGTAAAAAAGTGTTTTGACACTTATGGGGAAATTATAACCCATTTTATGATGCTTTATTTCACGTTTTAGGACCAACTAGATTTCCTTTGGGTTAAAAATTAACGGTCAAATTGGTTAAAATTGAACCCTCATATCCTCTTTTTGTGATGTTGGCTTAAAATTGAATAATCTATAACACCTCATTTGGTGCTTAAAATTAATTCATTATGCTTGTCAAGGTTAAAATAAACATGTGTCTGATTTTCTTGTGTATGCTTGTTGTGTGTATCCTCCCCCCTTGTGCTTTGTGCGATCTTGGGTGAAGAGAAACATGCAAGTATACCTTTTCTTCTTAGAAGCGCCTATCCTCTCCCCTTGCACCTTTTTGCAATCTTGGGTGATGAAAATAATTTTAATCTTCAAACATGTGTTAACTATAGAGGGCCTGCCTCCCAACTTGTGAGAGGGAATGACCCAAGCGATGCTTTCATTTCACCCTGTTGTATAAATAATTGGTTGTGACTAAATTCATTAACTAGATAGTATTGTTGTCCTATATTGACAAATGTATCCCTTAGTATCCTTGTGATGCATTAAAACCATTAGATATTTCTAAGGGCTGGGAGGCCTCTTAATTGAGTGAATCGTTGCATGTATAGCACTAGTTTATCTCGGAAGTTTGAATTAAACTTTTTTGTAGTGGCTCACCATTTCCTTTGAAGTGTATTTTTAAGTAGTGCATGGGAGGTGCACCACTCCCAAAAGTTACTTACCATGTCCGCTTTTTGGTTGAGGCAATAAAGAAAATGGGGAAGGGTCTCCTTTTCTTGGTGTGTCAAGATGATACATTTCCTTGACATAGCCTATTTTTCCATTCCATCTTCACGGATTAATCATCTCTTAGGGGATGATGGTAATCATACTAAGAAATACACACCCGAACTAGGATTGCTCATGCTTGTGAGTTAGTTTGATACTTGCTTGGTTCTGAAACATTACAAACAAACATCAATGATCTTTCTCAAAATTTCAAACCCTTTGGTCTAAATATGGATACCCTTTGAAAAAATCCTTGATATTGATGCTTTTCCTAAGGATTTCTATCCTTGGAGACTTCTAAATATTTTGGTTTACATCTCAATCCATACTTTCCAAAGTTAACCTAGGTAACTATGCCCCTAACTTCATCCTTTTCACAAAATGGACCTTGTGAGATGAATGATGTTTTTGACATAGATATTTAGTTTGAAACTTAAGAAAGACAAGTGTTTATGGTAAAAATAAAATAATTATGAAAGATAAATTGACAAATTGAAATCCACATGACCATTTGGCATCTGATCGCTCTGGTTGAACAACCAAACCATACGCTCGCGATCATTCAACCAAACTTTGAACTAATTGAAGGAGAACAAATAGAT
Source organism: Sequoiadendron giganteum (assembly GCA_007115665.2). Taxonomy (NCBI): domain Eukaryota; kingdom Viridiplantae; phylum Streptophyta; class Pinopsida; order Cupressales; family Cupressaceae; genus Sequoiadendron; species Sequoiadendron giganteum. The sequence continues at coordinate 332,012,701 of CM021105.1, read as the reverse complement.
ATAATTAGTAGTTTGAGGAGCTTCACTTTTGAAACAAAGGAAACACTAATTCAATGGAGAAACCTAGCTTACATTTTAGAAAAAAAAGAGGAACAAGCCAATATTGTGGCTGGAAGGCCCACATTACCACCTCCAGTGTGGTAATAAATATCCTCTTTTTCATAAATCTTGTGCTTCTCTAAATGATCTCTCACAAAATAAAAATCCCCAAGAGAAGGTCTACATCTTGCTATTTAAAACTTAGACATCATAGGGAAAAGTAAATTTGGAGATGTATCTTAAGGAAACACCTTAACCAGGATGAATCAATAAGGAGACATTTTCTACGTTGTTTCATGGATGCACCAGATCTACACATTTCACAAGAACTTCTCATTAATGATTGAGTCCTTAGGGTTTGAGAACTTTAGAGGTCTAGCATGTTTCTCACCACCTTGGTCCTGAAAAACTAAAGGTTAACTCTAGGTAAACATTGGGTTAAACATTCCATCCATCCTTCATCATATTTGAAACCCCACTTCACCAAACTTTTCAAACTTTTGAACACACCAACACTTTGGACTTAGACATCTATCAACCAAAACCCTAATTTAACTACTTGGTATGTTAAATTAATCCTTTTCCATGCACTTGGTTAAGTTAGTTATTATATTTTGTACTAGTTTATCTTGAAGGACATAAGTCTACCTTAAAGATTCACATGTTCATTAACATCCCTTATCCAAACATCAAACATCTAACTTATAGTCAAAAGTGTTATCCCAAAATGTTTGCAAAGATCACTCCCCATATCATTCATCTTTCCATCTCTCACTCACATCATTTCTCCAAAATGACTTAGAGCATCCCTTCTACCTAGATTTGAGTCAACTAAAGAGTTTAAGCATTACAGATCTTAACATAACTCTCCCATAGGTGACCCATAATTTATGGTAAAGAAAATATCACAACATAAGAGAATCATGGAGAAAACCAAAGTAGCATTCACCTCAAGTGATTCCAATCCTCAAGAATTTGATCCAAGAAGTCATGTTACCCCATCGTAACAACCCTAACTTCATCAAGACCATATGAGATAAAAGACATCACAAACAACCCGTTTGGAATTACTAAGGAAGAAATCATGGAGTACAAAAAATAAAATCAAGCCTTAGAAAATTTAGCTCCTATTTCCCTATCTTTTGTTGTGCAACCCTTGACACAAGGCTTGAATTCATCCATCATTCAAACAACTCCATCAGTAGGGTTAAGTCAAACATCAAATCCTAGTCTTGCAACTAGTCTTTCTATGGACTTTGGCCATATACTCTTCCATTGGAAAGAAACACACTTGTGGGTACCCTCAATACCAATCTACCCCAAAACACTACTTTGACACCTAACTTTGGTGCTCCTACCATTATTGAACATCCCCTACATCAACATAAGCCACTTACACTTCATGAACCCATGACAACCTCAACATATCAAGGGCGCCCATCTTCATCCATCCCCATAAGTACCAAAAATTTGACTAGTTTCATGCAAGGTAGTGTGGACCAAGTGTCACAAATAGACCCAAAAGGGAAAGTTAATACCCTTAAGAAAAATAAGCCTTCAAAACAACAAGGGAAATCTTTATCAAATCCCCCAATGAGTTCATCCATCCCATTGGTTTCCAAAAATATATCCATCCCATCCCTCATCAACCCAAATCAAACGAGCCCCTTGATCAAAAACCCCATCAACCAAGGTAATACCTTGGTCCCACCTCAAGTACAACAAGGGAACCCCATACTCTTTGGTAAAGGGAACCCTTTCGATCAATTACAAGGTCTAAACGTGTCATTGCCATCACAATATCTAATGGCACCATCATCACCTTTCCCCTTAATCCCTCCCATCATGCAAAATCAAATGCGACCTCAAAATTACATTCCTCCATCCCAATCCACCATCTTGCAAGGAATTTTAAACCAAGGGAACCCCAACCTCTCATCAACAACCCATAACCCACTCAAAACATCAACACCCAAAACCCATCGTAGATGTCCCAACAACCAACTGACCCTACATTGCAAGTACATGCCTTAGCTCTACAACAAGCACAACATGGCTATCAACACGCCATATAACAACAAAAAAAAGCAAGCAACCCTAGCAGCACAAAAAGAACAACAAGCAGCCCTAGAAGCACAACAACAAAAACAAGCAACCTTAGCAGCACAACAACAACATCAAGCACACTAAGTAGCCTTAGTAGCACAACAACAATAGCAAGCCCAACAATTAGCCTTAACAACACAACAAAAAAATCAATCCCATCAAGCAGCCTTAGCAACACAACAACAAGAGCAAGCCCTAGTAGCTCAACAACAACAACAAGCCCATGAAGCAGCCTTAGTAGCCCAACAATAATAGAAAACCCAACAAGCAACTCTTATGAACCAACAACAACAACAAGTCTTACTTGATTAGCAGTATGCCCAACAATAACAACAAGGTTCCTACTATAGCCCTCAACAAAACATCATCAATGCGAACACGATAGGAATATATAAGCCACCACCACAATCACCTTCATAATGTCCTACATCCCCATACACACCCTACAACACCCCATCATATCAGAATCCCACCTAGAACCCATCCACCATACCACAATATGTAACATGTGTTCCTCCACCAAACCCACAAGACGATGGAGCATCACAACTTAAGGCATCAACACAAGAAATGTAGGATATCCATATGGGAAAAATGAAGAAGCCCCATACACAACAAAACCTATGTCCATATCCATTCAATCAAAACATCACGATGGTACCTTTCCCTCCTAGTTTTGACGTCCCCAAATTTGATAAATACAAAGGGAGAGGAAATCCTATGGACCATGTCAAAGAGTTTAATGTCATGTGTATGAAGGTCACCTACAACAAGTCCTTATTGATGTGCCTCTTTCTATGAATATTGACAGGCCCGACCATTGACTAGTTTTCTCAGTTGCCTCCAGGAATTAAAACCTTCCAAGAAATCACCCATAAATTCATAGATCACTTCTCCTTTAATATTGACATGGATGTGAGATTAGAAGAGTTGTATACTCTAAAAATAAAATAAAGGAGAATCTTTCACCAATTTCTTGCAAAGATGGAGACAAAGAGCTAGTAAAAGCAAATGGCCCATTCTTGATGAATAACAAGTGGGGATCATCATAGCGAGTGTAGATCCAGATCTATCCTTTCACTTAAAGATGCAATGCATTACCTCTTATGATGAGCTTGTCCCTAGATCCCTTAACATCGAGAGAGCTCTAATCTCACAGGGAAATACTCAAGCCTACAAAGACAACTGCCCATCAACCAATTCAAATGACAAGCCTTGTGTTTGGGCTAAGAACAAGAACGTGACAAATGATGGTGTGGTAGATAGTAAGGTGGTCCTCAGTGCTCCTAGTCCAAACAACAATCAAATGGCTAACATTCAACCAACCGTGCAACAAACCACATCACCTCAAGATAATTGGATCAATAACACCAAAATGCAACAAAGACGAACCCCCAATAGGAACAATTATCCAAAATATAAATATACACAATTTCCAAAACCTATTGAAACTATCATGAAGAAATTAGTAGAGTCAAACTTGATAACACTTCCCAAATTTGAAAACTACTAAGAACCACAAGATAAACCACCATGGTACAATGAAAAGGACCTTTGTGATTTTCATAAATCAAAGGGTACAAAACATCAAATTGCATGAGTCTAAAAAATGTTATCCAAGATCTTATTGAGAATGGATACATATCTATTAAGGTACCGACTAGAAACTAGGATCTTAAGATAGACAATAACCCTATGCCAAATCATAACAATGGAAAAGGTAAGGATTACAAAAACATACAACATGCCTATTCCAATGTAGTCACTTCATGTGATAGTGTCATCACTATCATCACCATCAAAGGGCTGTGCAGAGTGTGGAGTCACCACACGACATGGAAAATTCACCATCCAAGGATCCCATCTCAATCTAGGGCACAACCTACTTTTCTAACATCAAACCCTAGCAAGTACAGTCTCCTCAATCAAATTAAGAAGACCCCTATGTAGATCTCTATCTGGGAACAATTGAGGCTATCCCCCGCACATAGGGAAATGTTAGAGAAAGCTTCATCTTCATCATCCATCCCTGAGGATATGGATACAAAAAAATTTAAAACTATGGTAGGACATATCACCATCCCTCATCTTCTCACCTTCTCGGAACAAGAACTACCATCAAAACCATCTCATAACTATGCTTTACACCTTGAAGTCATTGTTCATAAGTACAAGGTTAAAAGAGACTTAGTAGATGGAGGTGTTGGTCTGAACATTTGCACCCTTTAGTTGATCAAGAACTCAGGCTATTTGGAAGATTCTATTGAGAAAGCAAAGAGTACAACCATCAGAGCATGTGACAATCAAGAGTGAGTATCAAAAGGCATCATCACACTACCCATCCAAGTGGGATCTATAATTATAGAGACTACATGCCAAGTGTTAGACCTTGATCTTCCCTACAACATCTTGCTTGGTCGACCATAGATCCATGCCCTCAAAGTTGTGGCTTCAACCTATCACCAATGTGTAAAGTTTCCTTTTGAGGATAGATAAGTTATGATCCATGGAGATCTTGAGCCCTTTTACTACTGTAAGAACCTTGAGGCCAAGTTTTACAAAATACCCCAAATCCCTAAAAATGATGAAGGGCCTACACCATCCTCCCTTGCATCTACCTCAAAAAAAGAAAAGCAACCATGGTGCAAAACATTCCCAACATCAAAGCAGTGATCTACGATGATGGTTGTGGAAATTATAAACTAATGAATGACACTTTTGTGTTGGGAGAGCTACCTCTTTCTCCCAAATCTCATGGGAAACCCACATCTATCAACATAGTGGCTGAAACAATAAATAGCAGATACTACCTTCACCAAGTGAGGGGATTTGAACAAAGAATATGTTTATGAAGAGGATGTCTCTAAGCTACTCTATCAAGATGACCGACCCATCCCCGTTCTTCCCATGGAAGATATCAAGAAAGGTTTACAGCTAATGAAGAGATGGGGATATGACAAGAATGTAAATCTGGGACAAAATGACAATGGTTTGCTAGAACCCAATGTTCCTGAGAACGTCCAAAGAATCTTGGCCTAGGATGTACTACTAGCAAGGTTACCCTTATTGGTAAAGGTACTTATGCTAAACGGGTTGAGGCTTCCTATTGGTTACCAATATTACATGATACTACCCTAGATGAATTCCCCCTTGACATTGTTGACCTATTTGAGAATAAATCTCTCTTCATGATATTCAAAACATCTTTTGCACCAAATGACCAAACCACTTAAATAATCCTAGTATACCTCAACTCATTGACTGGGATCAACGAGGACCATCGATTCCAGATTTATTCGAAAATGATGAAGCAATCTCAGAATTCATGGGACTCCATGAAAACTTACCATGGACACATCACAAATCCATTTTTGATATAGATCTAGACACATGGACATACTACAGGGAGATGATTGAATCCTTCAGTTGTAAAATTGATGACGTGCAAATTGTTGAGTAAAAACCACACTGTGACACTCTTTGATCCTAAAATAGTAAAAAGAAAGGACACATCAAAAGGTGAAAACCTCTTTGAGGTGCCCAAGGATGAGGGATTGAATCTCCCCCTTAGTGAAATGCATTTAGAAACATTAGTAGTACTAGTAGAAAGGCCACCCCAATCAATGTGGGAACAAAAAAAGCACCCAAGATAACTTTCTATGCCGAATCCTTGTTGGATGAAGAACAAAAAAACCTAGCAGTGTTCCTGAAAGAGAGAAGCGATAACTTTGCATAGTCATACATAGATATGCCAAGGCTCGATCCATAAGTGGTTGTGCATAATTTAGCAGTCTATCTTGAAGCCAAACCACTGAAGCAAAAAACTGAGAAAAATGCACCCTCAAATAATACTCTTGGTGAAACTTGAGTTACAAAAGCTTCTCGACGTTGGATTCATCTGATCGATAAATTATCTTGAGTGGGTTTCCAACTTGGTACTAGTCTCCAAACCCACTGGGGGCATCAGAATATGCACAGATTTCAGAGATTTAAACAAAGCATGCCCAAAGGATGATTTCCCTCTTCCTAACATTGACATAATTATGGATTTAATAGTTGGACATGCTATCACTCATGGATGGTTTTTCAAGTTATAATGAAATCATGATCGCCAAGGAGGACCAACACAAAACTGCATTCACTTGTCCTTGGGGAACATATTGTTGGAACACGATTTTTTTTGGGTTGAAGAACACAGGAGCAACCTATAAAAGAGTCATGACCCTCATCTTTCATGAAATGATCCACAAAATAGTTGAAGACTATGTGGATGATATTTTGGAAAATTCAAAGAAAATAAGTGAGCATTGTAGACACTGAAAAATGTCCTAGGTTTGTGAGAAACATTTTTCCTTGGTCGTCATCTTCTAATAATTAAATAATTTTATTATTTAATTATGCTTGATCATATTCCTCTATTAATTAAATAATTTTTAATTATTTAATTAATTCACTTTCTAATCTCTATTCTATCCTAATCAATTAAAATAAATAAATTGTGTCACTAACACCCTCTTTCTTCAATAATTAAATAAATCATTATTCATTTAATTATTTATCCTTCATCATTTGTCTATAGTTAGAGAATAATAATAATTATTAGTTGACCTTTTCATTCTTCCATAATTAAATAATTATCAAGATTATTTAATTATGTGTCATTACTCTCCCCTTTAAATAATTAATTCAAATTAATTATTTAATGCCTTATTTCCATCCCTACTATTTAATTAAATAGATTGATTTAATTAAATGATCATTTTCATTTTCCTCCAAATAAATAATTCGAATGAATTATTTATTTTCCACTTGTCCACTTTCTCCATTTTGAATAAATAATTTATTTATCCCTCCCTTTTGGTCAAAATTGCCCTATTCATGGCCTTTATTTCTGTCATAGCCTTCATTTTTGTCATAGTTGTCAGGCATCATAGCCGTCAATGTTATAGCCCTTCCATAAATGGCATATTCTAGTTGCATCAATCCTCCATCATTAATCTTGGCATATTTCTAGAAGTTTGATCTTGGTCTTTCATTTCAAAACCTCCTTCTCATCCATTCTCATCCATCAATGTTGGAATCTTTCTAGAGGATTGCTTGGTCATCTATTCGAATGGTTGTCTATAAAAGAGACCATTCTCCTCCATTTTCAAGTTAGCAACTAATTATCTCCAACCTTCTACTTACCATTTGTAGGTTTTGCACAAGTATTACAACAAATCTGAGGGAAAAGTTGCATAAGGAGAAATAGGAGAGCAAGAGAAGTGATTCAAGTGCAAGCATGGGGAGTATTTTGGTTTGATGCTTTTAGTTTACTCATGTTTTGTTTGTTTTCTCTTGTTTAGATGTAGTTTGTAGCTTAGAACTGTTGGTTGTCATTTATTCTAGGCTAGGATTCATCTAACCCCATCTTACATTGGTGAACCTAACATGAACCTTAGTTTTGCAAAAATTTTGTATAATTTATTGCTTGTTTTTATAGATTTTAGGTACGGAACGATGCAATTGTTGAACACAACGACACATTTTCCAAGATGTGATGCATTTGATGAACACAACGACACATTTGATGAGAAGTGACGCATCTACCAAAGACATGATGGGCGATAAAATTTGAATTTGAGAGTGTGACACAATCATTCTCGTACGACATGACACAATCATTGCACCGAACACCACATTTATCTACTCCGTACAAGGTTATGGTTTTGTGCTTTTTCTCTCTTTCTTTTTGGTTTTTTCCATTAGACTAGTATTTGTAGGTTACTAATCTTCTATTTGCAGCTTGTGGCTTTGGAGGGAACTCCCAAAACTACTTCTTTTGAAGCAACAAAAAAATTGGGCTCTTAGTCTAGTTTCTTTTAAATTGTTTTTTTAATTAGTCTAGTTTCTTCATTTTCCAATCTAGTTTAGGTGTTCATTTGTGAGTTTTACTTAGCTCCTAACCTTTTGTGCTAACAAGGTTTTTGCAAGTTTTCGTTGGTCTAAGATATCTTTGGTGAAACTTGGTTTTGTAGGTTTCATGTGTCCAAGGCTTGATTTTGAAACCACAATCTTGTTTTCTTTAGATTAGCTAAAATTTCTATTGGTGCTTTAAAAAGAACTATTGTCTTCTCTCACGTATATTTAACTAGGGTATAATGAATCAGTGTTTTAGTGTTTGAAGGATGGTAGGTATTATGCTCTCACCTTGTGAAACCTCGGTGATCAGAAAGCCAAACCCATCTATTTTTTTGTTCACCCATTAGAGAGCCTGCCTTGGTGGGAAAAATTACTCACCCTAAGGGAACAACCCAAGCAGTAATAGGCTAAATCCAAGTCCTTATGAACCACTATATAAATTTGTGATTGCAAGGAAAGTTTGCAATCAACGAGAAGTGGTACGTGATAGCTCTCCCCCAATATCTTTATGATGCCAAAAGCCCTTGTTCTAAGGGTTGGGAGACCTCTTGAAGGATTTTATCATGGACCCCCTGAACTAGATGCCCTTACTAGACACCTCTTGTTTGTAGTAGCTAAAATCCTTCTATTTACTAGCGTAAGAGGTTGTACCTCTGAAGTCGTCCCACATTTTTATAGTTCTTTGTAGAGATAGAAAATTACTCTTTGGGGAATTCAAAACTTGGTATGTCTCAGAAGTGAGTGTCGAGTAAGGTGGAGCTAGTGTTACCAAGTTCCTAGGCTATCCACTCTAAATAAGCGCGGCTGGAGAAATCCAAGTGGGAACCCAACAAATATTGTCCTTGCCAACCTAGGATTTGTGCTTGTCTTCTTAAATCAAAACATTTTCATATCAAACCAGACCAAAAACAATTGATTGATACTATATTATATGTTTTCCAATCATATTTTATTAGAAACAATTAAAATCCTGATCAAAACCATTTTAAAATCATCAAAATTGTCAAAGTAGCATTCTAGAAAACCGCAAGTGTTAGACATAGAGCTGCAACTATTAATGTGAACATAGCTAAGAACTAGAAAAATGTAATCATCTATTTGAACCATATTTTCCAGAAACAGGGCCACATTTGATAACCTAAACTACATCTGATAACTTGAACCACAATTGTGTGACACATTTGTTGAAAATAGAGCCGCAATTGTCTGCTAAATGAAAACTTCTGAAATATGTGTCCAAAATCCAACCAAAACAATTTCACAATGACCTCTGACTGATAAATCAAAGACTTGCAAGATTCACCAGTTCATTTTAGCATTCCCATTAGAGATACATTGCATTATAGGTTGCATTCCTCCATCCTTTGCATTTAACAAATTAGATCTTCATTCTTAGGTTGCATTTGGACTTTTAGATTTTGAACATAGGGAGACCTTTGAGCTTTTGGAAATTCTTGGTCACATATTCTATTTGTCATTATCACCTTGCCAAGTTTGGGTCTTAGTCTTGTGTCCTAGTCTTGGTTGTTCTCTTATGGTCAATGACATTTGGAGTTTGTTGCCTTGGGTTCGCATTAGCTTGATTTCCATCCTTTGTTTAAAATTATAGCATTCCTTTAAATTTATTTTCCCTTATTTAGACATATTGTTTAGATTACACCTTGCATCCTTATACTCCAAAAATATAAAAGCATAGCTTAATTTAAATTGTATCATTACCTTGATCTTCAATTAGCATCATCTAGTCACCTTGCCACTCACCTTGATCATCAATCATATTTTAGCATCTCTTAGCATTCATTATCCCCATCCCTTTATCATTATCATCCTTGCATTACTATACTTGTCTTAGCATCATTGCATTTTCATATCCTAAAATCTCAAAAATCCAAAAACATAGTTTGGTCTCATTTACATCTTGCATTATCCATCAACTTGCAAAAGTCTCACATGGTTGAAACAAGGCCAAAATCCAAAAGAAAGGACATGGATTATTCAAGTGACCTTTTCATGAAACTACCCTTGGAACAAACTCAAATCATTCTACACCTACAAGAGGCACATCACAAGGAAAACAAACAAACACATGGGAATACATGAGCCTAGAAGAATTTAACAAAAAATTGACTCAAGAAATTGAAAGAGCTTATCAAGATCCAAGAATCTTAATTATGGTTGACCAGCTTGTTAGTGTCAAACCTAACAAATTTTTCTATGCTCTAGCTAAAAAGGGTTCCAAACTACCTCAAGGATTTGATGTATCAACCCTTGTAGAAGAAGAAACTAAAAATCCATTTGCACTTGGCTTGCCTTCATCATATCAAACATCAAACATACCCCTTGGGACAACTTCACAAATGAGTACCACTACCAAACATGTCCCAAGCATCCCAACATTTGGAAACAAGGTAACCCATACCACTACACAAGGAAAAAGTTTCACACTTGGAAGTTCCTCCAATTCCATGGGTAAGACGTTTACAAACCCCCTTTTCCAAAACACACATCAAGGTTCCACTTCACAAGGTCCTACACCTCTGATTCAAAATGCAAACCAAGGTCCTATTCCTACACTTCAAAACACAAATCAAGGATCCTTATTTCAATTTTAAAGCACACCTTCATAAATTCAACTTAGAAAGATTCACATTGTCTCACAAAAAATCCCAAAGAAAAACAATAATCAAGGATCTATCCCATCACTCCAAAATGTGAATCAAGGGTCCCTGCTATATTTCCAAAATTCTAACCAAGGAACCATTCCTTCATCAAAAAATTTCAATTAAGGGCCTAAATCTTCACTTCAAAATACCAATCAAGGGACCATTCCTTCACTACAAAACATCAATCAAGGACCCACACCTCCAAATGCAAACCAAGGACCTGATTTTCAAAACCAAAACACAAATCAAGGATCTATACCTCAATCCCAAAACACCATACGATATACAAACATGACCTTTAGAACAAACTTAAATGCCAATTTCATTCCAAATCAAACCAATACAAATCAATATGGAAACCAAGGTCTCACATCACAAGACATCAATCCTAATTCAAATCCAACATATGACCTTAATACCAGCATCATGACATCAAATCAAAATAATGCAACACCATCTCTTGCAGAATTCTTGATACAACAAGTGTAGACCCTTCAACAACAAATGAAAAACATGTAATTGGGGACTAATAAGAAGACTTATTATGTGGAGGAATTGTGCCCCTTTCTATTTGATCAAAATTTATACATGCCACCCTTTCTCCCTCATTTCACAACACCACCTTTGCCTAAGTACAAGGAGATAGGGGATCCAATAGAGAAAATTTGAGAATTCAACACATCATGTAGGGAAGTCTCATATGATCCTACCTATTTGATGAGATTATTTCCGTGAAGCCTTACAGGGCTAGCTCTAGATTGGTTTGTACACCTTCCTCTTGGAATAAGGACATGGGGTGAACTAGCTGAAAAATTCATCAATCATTTTTTCTTCAACATTAAACATGAAGTCACCCTTACAAAATTGAGCACAACCAAACAAGAAGAAGAGGAATTACTCACCTCATTCTACCAGAGATGGCGAGGTTTGTTTAGCAAATTCCCTTGTCACATTCCCAAAAAACAATTGGTCACCATGTTTGTGGAAAATCAATGGAAAAATGATGAGTAAAATTCAAATCCAATGTTCAAAAACCTTTGAAGAGATACTTGAGAAAGGTGTCCTTATTGAGAAAGGTCTTATTGCTAAAGGACTAGTCAAGGTAAACATAGAAAATATGAAACCCAACAATGACAAGAGCAAATAATGGTCTCAAAACAAAAACATCATGAATGATGGAGTTGTTGATGCCAAACTGATAACCAAAGGTCCCTCCTCATCAAATACACCAACCATACCAAACATATAGATCCAAAGTCAAAATCAAATGTTGAATGCTATCCAAAACAATCAACAATGAAGAGGACCTCCTCATGCCAAAAGAACATACACCCCATTAGGTGAACCCATCAAATCAATCCTCAAATAGCTTTTACAATCTAATATCATCACACTACCAGACACTAATAATTATGAACCTACCTTGATCAAACCTGATTGGTCGAAAGAACACAAATATTGTGAATACCACCATGGAAAAGGACACAAAAAAACAAGATGTTGGACACTCAAGAACATTATTCAAGATCTCATTAAAAATGGAACCATATCGGTAGGAGATTCACAAGGAAAAACCAATGCTGATCATACCATATTGAAGACTCCCTTATAAAACCATGATAAAGGGAAATCCTCTAGTTCAGGGAACAACAATAGTTCCAACTATGTCACAGTCAAGCATGAATATATGACTATCATTCTTAACATAAGACCCTTTGATGATCGCATTGCTACTATCACCATAAACAAGCCCAAATTAGATTATGTTATTGATACTTGTAGAACCAAGATAACTATTCAAAGACCTCCATCCAATTCACATACAAAGAGTCAATATAACCTCCTAGAGCAGTTGGGAAAAACCCCCATGCAAATTTCTATCTTGGAGCTCCTTCGCACATCCCCACGACATAGAGTTATTCTTGACAAAGCATTGCAAGAAGTATTTGTCCCTGCCAACCTAGATGTCAATGTATTTCAGACCATGTTTGGATACCTAGCTATGCCACATCATGTCAACTTCTCCAAGTAAGACTTTTCCACAGTAAAATCTGATCATAACGACCACCTACACCTTGAAGTCTGCATCGATAAGTGCAAGATCAGATGTGTCCTAGTAGATGGTGAAGTAGGTCTGAATATTTGCTCAATGAAATTGGTGGAAGCATTGGGATAATTTGAGAATTGTATAGATTGAACCAATAAAATTACTATCAAAGCTTATGATGATGTTAAGCATTCATCTGAGGATGTGATTTCACTTCCTATAAGAGTTGGCCTAGCAATGCACAACATGATATTTCATGTCTTGGATCTATATTTACATTATAATCTTCTCCTTGGCCATCCTTGGATTCATGCTCTGAGATCCATTTCATCCACCTGCCATCAATGCTTCAAATTCCCACGCAATGGAACTAAAATCACTATTCCAAGTGACCCTGATCCTTTTCAATATTGCTCAAACCTAAGAGGAATGGTTGAACGTCAAGTGCCCATCAATCACGAGGCCTCACCTTCCACTTCTTCTACCACTCCATCTTACTACATTGAACCATCTACTCTTGTCAAATCATCCACTCCATTCACCACACCTTACACACCTAATATCTAGATTCAAGACAAGGGATGCAGGAAATATAACATGAAGAGTCTCTTTTTCATTGGAAAATTACATAAATCCTTGAAGTCATATGGTAAACCACATCCCTTGTAGCCTAAGGTTATCATCCATAATCCCCCTACCACCTTCACTAGATGGGGGGAACTTGCCAAAGAATCTCTAGATGATCATATCCTCACATGGCTATACAAAGAAGAAGAATACACTAAATCTAAGAGGTTTCTAGTTGAACACTATGCAAAAGGGTTTCCAATAACGAAGCGACAAGGATATGATGGACATAGTGGTCTTGGCCTAAATAAACAAGGAATGATTGAAACCTTGCAACCTACGAATTTAATCAAACACCAAGGGCTAGGGTTCATACCTATAAAAGTGACTATCTGAGGTATCGGGTTATCTTCGAGTGAGGTTGCTAATGATTCAAATGAGATCGAGAAATATGAGGACCCTTGGGATTTTGATGTTGATTCCAATGAATATGAATGGGATTATCTATCCTCCACTACCTTTATGGACTTAGATAAACTATTTGGAATATTCGATTAGCCTCCCCTTGAAAAAAAATCAGTCAAATTCTTACCCTAAATACCCCGCTAAGCTTGCCAATCCCTCATCCAAAAGACCCTTTGAATAGAGAAGAATGGAAAAAACACTTTTGGGAAACCATTGGCGTTGCCTCCTAGGAACCTTATGATTCTACGTCCATATTTACCCTATCTGTCTACACCATGACTCTTAATAGCACTGATGAAGGCTTACCCCTTTTCTACTCACAACTCATAGATTGGGATCAACAGGACCCACCAAGTTTGGACACTTTTGAGAATGACGAAGCAATCACTATGTTTATGGGACTTCGTGAAGGAATACCAAGTGGGGATCATAAGGTTGTATTTTCCATAGAACTCAATTATGTAGCATAATTTGGTGAGGCTAACCTATCCTCTAGTCGCAAAAGTGAAAATGACAAAAATAAAATAAAAATAATAGGTATTTAGGTGAAAACTGAAAGGCGCCTGCTGACCATGAAAAAGTATAAATAAAGGACATATATAAAGGTGAAAACCTCCCTTAAGCGCCCGTGGATAGAGGATTGGACTGTCTCCCAATAGACCAAGAGAGATCGTCATTGCTAATAGAAGAAATAGAAGAGTTGAATATTGGAACACAAGATAATTCCAGAATCATCTAGTTAGCAACATCATTGATTGACAAGGAAAATCCTAAGTTCACAACATCACTTACCACTGCTACTTAATGCTAAACCATACAAATCAAAGCTAAGAAAAATTCATCCACATATTGCACTCCTTGTCAAGACAGAGTTGAAGAAACTTCTAGATGTTGGATTCATTTGTTCTATTAATTACATAGATTGGATATCAAACCTTGTTATTGTCACCAAAGCAAATGATCAAATCAAAATCTGCACAGATTTCATAGATCTCAACAAAGCTTGTCCCAAATATGACTTTCCTCTACCAAACATTGACATCATAGTAGACATTACAACTGTATATGAAATGCTATCACTTATGGACGTATTCTCGGATTACAACTAGATAAGAATTGCTACTGAAGATCAACCTAAAACAACTTTCACATGTGCTTGGGGAACTTTTCATTGGAATATGATGTCGTTTGGATTGAAAAATGTCAGAGCTACATATCAAAGAGCAATGACTATAATTTTTCAAGACTATATGAATGTGCTTATTGAAGACTATGTTGATGACCTTCTCTCTAATTCTCTAGAATGGAGTGGACACTTAGAAGTATTGGAAAATATTTTCTTGTGATTGGAAAAACACTAACTCAAACGAAATCCAAAAAAATGTGTTTTTCGGGGTTAAATTAGGAAAACTACTTGGATACATAGTCTCATGTAGAGGAATATAAGTTGATCTCATGAAAGTCAAAGCTATCTTAGAGATGCAACCACTGACCAATATCAGTCAGTTGAGAACATTGTAAGGAAGACTACAGTCAATCCGTAGATTCATTTCTCAATTAACAGACAAGATCCACCCATTCCAACATCTACTAAGAAAAGGAATTCCCTTCAACTGGACAAAAAAGTCTCAAGAAGCATTTAATCAGATTAAGAACTATCTATTGACTCCACTAATTCTTATGCCTCCAATAGATAGAAAATATTTGATGTTATATGTGACAACAACAACATCAGCATTGGGAGCATTACTAGCAAAAAATGATAATGATGGCAAAGAACAGGCTATATATTACATCAGTCGCACCCTAGTCGGATATGAGATAAACTATAGTCCTATAGAGTGCGCATGTCTAGCAGTGGTATTTGCAGCACAAAAACTGAGACATTACATGTTGAATCATAAGACAAAACTGATTACCAAAATTGATCCTCTGAAATATCTTCTAAAAAAAGTAGCACTGATAGGAAGACTAGCTAAGTGGGTTATGATGCTAAGTGAATATGACATTGAGTACGCCGATCAAAAATAAATAAAAGGACAAGTGATAGCAGATCAAATTGCAGATACCCCCATAAAAGTAGATCATCCTTTGATATCTGATTTCCCAGACAAATCAATCTTTGTTATAGACACACCAACTACATTGAATTTATATTTTGACGAATCTTACACAAGTCATGGTTCAAGAGCTAGAATTTTATTCATCACACCTTAAGGAGATTCTATTCCCAAGTCATTCTGAATAGAATTCCCCTACACTAATAACATAGCAGAATATGAGGCATTGTTGACAGGACTCTAGATAGCAATAAAATAGAAAATCAAGGATCTTCAAGTCTATGGTGATTCTTAGTTAGAGATAAAGCAAGTTAATGATGATTATGATACCAAGGATGAGAAATTGATGCCCTAAAAACACATGGTGGATAGTTTTGAAATATACTTTGATAATTTTTCTTTTGAACAGATCCCGAAAATCCAAAACAAAGCAATTGATGCAATGGATACCATCGGATCTCTCTTGGACATTCCTAATAATGCATCATAATATGATTTCATGGTAGAACAACTATTGATCCTTGCGTTCAATGTCCTCGAAACTAAACTTGTGTGTGAAATTATTGGTCTTGATTCACCTTGGTACAAAGAAATTTATGCCTATTTGTATGATGAAATTATCCCTCCATATGTGTCCCTTAACCAACACAAAACCTTTATTATCGTAGCCTAGATAGTACCCTCATTTGATGTCTCAACTGAAATGAAGCACAAACAATCTTGCAAGAGGTACATCATGGTATATGTGGATCTCACTCTCTTGGTCCTACCTTAGCCAAAAATCTAATGAGGATGGGATATTATTGGCCTACAATGGAATGTGATGCATATCACTTTGTGAAGAAATGTCACCAATGTTAGATTCATGGAGATCTTATACATGCACCAGCTCATGAATTGCAACCACTTACTTCACCATGGCCATTTTATTAATGGGGAATCGACCTCATAGGAAAATCCATCCCACCTCTTCCAATGGAAATAAGTTTATCCTTGTTGCCACTGAGTACTTTACAAAATGGATCGAAGCCATCCCACTGAATTACATCATTTTTTGTTATGGTATCCCACAGTCCATCATTACAGATAATGGTTGCCCTTTCAAAAACAAGCATGTTTGTGCGCTTTGTGAAAGGTTCCATATCCAACATCATTTTGCTACTCCATATTACCCACAAGGTAATGGTCAAGCTAAGGTATCTAACAAGACTATCCTTAAAATATTAAAGAAGACTTTCAATGATGATGGTTGTGACTGGAACCTACAACTTAATCCCACCTTATGGGCCTATCAAACTAGTATTTGCACCCCTATAGGAGCCACACCATATTTCCTTGTCCATGGATTTGAAACAATACTTCCTATAGAGGTTGAGTTACCATCCTTATCAGTCTCTATGCAAGGCTTGACTGATCAAGAAGAATATCGTGTATCCCATCTACAAGAGCTAGGGTTGCTGGATGAAAAGAGACAAAATGCTTTGACACATTTGTAAGAATATTATAATTTCCTTTGATGCAGTTACAATAAGAAGGTTCGTCCTATAAGTTTCAACATTGGTGACTTAGTCCTAAAGGAAAATCCAAAGAATCAAGTAGAACGAGAAAAAACTGGGAAGTTTGAACCTAATTGGTTGGGCCCGTATATTGTCATAACAGCATATGGATCTGGTGCTTCTCAAATTTCTACTCATGAAGGAGAATTGTTTCCCAAACCAATCAACAACATGCACCTCCACGAGTATTACACTTGATTCTCAGAGTATCCCTTAAAAAGTCAAAAATACAAAAAAATAGTCACCTTGATGAAAACCTGGAAAACAAGCGTCCTAGTGACAACAAAAAAAATAGTAAAGAGAAATGATATATTCAAAAGTGAAAACCACTTTGGTGGTGCTTTGGATAAGTACCATGGTGAAAACCTGGCAAATAGGCATCATGTGTAGTCATTTTATGCTCCTCCATCTACTGTCACTCTATTTGATCCTTCATCTATTCACACTCATCCCTCATCTAGAATAAAGCTTTGACATCCTTACATGGCCTGAAAACCACTGACATTTAGTATCCTTTTCTTTCATGATCCCCTGTCGCATTCGCCGCTACCCCTTGTGTATAGTAAACTAGTCTTATACTTGATTGGGGTAAATTCCTTGACTTGCGTCTTCATGGGAAATAACACATGGTATCAACCTTTTAAAACCTTCAAAATCCATAAAAATCATAAAATGTCCAGAAAAAAATCCAAAAAAAAATCAGAAATCATCAAAATCCAAAAAAATCAAAAAATTTCAAAATCCAAAAAAATCAAAACATTTCAAAATCTAAAAAAATCAAAGCAAATCATCCAAATCCAAAAACATTTGAAAACTTCAAAACTTCATAAAACAGAGTCAGAGTCTGGGTCTGAGTCTATGTCAATCTTTATTAGAGTGGTCGAACTACATTGTCTCTACATGCTGGCTACCTAGGAAAGGCTCATCTTAAATGGGCCCTCGAGACATTAGGTTTGTCAAAATAAAATCATGACATTCTTTTTCCAAATCAAACAAATTCAAGTCATGTCGAACTACGCGGTCTCTGCATGTATAACGTAGTCAAGACCATCAATCAATGAGCCCCAAAGGCCACATAGGTCAGTCCTTTAGGGTTTGTTGAGTTTGGTCATAGTCTTGGTCCACAAGCAATCATCATTTGAACCAAATCATGAATCAAGAAACAAACATAACCAAAAAAAATTCAATCTTAACCAATCAATTAATTTTTAAAACAACCAAACATCTTATCATCAATCAATCAATCAATCAATTAGATCATTGGTCTTATATTGGGGTGGGGCACTATGTCATTTGTCTCCTTCAGTCTTATATCTTGTCTTTTATCAAAACGTGTCCTTCCTGATATTGGACTTTTTCAATTTGGTCATTCACCTTAAGTGAGATGTATCCTTCTTGTAGTTAGATGCCTTGTCAACACTTGTCACTTTTTCAACTTTATCAGATGTTTCCCTCGCCTTAAACATGATATGTCTTTCCTAAAATTGGGTATCATCACATCACTTGGTCATATCAATCAATCTTTTCCAAACAATTAATTAATCTTGTCAACCTTGTCAATCAATCTTACCTTAATCAGGATGTGTCTTTCCTGATATCAAGTGCAACCAATCAACTTTGTCAACCAATCTTTGTCAAATCAATCAATCTCTTCATATTGGTCAATCAATGTTGCCTTAATCAGGATGTGTCCTTCCTGAAACTAGGTGTGGTCAATCACATCAATTTTCAACATCTATCCAACTTATCAATTAATTCTTGTAAAACTTATCAATCAAATCTTGGTCATCTTGGTCAACCTAATCTATCATATCACACTACCTCTTTGGAAAACACTTTGTTGGTCTGGATTTTTCTTATCTTTTTGATTGGTTTTGGGTCATGTGACTAGTCTCCTCAAGGATTTCCTATTAAAGGATTTAGAGGGACGATGATGGATCATGGCCTCTTTTCTTTGTTTGTTGTCTGTGGTTTGTCTTGACAAAAAGACTGGGATAATTGGATCCTTAGTATGAGTTGGGGAGTTCCTTGTCTTTTGGCTTTGTCTTTTGACTGCTTTTCTCTCACAAATGGTCACCTTGTACACCTTGGTCTATGTCATACCATGGTGTTTGTGTTCCATTGGTGATACCTTTTGCGCCCAATGATGATAAATATAAAAATGGAAGTACAAAGGTTGGTCCCTTATCATCTCCCATCTAACTTGCCATCTTCATCTTCCTTTCCTTTTTTCACACTAACATCCATCCTCTTACAAGTTCACATTTCTTTCATCTGCATCTTGACCGAGTCTTGTGATAGATAAAAACATCTTGCACACATAATCATGTTAGATTACATCATAGGAAGCACCATCATCATAGACATCATTTTCATATTAGGTCACATATTTGCATGAGAAAATATAAAAAAATAAAATGCATCCATCATACTAGCATCATCATTAACACTCTACCATATTAGTATTTCATTTTACATCACAATCCATTATGTCATATGGCATGGCATTTCCCATAAACGTTACATCCCATACATATAGTATCACATCAACAACAAGATGACATATCATATCACATTCATATTAGACATTACCCATCATTACATTTAGCATTATTGCACAAGCATCTTGCATTGCAATTTACACATATTGCATCACATTAATAATAATATTATAACATGTAATCATATCTTGCATTCGCATTACATATTCCCATCAAACACTTTGCATTAGCCTGTAACCATGTCATAACATTAACATTGTATTACATCAATACATTTCCATATTGCATTAGGTCATTTCCATTACATTCATTACCCACACATAGCATAATAAAAGTATCTATAAACCATCAATACATCACATCATCTACATTTAATAAACATCAGGTCATCCATATTGCATATCATAAAAGAATAAACAAAGCATAAACATAATCATAAAACATGATCATATAAAATGCATCAGCAAAAACCATAATATCCATAATCATAACATGTCATCATAAATTCTTAGACACATGTCATCAACCACTACCAAAATTATATCATACATATATCGCTCAAAATAATGTGTCACAGGTATAATTTCAAGATGTGTCCAATAAAAGTGGAGCTCATAGGCTCGATAATAAAATATTAGTATCTAACACATTTGAAACATAAACAATAAGATGATCTATCCCAATCTACTTTGATCTCATGTCCTTGAGTCATCCTCCCTACATGGTGCATCTCTGGGTTTGGGCTATGTGGTAGGAGGCCTATCATATGGAGTGGCTCATTTGGCATTCAAAGTCTCACCCTCAAACCTACTTTGTGTCCATCTATTGTGGGTTCTACTCTGTAACCTACCTCATGAACCACTATCAATCTCAAAAAATGAGGGCTCTCTCCTCTCAAGTGGTACAACTCTCTCATATAAATCCCTATAATATTGGTTGCACCTGCTCGCCTTGCATACTCTCGTGCAACCTCAACTATTGAACCACTACATGTAGCTATGAAATCTATCCACTGGTTGGTCTATTGTCGACTAATAACTGCCATACCCCTCTCCACCTGAAATGCATCCCTCTCGGCCTTAAGGCCATATCTATCAATTGTAGTTGTCCTCAACTCTACCTCTAGTGCCTGTATACATGCCTATAACATGGCTATCCCCTGCACGACAGTCCCAACATCTGCTCAGACCTCCTTCCCCACATCTCCCATGATGATCCTCTCATAGAGGATCCAATCTACCTCATCCATCTCAACCTCCTCTCCTCCTCTCGACATCTCATGTCCACCCTCTCCCTCAGCCTCAACCTCCATCACCTTTGCATGTTTCTCTACTACTTGAGTTTCCACCTTTGCATGTTTCTCTACTACCTAAGTTTCCACCTCTGCATGTTGCTCTACTACCTAAGCTGCCACCTCTGCATGTTGCTCTCCTGCCTATACTAACACCTATGCTTTTTTCCTAACCTCTGGTTGATCCTCCTCCATGTCCTCCTCCTCCCAAATAGGTAGAAGTTTTCAAGCCTCTCGTCGCCCTCCATCCCTCCTCCACCTATAATAGTCTCCTCCTCATCCTCCTCATCCATCACCCCCATCATCCCCCCATCCTTGATCTTCCCATCCTTCGTCCCCTCCATCCCTGCCACCTATGCCTCCCCACCGACCTCTCAAACCCTTGACTCTATGCTCTGTTAACATTGGTTGTTGCAGATCTATGAGCGAAATCAATCTGTGTACTAATTACCAATCATCATACTCTAGTGTGGTCCCTGTGTATGCCTCTCGACCTCACCAATCCCAATCTAATTCCTACATAGCATCTATCTCTTGCTCAACTATAGTAATCACAATCAATGGAGCCCAAGGATTCACCTCCCATGACGACCAACCATACTCTATTGTGTCAACTGGGACCCCTTGTTGCTCACCAAACTATTGTCTCACCCTCTCTGGAAAGTACATCTCAATAATGTGTTGTGAATACACTATTCACTTGATTAGATACCAGGGGTGTCGACACCAAGGCAAGTGGTCATCCTCATCTATCCACAACTAGCAGGTCATGTATGGTCTCCAAATAAGCTCACCAACGTGTCTAGAATGTGCCTCCAATAACCCACATCTCCAACACGTATCTGAGTCAGTGCTCCCTGATAAAGACACACATATGGCGCACTACCCACCGCCTATTGAACCATTGGTGGCTGAAACATTGCTATGTGCTCCCATGCCCAAATTGTCAACAATGTCACTCCATAGCTCAAACTTTGTCCTCCTCTATAGGAAATATCATATAGCTGAAAATAAATCATGGACAATAGACATACCCCCCAAGCATAGATAGTCCTTGAGGAAACCATCAATCTGAGCACCTCTCCCCATCCCACTAAGAATTTGTGCCCCCCTGTGATTGGGAATCAGAACCCCTGCTATCAATGCACATAATACACAGATGAATCGATCATAGGTCTCTACCAAGGTCTCCCATCGGATCTCATATCCCTGGATCTCGAGCTCAACATCATCATCAATCTCATAATAATCATATAATTTCTGTAACCCCCACACCAAATCATATTGCATTTTCTCGCCACAAATGGGTGGCCTTAATATCCTATATACATCCTCCAGGGTGACTATCACCTCCCCTATCAAAAAATGGAAGTTTCTTGTCTCCAAGTGCCACCACTCTGCTAGTGTTTTCAACATCCCCCTATTTACCCTAATCATGGGCATATAAGTCACATAGAATAGGCCTAGGTCCAAAAGTGTTTGTCACTCCTCCTCACCCATCTTGTCTCGCAATCAGAACACATCTAGTCTTGATCACAAGTATAAATTGGTGGTAGACACTCCTAAAATCACCATGCAACCAATAATGTCAATCCTAGACCTTTAGTTGACCGACGAAACCTAATTTGACCAAGTCAAAATTTCCTATCCTAGGGCAAGTTTTAACCAGTCAATTACATCACAATTTTAACAAATGTGTCACACGAATTCATAACCAGCCTATAACTGCAATTGTGTTGCTCACCTAACACGTGCATCACTTCCTACATCACATGTGTTACACCTAATCATTTGCATCCTTTTCGACCACATATGTAGCTCTAAAATTCAATTGTGTCCCACAAATTTATGTGTCACACCACAAACACTTGTGCCCCTACCCTAATGCAATTTTTTTGCATTGAGACAATTGTGATGAACCGCTTATCGAATGCATCGAATGCGAATTCAATTGCATCTCAAAATTTTATGACGTAATTGTTTGCTAAATTATTTCCTAGGCTAAATGCACGCAAAATAAAAAAAATCCTACTAGTCACACCTTTCGAAGCCCTTGACCTTGAATTTGACCCCTATATTGATTTTGAACCTCGATTCCATCTTCACCATCACATTCTCAGTCATCCATTTGTCTTATTGAGACAATTTTCCAAATTTTTGGAATTTTTTGAAAATTTGTCAAATTTTCTAGAGGGGCCATACTTGTACCTTGTTGTCACTGGGGCATGTTGGGGGATGATTTGAACCTGATTTTAATTTTCATTCTTTGACACAACGCTCAAATCACATTATGTCAAAGAGGGGCAAAATGTAGACTTTGAAAAATGTCCTAGGTCTGTGAGCAACCTTTTTCCTTGGTTGTCATCTTCTAATAATTAAATAATTGAATTATTTAATTATGCTTGATCATATTCCTCTATTAATTAAATAAATTTTAATTATTTAATTAATTCACTTTCTAATCTCTATTCTATCCTCATCAATTAAAATAAATTAATTGCATCACTAAGACCGTCTTTCTTCAATAATTAAATAAATCATTATTCATTTAATTATTTATCCTTCATCATTTATCTATAGTTAGATAATAATAATTATTATTTGACCTTTTCATTCTTCCATAATTAAATAATTATCAAGATTATAATTATGCTTCATTCCTCTCCCCTTTAAATAATTAAATCAAATTAATTATTTAATTAAATTGATTGATTTAATTAAATGATCATTTTAATTTTTCTCCAAATAAATAATTTGAATGAATTATTTATTTTCCACTTGTCCACTTTCTCCATTTTCAAATAAATAATTTATTTATCTCTCCCTTTTGGTCAAAGATGCCCTGTTCATGGCCTTCATTTATGTCATAGTTGTCTCTGTCATAGCCCTCATTTTTGTCATAGCCATCGAGTGTCATAGTCGTCGACATCATAGCCCTTCCATGAATAGAATATTCTAGTTGCATCAATCCTCCACCATTGATCTTGGAATCTTTCTAGAAGTTCGATCTTGGCCTTTCATTTCATAACCTCCCTCTCATCCATTATCATCCGTCGATCTTGGAATATTTCTAGAGGATCGATCTTGATCGTCTATTCGAATGGTTGTCTATAAAAGAGACTATTCTCCTCTGTTTCAAGTTAACAACTAATTATCTCCAACCTTCTACTTACCATTTATAGGTTTTGCACAAGTATTACAATAAATCTAAGGGAAAAGTTTCATAAGGAGAAATAGGAGAGCAAGATAAGTGATTCAAGTGCAACCATGGGGAGTATTTTGGATTGATGCTTTCATTTTACTCATGTTTTGTTTGTTTTCTCTTGTTTAGATGTGGTTTGTAGCTTAGAATTGTTGGTTGTCACTTATTCTAGGCTAGGACTCATCTAACCCGATCTTACAAGCACATAGAGGTATTAGGACCCATCTTCAATAAGGTCAAAGAGTATAAGGTACGGCTATTAGACCCAAAAAAGTTTCTTTGGGGTTACATCAAGGAAGCTTCTTGGCTACATCATATCACAAAGAGGGATAGATATTGATCCAACAAAAGTAAAATCTATCCTAGACATGGAACCACCACAAACGTTGAAGCAGATGAGAGGGTTACAAGGAAGATTGTAGTTCATTAGAAGTTTCATAGCATAATTATCAAACAAAATCCACCCTTTCTCGCATCTTCTCCATAAAGGAATAACTTACAAGTGGGATGAGAAGTGTGATAAAGCTTTCTATCAAATCAAGGACTACCTATTGACACCTCCAGTACTCATGCCACCAATACCAAACAAACCATTGATCATATATATCTTGGCAACATCAACAACACTGGGTTCTCTTCTAACACAACATGATGAAAATAGAAAGGAAAGAGCTATCTATTACATTAGCAAGATCTTGGTAGGCTATCAAATGAACTATTCATCCATTAAGAAATAATTCTTAGTGATAGTTTTTTCTTCACAAAAGTTTATACATTACATGTTTTCACATCAAATCAAGCTTATTACAAAGATTGATCCATTAAAATACATGTTATCCAAATCAAATCTCACTAGACAAATGGTCAAATGGGTAATGATCTTGATTTAATTTGAAATAGAATATGTGGAGCACAAGGAAATCAAAGGATAGGTGATCACGAACCAATTGGTAGAAGCACCTATCTATGCAGAGAAACCTTTGATATATGAATTTCTTGATGAATCAATATTCCTTGTCAATACAGTAGATCAGTGGAAAATGTACTTTGATGGATCATTCACCCAACATGGATAAGGGGTGGGTATTCTTTTTATCACCCCTCAAGGTGATTACACCCCAAAGTCATACCGATTATCATTTTCATGTACTAACATTATAATTGAGTATGAAGCCCTTATAATTGATCTTAAGATAGCAGTTAAATGGAAGATATAAGAGTTAAAGGTCTATGGGGACTCAAAACTGGCTATCAACCAAGTCAATGATGACTACCAAATCAAGGATGATAAGCTTACTCCTTACGAGAAGATGATAGAAAGTCTCAAGGTCTTTTTTATAGATATAACTTTTGAGCAGATTCCTTGTATGAACAATCGGGAAGTTGATGCTATGGAAAAAAATGGATCATTGTTAGATATGTCGCACAATGTTCTTCAATGTGAAATATTGGTAGAACAACTTCTCATACCGACTTTCAAAATTTTGGAATTTGAATTTGTGTGTGTAATCGTTGCTTTTGGTTCCCCATGGTATCATGATATATTCGCCTATCTTAGTAGAGGAACCCTCCCATCTGATATCACCTCCAACCTTAAGAAGAACTTTGTTAAAAAGGCATCCTGATTCATGATCCTAGGTGATACCTTATACCACCAAAGCATCGAAGGGACATTACTACAATGTCTCAACCAAGAGGAAGCCTTGATTGCCTTAACATAAGTACATGATGGAATATGTGGCTCCCATTCTAGTGGTATGACTTTAGCTAAGAAACTATTGAGGATGGGGCAATACTGGCCAACCATTGAAAGAGAATCCCATCAGTATGTGTAGAAGTGTGTCTAGTTTCAACAACATGGAGATCTTATTCATGCTCCAACTCAAGAGTTACAACCAATGATCACACCTTGGCCTTTATAGAAATGGGGGCTTGACCTTATAGGAAATATTACTCCCACATCATCTAATGGACACAAGTTCATCATAACAACCATTGATTATTTTACCAAGTGGGTGGAAGCTATTCCTATGGCCTACATAACAAGGAAGAAAATTGCCAAATTTATCCTGATTTACCTTATCTATCATTATGGTGTTCTGCAAGCCCTTATTTTTGATAAGGGAACACCTTTCAATAATTAGGATGTGAAAGAGATATGTCAAAGATTCAACATCCAACATTTATTCTCTACCTCGTATTACCCCTAGGGTAACGATCAAGCTAAGGCTACAAACAAGACCATTCTAAAAATCCTAAAGAAAATGGTCAATGAAGTTGAGTGTGACTATCATTTGTAGTTAAATCCCAAACTTTGGGCCTATCAAACCAATATCTGCATACCTGTAGGTGTAACCCCATTCTCCTTGGTTTGTGGATCAAAATCCATCCTACCTATCGAGGTCAAACTTCCTTCACTATAAGTGTCATTACAAAATCTAATTATTGATGAGGATTACAAAGTATCTCAGTTAAATGAGCTAGAATTCTTGGATGAGCATCATCTTGATGCCCTTAATCACTTGCAAGTATATCAAAACCGACTGAAACAAAGCTTTAAAAAGAAGATCAAGAGTCATTCTTTTTAAGTAGGGGATCTTGTTCTCAAGCAGAATCAAAAATATCTTCCTGATCAGGACAGTAAAGGAAAGTTTGAGCCTAACTGGTTAGGTCCATTTATCATCACAACAAGCTATGAATCAAGAGCATACCAATTATCAACACCTGAAGGTGAACCCTTGCAAGAACCAATCGACAATTTGCATCTTAAAAATTTTTATGCCTAGGCTTGAAGGGTATAAATTTGAAAAATACAAAAAAAATAAAAAATGATCAAAAATCCAAAAAAATAAGCAAAAGGATTGAAAATAGTAAAGAAGAAAAATCATCCTCTAGTGAAAACCACTAAGGTGTCGCTTTAGGCAAGTACTTTGGTAAAAACATGGAAAACATGAACCTTGCATAAATAAAGCACCTCCATCCATCTTAAGCTCTTTATCTTATCATTTTTTGCATCACATCCATCCATCGATTCATTCATACTATTTATTCCATCACCCATCTGCATCCACATCATGGCTTGATATCATGAAGTGTCATATTCCCCTTTAGAACTACTTGGAATATTCCAAAGGCTAGCTTTTCCTACCTATATCAAGGTAGGCTATCACATAACACTGGGGGTGATTCGTTATGGATCAAATCGGGTTCTTGTATATCTTAAGGTTATTGGAAACCTCATCGAAAAATCCAAAAACATTCATAAAATCTCATCAAAATCAAAAAACACTTGCAAAATCAAAAAATCAAAAAACATCAAAATCTTATACAACTAAAATCCAAAAACATTCGAAAAGTTGTAAAGTCAAAATCCAAAACATCCAAAACACATCAAAAATTTAAAAATGGTACCATGTTGATCTACGAGTCTCTGAGCTTGAACGTAGGAAAGGCCATCATTGATAATAAATTAATCGTCACCTTCAACCTTTGGAAAAATAAATAGAAAGCAAGTTTCGCAAGTCATAAAGTGAAAACCTCTGTGTCAAAAATCTAAAGTCTAGATCATAGGTAAATGAGTCAGTAAAGTTTGTATCAATGGCTTATCACACACCTCATCCTAATCAAAACATATGATCAACATGTCCTAGGGTGCATCCTTTCTACAATGGACATCAACATCATAAATCACCTTAGCTATATTAAACTAGAAAGAGATATAGATAACACTAGTTGTTTATATTTGATATTTTTTATGATTTATCTTATTGACCCATTCTAAGGACCTCTCAATGATGTCTCAACTATTTAGAGAGAAAGGAATGGGGCATCGATCATTATCTTTCATTGTTTTGCTTCTAGATATTCTTGTAAAATAATCTTGGCGCATAATTGCTTAGTTGTGTGGAGGGAGGTTTTTTGGAATAAATTGTTGACTATTGTGTATGGTTTGGCCTGAAATATTCTAGATTTCTAAACTACATTCCAATGAGGTTTTTGTATGTCAAGATGTGAACAAGGACTATCCTATTTATTTTCAAAGTCAAATTTCATCATACTAGATACAACGCCATCTTGATTTTCAATACTAGGATGCATCGTGTCTATGTGTTATATCAAACATAAGGAATGATAGAAAACCCCAATCGCAAGATATGAGAAAAAACATCCATATCATCATCCCTCTCTAATAAAGTCTCAGTGGATCATAGACTTGTACTTTAGAATCAATCTTAAAATCAATGGTCAATTCATTCATTTTCTTCTATCTTCTTTCCACACTAACCTAGTATCGTGATAGTCAGCAAAAACATCATTAATGCATCCATCCTACATCCATAAATCATCAGCATGCATACATCTTGCATTATCATAGTATAGCATAATAATGAAAAACACATTGCATCATCATTATCATTTAAGTTGTTTCAAATAATATAGATTTTTTATTCTAAGCATCTTAATACATTGCATTACCATTCATCACATCCATATCCATACATACATCATGACATCATAAATTTCATGAGAAATATACACAAATGAAATGCATCCATCCATACATCCTACATAAGCATATCATATCATCTGCATATCATCCATCCCATAGCATATCATAAAAAGATACTAAAAAAGAAGATGACACATCAATTAAATTGCATCGCATATCATATAAATCACATCATACATCATCACATATCACATCAATATAAATAAATACATTGCATTATCATTCATCACATCCATAATATAAAATCATAGCAAGTAAACATAACATCACATCCTATCATTTGCATCCATACATCCATAAATCATAAAAATAAAGGCACATCACATCATGAATATATATTGTATACACCTAAAAATGTTTTGGAGAATCCGATTAATTAAATACAAATTATATGATTAATTATCCTAAATTCCTCTACTATTGAATAAATAGAAATATTTATTTATATAGTTCACATTTAAATTCTTCTAAATTCTTCCAATCTCATCTTAATTAAATAAACAAAATTAAATACTTTGTTTGATTTAATTATCAAATCCTTATTTTATTCTATCACATCAATCTTAAATTAATTAAATAAAGATTAAACGCTTTATTGATTAATTGCCATATTCTTCTATTTAATTTAATAAACAAATTCTATAGTTTGTTTTATTAAATTATTTATCCCTCTTTTGCTAATTTAAATAAATCAAAAATATTTAAATAAAGGCATAAGGAATATTCCTCTATATTTCCTCAAAATCAAATTAGATATCCTATGTCTAATTTATGTCTAAAATCATGTCAAATTAATTGATTGAAACTTCACGGGAAGAATTGGAGACAAATTGCAAATTTATCTCTCAATCCTCCTCCATCAATCCTTCCTCTTCTCTTGCCTGGTATTTACATGGGTAGAGACAATCTCCAAAATTCTCTCAATCTCCTCCATCTCTCACCATTCAATCCTCCAAATTGAATCCAAACCTCTCTTTGCCATCCCTATGCATTTCTATAGCCAGGAAATCTATAAATACAACCTCATTCAACCAAGAAAAGGATCCAGATTATCTAACTTATTCACTCTTACTCTGCAGGAATTCAAGCATCAAGCATCAAGCATCAAGCATCCAGCATCCAAGCATCCAACATTCAAGCTTTCATATCATGGCTGCCTCCTGTAGCTTTGCTTATCAATTTTCATGTCAATCCATGCTATATTAGTTTTTTTTATCATCTAGTATTATCACATTTAGCTTCATATCATTGCATCAACATCATTTCATTCTTTAGATTGTCATTTGAACAGTTATAGTGTTATTTAAATCTGAGAGCACAATAACTTAATAAATCTTTAAAGATAGGAGACAATGAGACGCTTTCAATTTGATTAATTAGCTTGATCTTTGATGCAATGTTTCATTAAGAAGTGTTTTATTGCTTTATACCTTATTCACACTTACAATTCGGCGCCCACCATGGGGCATTAACCCCAATTTTATCAATTTTTTTGAAGAGTGTCGCGCAGGTTTCCGACGTATTCTATTTCAGGGCTTTCATCAAAAACTATAGTGCATCTGTGGAAAACTATGGCGCTTTCATGCTCTATTTTGATGCTTTCGTGATACTATAGCACATTCGTCAAAAGTTTTAGCTCCTTCAACTATAGTGCTTCCATGACCTGTTTCGGTGCATCGGTCACCCATTTCCAAAAAAGTTGATTTAGTGCTTTGGTGGAAAAATTTGGCGCTTCAGTGCTTTCGATTTTAGCGCATCAGGTAAAAACTATAGTGCTTTGGTGGACTGTTTTAGCACTTTTGTAAATTCAATTTGGATCCGATGCGACCACGGCCATAATTTAATTTTTTTCATAGTTAGACTAAAATTTATCAATCCTAGGATAGCCATTGTTGTTTTAAAATTTATCAATCCTAGGGTAGCCACTTCTGGTTTTTAAAAAATTATCAATCCTAGGGTAGCCTCTTTCTATTTTTAAAAAAATATTTTATCAATCCTAGGGTAGTCATCGCACTTTTTGCAGTATCGGTTAAAAAGAACATCATGATTTTTGTGAAGAAAAATCTTCACATAGATTAGAAAATTGTCTTTTTGGGCTTAAAACAAAACAACTTATCTGTTGTGCTTGTGTAGTGATTAGGCTTATGCTCTCCCCTTAACTAGGTGATCAAAGTGCCAAATTCATCTTTATTTCATGCAATTTACACTTTATTAAATCCTTTAGAAGGCCTGTCGTAGTGGGAAAAAGTACTCACCCTACGGGAACGACCTAAGTGGGAATGCCTAAAGCCAAGGATTCCAACCCACTATAATCAAAATGCAAGTTGTTGATGAAATTCCAACTTGATGGTAGTGAGAAAGATAACCATCCCCAAAATCTTTGTTCTAAAGATTGGGAGGTCTCTTGAGGGAGTTTATCAATTTCCACACTGCATGGAAGCCCTATCTACGAACCATAGAGTAGTATCCCATCGAGTCAGTAACCAAACATTGTCATACTCACGGTGCAAGGGGAGGGAAGAATTTGCCCCCAAGACACTCACCATATAATTTCCAAGGATCGTTTTCTCAGAGGACGAGAAATCCAACTCTGAGTATGCACCTGGAAATGACAAAAACATGGGCGCCCTCTAGGGGGTGACATGGCTTTGTGCATCAACGCAATTTCAAGATGTGGGTTGTTGAGTATAACAATGACCTATTTGAACTTAAGTGTGAGTCTGTCTGATTTGTGTACATTTTTCAAAGCAACCCGTGAAAATCAATAAGGACCATTCATGGTTCTTGAATATACATGATCTGTTTAGTTTAAAACAATTATTCCACAACTTGTTTGCTATCTTTTCACAAATTCATTAAAATCATATTAAAGATCATCCTGAAAACAACAAGTCAAATCAGGTCAAGAAATTCATGATTCGAAAGTGGAAGTCCACCACGTTTGTCAAGAGAACAATCAAAATCACCAAACCCAAGAAACCACTCAGTTATCGAGATAATTTAAGAAGGCATTTTCTATATCAGAATCAAAAAATATTTTTACAACATAGAACCTTCATCCACAGATATCACAACTTTGCTAGGGGTCACACTCTTGATTACGCTGTAGAACCATTCTATTCACTAGCTTTCTTCCAAAGGAGAGCTCTCACACAATATCACAACCGTAGTCAACACATACGTCAGTCCTATTTTCCACAACCCATGATAGAGTATGCCACAAGGCCAGATCAAGTTTTACAATAGAGTCTTAAAAGTCCTATTTTTAGTGCTCTGGAAACTTGTTTCAATGCTTCAAGTCACTGTTTTAGTGCTTTCATCAAATAGTGCTTTCGAGCACTATTTTAGCGCTTATGGTCATTGTTTTAGCGCTTTCATCAAATGATGCTTTCATCATCTTTTTCAATGCTTTCGAGCACTATTTTAGCACATCTGTAAAGATTGTGCTTCCATCACTTTTTCCAACGCTTTCGGGCACTGTTTTAGCACTTCTATCAAGATAGCGCTTCCATCGCATGTTTCAGCGCTTTCGAACTCTGTTCTAGCACTTCTGTGAAATAGCACCTTTGTACTTTGTTTTAGCGCTTTCAAAACAAAGAGTTCCAAAATCATACCAGTCAGTCAGTCAGTCATTTATCCATAGTTTTTATCAGAACATAAGTTTCTTTTTATCAGAATCACTATCTAGAAACCGAAATCAGATAGGTTCATACAAGTTTCCAATCTTATCAACTGAAATGTAGATCTTGCAAATCAGAAGTGTCAAATCAAATACACAATCGATTACTACACTAAAGTTTCATCATTAGGATATTATCATCCTTTATCATGAAACAAAGAATAGTAATCCAATTTTTAACCTAGTCTTATCAATAAGATCAATCATCTTATTCGACTTTGTTAAAAAATCACTTGACATTTTTCCAGCATAGAAGATCAAAATTTTGGAAGAAGGAACAAAAAACTGTATGCCAATCTTCACTAGGTCGCAAAAACAGAGACTCTTAGAACAAGAACTGAAACATCACATACAATGGCAGAAGAAAATCCCTAGAATAGTCTGCACCAAAATGATAAGAATGAAATAACTCTAGAGGATATTCAAATAGCCCAACAGGATCCCAAATTCCATAAATTTATGGAAAAAATCTTAAAACAAGACATGGAGAAATATCTCTTGATGTTGGCTGAATCAGGGGCTAAACTTCCAAAGGACTTTGATGTAAATCGTCTGAAGGAAGCACCTGGAACAAGTGAGACTGAAATACCGTAACCCACACAAGCAATAGATCCAGTTGTTGCTTTAAAATCCCAAATGCAAATATTACAACAACAGATACAGGATATGACAAAAGGGAGTACCAAAAGGTATGCGATACAGGACATTTTTCCTTATCCTTTCGATGCAACATTCGGCATGATACCTTTTCCTAGACACTGTGAATTCCCAAAGTATGATAAATATAATGGAAGAACGGATCTGATAGATCATATCCGGGAATTCAAAACAATGAGCCTCGAGTTTGCCCAAGAGGAAACTTACTTAATGAGATTATTCCCAAGAAGCTTGGGAGGATCATGTATGGAATGGTTTTCAAAATTACAACCAGGTATCAGGACTTTTGAGGAACTTTTCAACAAGTTCATCTCCCAGTATTCTTTTAACATCCAACATGATGTTACAATAAAGGATCTTTATAACCTAAAACAAAACAAAGGGGAGACGTTCTTATCTTTTCTACAAAGATGGTGATGACTATTCACTAGATATCCTCAATCCATTCCCGAGGAAGAGAAAATGGAGTTTTTCATTGACAACTTGACGGAGGAAATGAGTTACAAACTTGAATTGCAATATCCTCCTACATTCAAAAAAGTAATAGAAAACAGTCTTAAAATTGAGGAAGCGCTAGTCAAAAGAGGAGTTTCCATTTCAACGATAAAACAAATAACACAAATAACTCTTCCAATCAATAATCAAGCAATGATAAACCAAAATTTGGCAAAAGAATCGAAACACGACTACCAATGACACAACAAATGATTCACAAAATATCAAACCAGTTTTTAACTTGACAGCATCTACTTCAAAGAATCAAAACAATGATCAAATTGTCAAGTCAAATGTCATACAAAGCAAGGAGATCGCAAAACCACAGTCATATCAAAAACCATCAAACTGACGTTGTAAGAATGGGGAAAATCAAATAGATTTAGATTAAGTGACAGCCAACACTTCTAAACTATTATCCCAATCTAAACAAGAGAATACAAACAAAGAGAGCAATCAAAATGAAAGCAAATGAAATAAAACACTCCCCTTTGAAGTTGATTCTTTCTCTTGTCTCTCCTATTTCTTCTTATGCCAATATTGCCCTCAGATTTGTTGTTGAAGTTGTGCAAATACCTGCAAATAGTAAGCAAGAAAGTTGGAGATAATGACTGTTAAATTGAAAATGGAGGGGAAGGGTTTCTTTTATAGACAACCATTCGAATGGACGGACGAGATTGATCTTCCAGAAAGATTCTAAGATCAACGGATGAGGATTCATGAGAGGGAAGTTACGAAATGGATGGCCAAGATCGAGTTTCTAGAAAGATGCCAAGATCTACGGTTGAGAATTGATGCAACCAGAATATGCCATGCATGGAAAAGATATGACGCCGACGGCTATGACGCCTGACGGCTATGACAGACATGCAGGACATGCAGACTATGACATGAAATAATGACAGGGGATCTTTGACCAAAATAGAGGGATAAATAATTTATTTTAAATTATTTATTCGAAAATGGAAGAGGATGACAAGTGGCAAATAAATAATTTATTTTAAATTATTTATTCGAAAATGGAGGAGAAGGACAAGTGGCAAATAAATAATTTATTTTAAATCATTTATTTGGAGGAAATGAAAAAGGAGATTTAATTAAATTCATAAATTTAATTAAAGGAGGAGATATAAATTAAATATGGATAATTGATTAGGATCAATTATTTAAAGGAGAAGAATGACACATAATTAAATAATTTCGTTAATTATTTAATTATAGAAAAATAAAAGGTCAAATAATTATTATTATCTGACTATAGACATGTGATAAAAGATAAATAATTAAATAAATAATAATTTATTTAATTATTGAAGAAAGGGGTATTAGTGATGCAATTAAATAATTTTAATTGATCAAGATAGAAATGAGAAGGTGAATCAATTAAATAATTAAAAACTATTTAATTAATAAAGGAATATTCTATGGAGCAATCACTTAACCTTTCATAGTTAATTCCATCTCCAAAGACATATGGTCAACCATCCATGATCAAACATCAAACATCACTACCTATCACAGTTCTTGAAGAAAGGTTTGTAAAAGATGGCACCATAGAGGATGAATCAGACAACAAAGCAATCCTGGATTGGTTATACAAAGATGAGGAACCCTCGACATCAAATATCAGTATCAAGAATGTCAATATCAACACCGACAAGTATGGCAAAGGGAAAGCTATCCTAGAAAAAATGGTTTATGAGGGACAAGGACCTATTGGATTAAGGAAGGATGGAATCATAGAGCGTATTCAGCCCCTCACTCTCCATTCAAAGGAGAAGACAGGACTAGGATACTCTGAAGAACAAAAACAAGAGATGACAAAGAAGGTTGTAGAAAGAATCCTTCAGGTTAGAGATAGCTCAGAAATGGATTCAAATGAATATGAGTGGGATTTGTGTTCCGATGTATCTTTCACCGATATTCAAATTGACGTAATCCAACAATATGCACCTACGCATGAGGAGGGACAAGGCTCTGGGGCTAGACCATTCATAGCAGGATCACTAAATATCGATGACTCAAGTGGGGACGAACAGACCTTAAGTGAACTAGATGATCTGGAAGAGGTTACCATCATTGATCTCAATATCCCTAATAACAACTATGATGATATTTATGTCCTAACCCTCACTTCCATCAACCTAAGTCAATCCGATGACTTCATGCCTTTAATCCATCTCAAATTTATTGACTGGGAACCTATCGTACCTTTGAATGTACCACAATTTGCAAACGATGATGCCATTGTAAATTTCCTATGTCATGATGAACCTGGTACAAGTTCTATTTGTAATACTCATAACAACACAACTCGGTAGGAGGTTGTCAAATCTTCCATTTGCAAAAGTAAAAATAGGGATAATAGATCTAATGGTGAAAACCATTCTATGGCACCATTAGATCTGAAAAAATAAAAAATAAAAAACGCATCTAACGGTGAAAACCTTTTTGAGGCACCAAAAGATGGGAGATTTGAAACTCTTCTACAACATTATCATGAGTGGTCATTAGTTCTGGTAGAACCAACACATTCTGTAAACATCGGCACTAAAGAAAAAGAAAAAATCCTACATCTAGCAAAATCCATGACAAATCAAGAGAGAGCAAAATTCATCAATTTCCATAAGGAAAGAAGCATCAAATTCACTTGGTCATATTCTGATATGCCAGGCTTAGATCCAAATCTTCTCATGCATCATTTGTCTTTGCCTACAAGAATCAAGCCTATCAAGAAAAAATTAAGAAAAATGCATCCCCATATTGCATTGATGGTAAAGACAGAGCTAAAGAAATTGTTGGATGCTGGATTCATAAGGTCTATAGACTATGCCAAGTGGATATCAAAAATTGTACCTATTTCAAAGCCAGACAATAACATCAGGATATGTACGGATTTTAGGGACCTGAATAAAGCATTCCCGAAGGATGATTTTCCATTACCAAATATAGACATCATCATGGACTTGACAACAGGGCATGCCATGTTATCAATCATGGACGGTTTTTCTTAGTACAATCAAATTAAAATAGCTCCAGAAGATTAGGAAAAGATGGCTTTTACATGTCCATGGGGAACCTTCTGCTGGAACGCCATGCCATTTGGTCTAAAAAATGTAGGAGCCACCTATCAAAGAGCAATGACAACAATCTTTCATGATATGATGCACACCTTCATGGAGGATTACGTGGATGATATTCTGGAAAAATCTTGTACTAGGGAAGTACATCTACATATCCTAGGAAAAATCTTCACATGGCTAGAAAAATTCAATGTCAGGTTAAACCCCAAGAAGTGTGTCTTTGGGGACACATCAGCAAAACTGTTGGGATACATTGTCTTAGAAAAGGGAATTGAGGTGGATCCAACAAAAGTCAAGGAAATAATGGAAATGTTGCCTCCTACAAATATTAGTCAACTCATATCACTACAGGAAAGGCTCTAATCAATCAGGAGATTTATCTCCTAGCTGGCGGACAAAAGTCATCCGTTCAATCATCTGTTGCATAAAAATGTTGTTTTCAAATGGGATAATGGGTGTGAAACAATGTTCAATCAAATAAAACAATATATAATATCACCACCCATTCTCATGCCGCCAACAGAAGGAAGACCTTTGATATTGTACATTGCAATGACATATATCTCTTTGGGGGCACTATTAGCACAAGAGGATTATGAAGGAAAAGAACACGCCATCTACTATATTAGTAGAACATCAAATGGATATGAAATAACCTATACTTTCATAGAGAATTCTTGCTTGGTAGTGGTGTTTGCTACTCAATAGCTACGACACTATATGTTGACTCATACAATTAGGCTAATAGCAAAGATCGACCCTTTAAAATATCTACTCAGTAAAGTTACCTTAACAGGTAGACTGGCAAAGTGGGTCATGCTATTAAGTGAATTTGACATTCAATATGTGGAGAGAAAAGCCATCAAGGGTCAAGCAATCACTGAACAATTAGCTGAGGCTCCTTTACTAGATGATCGACCTATGACAATGGAGTTTCCAGATGCAGATATTCTGACAGTGATACCTCAACAATGGGTATTATATTTTGATGGATCTGGAGCAGGGATCTTGTTCATCTCTCCCCAAGGACACACCATTGTGAAATCATACAGACTGATGTTTCAAGGTACAAATAATGTGGTGGAATATGAAGCATTGATCATTGGAGTCAAAATAGAAATTCAATGGAAAATCACGGACTTACAGGTATATGGGGACTCTCAACTAGTCATTTATCAAGTGAATAATGAGTATCAAACAAAGGATGAAAATTTAATGCCCTACACGAAAAAAATAGATGATCTGAAACAGTTCTTTGTCAATGTTAAGTTTGATCAAATTCCAAGGGTGGAGAATAAAGCTACGGATGCTATGGCCACAATTGCTTCACTATTACAATTTCCAGAGAAATGTGGTTGTTATGAGTTTATGGTAGAACAAGTATCATGTCCTTCCCATAATAAATTAGAATCCAATATCATATGCCATCTAGAAACCATTGAAATCTCCATCTACGAAAAAAACCTATGCTTACTTGAAATACAATAACCTACCTCCCAATCTTTCCATGAACCAAAAACGAAGCTTCATCTGCCAATCCGACCAACGTATTTTAATCATAGACATCCTTTATCATTGAGGTCTTGATGGTACCTTACTCTGATTTCTAGAACATGATGAATCTGAAATGGCCTTACGAGAGGTTCATGAGGGTATTTGTGGCACTCATTCGAGTGGAATAACTCTAGCTAAGAAACTCCTCCATTTGGGATATTATTGGTCGTGCATGGAGAAAGAATCTTATCAGTTTGTCAAGAAATTTCAAAAGTGTCAGATTCAAAGTAACCTGATTAATGCACCAGCTCAAGAACTGCATCCCTTTACATCAACGTGGCCCTTTTTTCAATGGGGACTGGATCTGGTAGGAAAGATGCATCCCTCTTCATCCAATGGACACAAGTTCATTATCACAGCTATAGAATACTTCACAAAATGGATAGAAGCAGCACCTCTTACAACCATCACCGGGAAGCAGATCTCCTCATTCATCTTGAATTACATAATTTGTCGATATGACATCCCTCAATCCATTATCACTAATAATGGATGACCATTCAAGAACCAAGATGTCCAAGAACTATGTGAAAAGTTCCATATCCAACATCGTACTATCCTCAAGGAAATGGCCAAGCAGAGGCCTTGAATAAAATGATTCTAAAAATTCTAAAGAAGACGGTTAACGATGTTGGACGTGATTGGCATGTTCAACTCAATCCTGCACTATGGGCCTATAGAACAAGTATTAGAACACCAATAGGAGCTACACCATATGCCTTGGTATATGGATTAGAAGCCATGTTACCCATCGAAGTAGAGATTCAATCCCTTTGTGTATCACTCAGAGGAATCATTTCAGATGAGGATTATAGGGTGTCTAGACTGCAGGAACTGGAATTGTTGGATGAGCGTCATCAACAAGTTGTTAATCATCTAACGGCTTATCAACAGAGAATGTCAAGGAGTTACAACCATAGGGTAAAACTAAGGGTCTTTCAGGTTGGTGATTTGGTTCTAAAAGAGAACCCTAGGAATCAACAGGATAGGGAGAAGAAAGGGAAATTTGAGCCTAACTGGCTAGGTCCTTTTGTCATCATATCAGTATACAGATCAGGGGCTTATCAACTATCAATGTTAGAAGGATATTTGTTCGATGAACCTATCAACAGTATCCACCTAAGAAAGTTCTATACCTGAATTCCTAGTGCACGGATCAAACTTCTAAAAAATGGTTTCCTTGATGAAAACTTGGCAAATAGGCATCTTGGCAACACAAAAATACAAAAAAAAAAATATAAAAAAAAGAAGAAGAGAAAAAAAGAAAAATGATAAAAATATACAAAGAAAAGGAGTGTAATCAAAACATATGGTGAAAACCTGGAAACAGGCATCGTATGTGATTCTAAATCGGCTTTCCCATCTATTTTGATAC
Organism: Sequoiadendron giganteum; assembly: GCA_007115665.2. Taxonomy (NCBI): domain Eukaryota; kingdom Viridiplantae; phylum Streptophyta; class Pinopsida; order Cupressales; family Cupressaceae; genus Sequoiadendron; species Sequoiadendron giganteum. The sequence continues at coordinate 331,972,950 of CM021105.1, read as the reverse complement.
ATATCAGGATCATTAATCTGGCAGTCATTACCATTTCATATCATGTCATTAGTCTTGCCATCATTGCATCCATTATCAAAATCATTTCACATGGTCAAGTCTCACTCCAAAGCTTGGGGGCAATATCTAGATATCACTAGGGGCAACAAAAACATCGATTTCACCAATATGGGAGAACAATAGTATGACAAGAAAACAAAAACAATGATCAAAAAGCAAAATCAATCACCATCAGGAGGGCATCAAATATCCGCATCATATCGAAAATCCAAAAACATGTCAAAAAATCAGTCTAGAAAAGGTAAAATCCAAAAAAACATAAGGTATGTGTCAGTCTAACTATGTGGTCTTTGCATGTGTAATGTAGGCAAGGCTAATCTTTGATCAACCTCTAAGACCACTAGAATAGGCTAGTAGGTTAGGTCTTTGGTCAAAATCTCAAAAAATAACAAAAACATCACAAAATTAGGATGGATGATCTAAATCTGAATAATGATTGAAACACTCTAAGTAAAAGGTGGATAAATTGTATTTTTGAGTAATTATTATCATTTCTTTGGAGTAACTCGATGATGTATTGAACTAGAGAAACAAGGAAGAGGAATGATATTTTTATTGTTTTTTGTTTGTAAGTTAATCATATAAATGTGGGAATTGTCGAGGGATGTGCTATGCAAATGTATCACCGATGACATTCATAATTCACACACTAAAATGATTAATCTTTGCCTGTTTACGCAATAAATTCTCAGGTCATCTCAGTTCAATTATACCTAGATGCTTGTGTTCACTTGCAATATCAAAAATCATGAAATTAGTACTCAGGTCATCATTGGTTTAACACATACCATTAATGCTTGTAATCACTTTCAACATCCAATAAAAGCTCTATGATGATACCAAGCACAAAGTACTATTAAAATGACAATGGTTGCATATAGCTACATGTTAAAATTAGACTGCATTCATCATAAATTCATTATCTTTAGAGTGTTTTTTGCATAAAGGATTCCAATTAATTATTATCTTTTCTACAAATATGACTGAGTATACTTGACATAAATCAAAAAATCATCAAAATCATATAGAGGTCATCATCTCATCATTAAGTTTTCATCATTTCATCATTCATGCATTTTTACATCAAATAAGTTATGCATTTATCGTACCATATTTTTCACATCAAATCATAAATAAATACATCATGTTCATTTACCATAACATTCATCATCATTTTCATCACGTTCATTTACCATAACATTCATTACATTATTATCATTTAATCAAAATACATTATGTTATCATTCATCATACATCATCATTTTTATCATCATCATATTTAAAATAAAATACAGTCATCATTTAGAACATCCATACATTTCATTACATTAAAAATAAAAGTCATTATTATCCATACATCAAATATCATCATTTAGAACATCATACATCACAGATCATCATTTAGAACTTCATACATTATTATCCATACATCATATATTCTGCATATGCATTCATCATAATCATCACATTAAAATAAAAGCATTCATTCTAGAAACATCACATGATACATCATCGCATAATAAATACATCCATCACATAGAAATCATAAACCATCACAGATCAAATCAACTGCATCCTATATATATATCATCAATTTCAAGTATACAATGAATTCTGAAATAAAGATACATCATAAAAAATGAGCTAACTTAGAGTATACATCATATCTCAGAAAGAAAATCTCAAAATCAAAATAGAATCTAAGATCTGCTATTGCCAGAATGTGCAGGTCCAATAGGATCAGTACCACCACCACCCTCGGAAGGACCAGGATCTCTGGGATCTCCTCGAGGAGGCTATGGGATCTCCTCGAGGAGGCTGTGTCACACCCTCACTGACTGTCCAAGTATGAGTCCGACCAGATCTAGACAGTGCATAGTTGACTTTGCAATCAGCAGGCACTGCATCATGATATCTACCCCTGTAGAACTCAGCCTCTTGACCAGCCCGTAGAACCTCTCTCATATAATCTGCCACATAGGTACCATCGGCAACTCTCTATAGGGTCTCAGTCGTCTCCTATTCCCTCTCGACAATCTATCTAGCACTGTCTCACTTGGCTGTCAAGGTAGCAACCTGAGTCTGAATAGTGGCCAACTATCCCTGTACCTGCGCTAATGCTTGAGCATGGGCCTGTGCCTGGGTCTGCATCTGAGTCTGTGTTTGTACCAGCAAACCTTGTGCATGCACCAACTATCCCTACAAGGTCTGTACCTGTGTCTGAAGACTAGCAATCTACCTCTAATGGTCAACTGACGACACTGCCACTGCTCACCTCTTGCGAGGCCTATTGGATGATGGACCAACACTGACAGGTCCAACCCCTCTACCACCTCCACCACCACCATCACTGTCATCATTGTTGTTGTCATCACTGCCACTCTCTGTACTACTGCTTGACGGAGTATCACCCCCACTATCCTCAGAACCCTTACCAGCATCCTCCTCCATGGGTAATGGTGTTGGCTCATCTGGAATAGTGATGTGAGGATATGGAGTCAATGCCAAAAGTGCTGCATACTCCCCTATCACTACAGCCTCCACAATATCTCTACGCATGTTCCAAGCTGATGGCTGCAAAGCCCTGTACCCCTCTGCTATGGTCTCATATGGCAGACATGGCCCCCAATTAGCCACATCACTACGTCACCAGGCATAATGGGCTACCCCCTAAGGCATACACTATACAATGTCGTATTATCTGTATACTCACCACAACAAAAATCTCTCCAAAACAAAAGGAGTCCTGCCGATCAGATACATAGAATCACAAAGATATCCAAGAACTGCATCGTCCTCATCCCACTGGTCGTAGTCTAGATATGGCCGCTAGACAACGCTCTCCATGTCATCAAACACTCATCTCCAATGCTCCAGCTTACCCATCTGAGCCTGGGTAGGTCGACCTCTGTACCGAAAGAAATATGGTTTGCCTATCAGTCTGTCCAGAACTGGAAATGGTCGACCAATGGAAAAATGCTCCCATGCCCACACCTGTAACAGGGTCATCCCTACTGATAAACTGCGCGCCCCCAAATACACTACTGAATGTAGGTCATGATAGAGATGTGTCAGCATGCACATCCCCCATGCATATCTCATACCATGTACGACCATACTCTCCCAAATCTGGCCCCAACCCATAGAGAATCCCTTTGACCTGCGATTAGGACAAAGGAAATCTCCAATGAATCTAGCAAGCACTGCTGGTAGTGAAGCATACACATCAGCAATCATCCTCCATCGGACACTCGGACCTGCAATGTGCTGATCCTAAAACACTCTATGGAGAGCATCTCTCCCACCAGCCTCATGTGAATCATAGACCACAATCCCTCCCATAAATGGAATCCATAGAATCCACCACACATCCTCGATTGTGACCGTCATCTCACCAGTGGGCAGATGGAAAGTGTTATGGTCACTGCTCGGCCAAACTGGTAAAGAGACCTTGATTCATCCTAATCTGGGGCATATCAAGTAAAGTAAGACCACATTGACCAATGATCTGAATCTCATCCGAAATCAAATGAGGTATCAAATCGGTAGTCCACAAAAATTGCTCTCGTCCACAGAAATTTCTCTCCCATTTGGAGAGTACCCAGATCGTCCTATCATCATAAAAAATCTACAATTAGTGCACTATGTCAAGAAATCAAGTCATTCTACTATCAGGTCTAATCAAACTTTGGTATGAATTTTTTGATCAAAATTCATGAACAAATATCAAAAAACCTCACCTATCATGAGGTTCATCATAAACATTATCTAATCTCGCCTATCATGAGATTTATCATATATTGAATCATTCCTCGCCTATCATGAGGATCATCACAAATAGAATTATTTCTTGCCTATCATGAGAGTAAGTCTTATTAATCAATCATACCAAACCGAAGAATGGACATGATCGGAATTGATGAAATCAAGGTTAACTAAGTCAAAATCTGCAATTCTGATGTGGATGCGCTAAAATAGGCATCCAAAGCGCTAAAACTCAAAAGTGCTACTTTATCAATTAGATGCGCTAAAATAGGCATCCAAAGCACTACTTCAGCACTCTGATGCACTATAACAGGCATCTGAAGTGCTACTTTACCCTAAGCGTTGTTTTACCGCATCAATGCGCTAAAACAGTCCATCAAAGCGTCGCTTTAACCAAAGCCCTAAAACAGACCATCGATGCACTAATTTACCACATCAAAGCGCTAGACCATTCTAGGCACTAAGATCCAATGTCAAAGCGCTAAAACTAGCTACCTAAGTGCTAAATTATCCTACGAAAGCGTTAGAGAAAATAACGCAAGCACCAAATCTCAAAGCACTAAAACAGCCAATGGAAGCGATACATCGAAGTGCAAAGTGCTATAGCGCAATATTGATGTGCTAAACTACGAAAAAAATGTGAAAAGCATAAAAATACATTAAAAAAAAAATTGCACAAAAAACGAGTTGGATTATGGGTACATACCAGAGGTTCGTAGACGGTCGGCCACTGGTGACATTGAACGCACTTGAAACGATGAGTGTGGTAAGGGATAGGTATCTTGCTCCAGTTGGCTCAAAAGTCTTTATCACTGGAGGTTGAAAGTCACAAAGTGCAAATGACTTTGAAAATGACCTTTTGGACCTTATATAATTTTTGAAAAGGGAATTTTGTGGGTTTTATTTGTATTTTGATTAATTTTATTCATGAAATTAATTGAAAGTCATCCACGGGCTATATTTTCTTCATCATTGTTGGGAGATAAATTATTTCTTCATCAAATCTTCATCAAATCATCATGAAAATTCTAAAATTCTAAAAAATCATCATATCATTAATTTATCTCCTGAGGGGGCATATTATCGGCAATCATTTGAAAATCAATATCTTGGGCATGTCTAGGGCACGCTGAATTTTTTTTAATCATCGATACTGGCAGTAGCAGAAAAATTTTCTTTGAAGCAACGCGTAAACACATCACTTCAAAGAGGGGCAAAATGTATACACCTAGAAATGGTCTAGAGAATCTGATTAATTAAATACAAATTATTTGATTAATTATCCTAAATTCCTCTACTATTGAATAAATAGAAATATTTATTTATATAGTTCACATTTAAATTCTTCTAAATTCTTCCAATCTCATCTTAATTAAATAAACAAAATTAAATACTTTGTTTGATTTATTTATCAAATCCTTATTTTATTCTATCACATTGATCTTAAATTAATTAAACAAAGATTAAACGCTTTATTGATTAATTGCCATATTCTTCTATTTAATTTAATAAACAAATTCTATAGTTTGTTTTATTAAATTATTTATCCTTGTTTTGCTAATTTAAATAAATCAAAAATATTTAAATAAAGGCATAAGGAATATTCTTCTATATTTTCCTCAAAATCAAATTAGATATCCTATGTCTAATTTATGTCTAAAATCATGTCAAATTAATTGATTGAAACTTCACGGGAAGAATTGGAGACGAATTGCAAATTTATCTCTCAACCCTCCTTCATCAATCCTTCCTCTTCTCTTGCCTGGTGTTTTCATGGGTAGAGACAATCTCCAAAATTCTCTCAATCTCCTCCATCTCTCACCATTCAATCCTCCAGATTGAATCCAAGCCTCTCTTTGCCATCCCTGTGCATTTCTACAACCAATAAATCTATAAATATAGCCTCATTCAACCAAGAAAAGGATCCAGATTATCTAACTTATGCACTCTTACTCTACAGGAATTCAAGCATCAAGCATCAAGCATCCAAGCATCAAGCATCAAGCATCAAAAATTAAGCATCCAACATCCAACATCCAAGCATCCAGCATTCGAGCTTTCATATCATGGCTTCCTCCTGTAGCTTTGTTTATCAGTTTTCATGTCAATCCATGCTATCTTAGTTTCTTTTATCATCTAGTATTATCACATTTAGCTTCATATCATTGCATCAACATCATTCCGTTCTTTAGATTATTATTTTAATAGTTATAATGTTTTTTGAATCTAAGAGCACAATAACTTAATAAATCTGTAAAGATAGGAGACAATGAGACGCTTTCAATTTGATTAATTAGCTTGATCTTTGATGCAATGTTTCATTAAGAAGTGTTTTATTGATTTATACCTTATTCATATTTACATATATCATCTCATATATACCTCAACAAATTATTTTCGTGGTATAATATCTGAATCAATGTGTATGAATATCATAAAAAATGTACAATATACACGAGGCTATCAAAAAAGAGCCTATGAGTGTATGTCTATATAAATAATAAGGTTATACAACAAAAATGTGTCTGTAAATCAAAAGAGGTCTATCTCTTGCTGGCCCTATCACCATCTCTAGGTTGATCTAGCTGCCTGACTAAAGTAGAGGCACTCGGCTACACCTGACTCCAGTGCTCAAAATTGGGCTATTAACAACATGGAGGGACATCTCTGTAGTACAAAGTCCACTAATATTCCATCTCCTCCCTCCTCATCCCATATAGTTGTGTTGACACTATTTGTCCAACTAGCCCTTGTTCCTGCTAAGACTACTTCTGAGACACAACCTCTAATTGTTTTCACCACCCAACCTCCTATGCTAATTGTACATCAAAGGTCTACCTAATCTAGCACTCATGATCTCTCTTAGGTGTGAGCATTATAACTTGCTATCGAGCCTGATCCTGCTCAGCCATCATAACCTATAATTGTTTTTGCAACTGTTGAATCTATACATCTCTAGGATCTGACCCTAGAGGTGGTTGCTATGCGAGTGGTTGTTGATGTAGTGGAGGAGGTAGTGGAGGTGCGCCAGGGACCTGTCCATCATGTTATTATCCATCATTTCCTCTACCTTGCCCATCCTATCCTCTGCCCTGCCCATCTTGTTGTTGACCTCATCCTCTACCTACTCCCCTCCCTCTTGACCTCCCTCGTGGAGGTATGCATGCTTGATCTGTAGTCGAGGAGGGGGTAAAAACCAAGCATCATATGCAAGCATCATCTGACCACCGGCTTGCCCCTGATCATAGGTCCATGGCTTGGAAACCAATTTTCTAAAACCCTCGACGACCTCATGAGGCGATATCATGGGCTCCCAAGTCACCTCTCAAGCAGATCTCACAAAAATGGTTGTCTACTAATCATCGATCTTGTCCTACCTCTCGCCAAACCATCTGGCTACCCTATCCGACAGGTACTAATCAATCATCATATGTTCTTGACCCTGCATATAACAAGTCTAATGAGAAAAGAAGAGCTATTGTACATCATCGAAGAGTTGTTGCACATCATCATACAACAGTGGCATATGTAGCCACGACTACCATCAGAAGACTATCATGTCATCAATCACTCTCCTGTAATAGGGGATACCAAGCTACCCTATATGTTGTAGAGTGATAGCTCCTCCATACCTCCAAATGACTGGATCATCTAGCCACACATCAACCATGTGGATGATTGGTCAGAGCATAGAAATGTGCTCCCATTCCCATATGTGCAAGAGTGTGACTCCTACATCAATCACTCTACCATCGTAGTACACAAATTGATGCATATCATGATAAAGAGAGGCCAACATCACTAGCCCCAATGTATACTGAGTCTATTTGAAAATCATCTAGTGCCATGCTAGTCCCCATCCAGGATTGAATCCTCTACCCTGTCGATCCTGAAGCAACCAACCCCGAAATCACTGCACCAACTATCAATCTAAAAGTTGATGAGTGACCTCTATACATCTTGAGGTCAATCTATGATTTGGCCAAGACAATAGTGTCCTATCCAAGAACCTTGTGGCAAGCATCATTTCCTACATCACTATCATAGATCACCTGCTCTCCATGTATTGACAATCACAATATCCGTCATACATCCTCTAATGTGATTGTCACCTCACCTATGGGTAGGTGGAACGACGAGGTCTCACTATGCCATTGCTTGCATAGCATTGTCATCATCGGAAGATGGGTCCTCACGATGAGAATATATGCAACGTACCACAATCCAATCTCTCTAAGGTGCTCTTGTTGAAGCTCAAATAAATCATCCAATAAGGAAAGTATAGTGGGTTGGTGCTTGCGAGACATCAAAATCTAGATAACCTCTTGCACGCATGAAGCGCACGACATCAAATTTCGCTAAAATTGCCTAAGTTTTGAGTTTTTTATCCCCAAGATGACAAAGGCGTCACCATAAATCAAATTCCAAACAGCAACACTGAGTGCATTCAAATTATAAATCGTGACTACTGTTTCTATTTACACTAGCATTGCAATTTGAAATCTAAAACCCTAATTCTCAATTGTAAATCAAGGGTATGCATCGCTCATTACACCTACATCGCAATTTGAAAAGTGGAAACCCTAATTTTAAATCACAAAGTGCATTTACATTCACAATGGCATCGCTAAAAGGCAAAAGCATCATTGAAACTCTAAATAGCATCACAATATAGCGACACTGACCTAGACCAAATTTTAAAGCCTAATAAATACATCAAAAAGTCAAAATGCAAGGAGAGTTTCGAATTGCATACTGTTGGTCATGCACCTAGAGGCCTCTGGTACTCTTGAACCCAGTTTGAAATGTGTCATGGGAGCACTCATTGTGCCATTTCATCAAGAGTTCAAAGCTCAAAATGCAACAATTCTCTCAAGTATGAATGCATAAATGACTTGAAAGTGACCCTTCATCACCTACTTAAGCCTAAAAATTAGTGCTTTTTTCCCTAATTTGAGCCAAAAGCTAGGGTTTTTACCTATTTTACCTATTTCCAACTTGTGTAGCCTATTTTTAGTATTTTTTGCATTTTTTAGGCCATTTTTGGCATCCCGCGGCATGTTTTGGAACTTAAACCTATATTTTACCTTTATCGAGAGATCAACCCCAAAATTCAAAATTTTCGCTTGACCTCTCAAGGGGGCAAGAAACCAACTTATTCCTTGCACTGGGGCAATAGTGGGGCATCGAAAAATCATTTTTTTTTAATTTTTGATCTGAGAAACAATTTTAATCTGAAAAGTGTCAATCTTTGAACCAACATAACAGGTACCTCGCTTCAAAGAGGGGTAAAATGTAGACACTTAAAAATGTCCTAAATGATATCATGCACTTGAATCTGATATACTAACACTATTTCATCCTAAAACCCATCCTCTTTTTGCTTAATTAATTAAATTATCCTAGCTATTTAATTAATCACATCATTTTCATCTATTAATCTAATTGACCTAATTAGGTTAATTCTTCCCCCTTTTCATGCTAACCTTTCATCCTGTTAAATTGGATTAATCAAATTATTTAATTTAATCCCTAAGTCCTCTTATTTAATTAAATAACCCTAAGCTATTTACTTAAATATAATATCACATCCCCCTTTTTCATTAAATCATTTATTTAATGAATATCATATGATTCCCCTAATTTACATAATTAAAACTTTGTTTTAATTATCAAATTATTAAATAAATCTAATTCTCCCACTTGCAAGGGAATATTCTAAGAGAATATTCCTCCTTTACACATGTCTCCAAAAAGGGAATATTCTCATGGAATATTCCTTCCCCTTTGCACATTAAAATTTGGTTTTAATTAACTAAATGCTAATTTTCCTCCAAAAGGGAAATATTCTCATGGAATATTTTTTCCCTCTTCACTCATTTGATAAAAGGAATATTCTTCCTTCTAAAAAACTTTCAACAAACTTCTTGTGCAAGTTTTGAAAGTGTGTTTGTTTGGATGATTGTGAACCCTTGATTAAATATCAACTTGCATTCCCAACCCTTGATGGGAATCCATCCCTCCATCTTCCTTCCATCCTAACCATTGATTTATTCTTTCAATCTTGACCATTAGTTTCATTTTTCCTATTCTATAAATAGAGCTTGCATCTATTGAATAGGGACCCACATTTTAATAGTAAACTTATGCTATTAAAATCACTCTCATCTTGCATCCATGTTTCATGTTTTAAAGGAATTTTAGATTAATTTACATGCATAATAGCTTAAAGAATCCATTAACGGCTTCCATGGTAACTTAGGTGCATTCATTTAGAATATTTTGAAGCTATGGTTTTAATCTTTCGAATCTTACATACATTTAGAATAGATTGCATACAATCACATCGATCATCTTAACTTGTATTATATTAATCTATCTTTAATCATGTTTTACAACACATCTCTCATTAATTTCATCAATTTTCTTCAATAAAACTGATTGAAACAAGCTCATTATCCAAGGGATTGGGAAAGGGTCATAATTCCACATCAATGTGACACCACTCCCTCAATAAGATAAGTTTCAATGTCTTAGAGTAGATGTTTTTTGAGCTTTCATGCTTTAAATTGTTATTTTTAATGGCTTCATTTCCTTTTACATTGAATGATCTTATTGGATTGATGCATAGTGGCTTAAATATTCTTTGAATCCTCATGGATCAAGTGTATTTAACCTATACTACATCATTGATCACAATGAAAAAGCAAGAGGATCGACAAAAAAAATTGTGAAGGTTATTAGTAAGGTCAAATGGAAGTATACTATTATGAAGGTATAGGTAAATATCGTGGTATCAAGGGGAGTTGGGACCAACAATATCGCACAAAAATTATGATTCAAGAATATCAAAATCCGATATGAGAAGCTACTCCATAAGGAATTCAGATTTCAAGTTTTTATTCGTATTTCTAGTAAAGATACAATAGTTGCTATAGCATTTCCTACCTTGTTGTTAAATTTTGGAATATTCTTAAAGGTGATGTCTATGAAATATTCATTAAAGTTATCAACCATTATTTTTTATGGCATCAACTTATCTTCCTTCATTTGGTAGTCATTATTCACTTTTCTTACCACCAATTGGGAATTACCATAGACTTGGAGTTCCTAGATTCTCCATTCAATAGCCATTCTTAACCTTGTGATGAGAGATTCATACTCTATTATGTTATTTGTGCATGGAAAAGATAGCCTGTATGACTTTGGAATGCAATCACCTTGAGGGTTGATGAATAAGATTCATGCTCTTGATCTGTGTTGTGTATTGGAACCATCAAAATATAGCTTTCATTGATTTTATTGACTTGAGCGTGAATACTGCTTCATCTAGAAATTTAGACACCAATGGGTTTTCAACATATATGGGAGCTTTTACTAATTTAACTTCTATGACTTGTCCTTTGATTTCCTTTTAGTCCACATACTCAATGTTGAACTCACTCGGGATCATGACCCATTTAGCCATACAATTGGTGATAGTTTCCTTTGATAACAAGTATTTCAATGGATCAACCTTATAAATGATCTTGACTTGATACAAAAGCATGTAATGTTGTAGCTTTTGAGAAACAAAAACTACTTCTATTCAAGCTCTTTCAGTGGAGTGTAATTAATCTTGTATCCAACCAAGGTTCCAATGATGTAATATATGGCTCTTTTTTTCCCTAATTCATCATGTTGTGCTAGGAGAGCTCCTAATTTAGCTAATGTTGCTCAGATATATAGTATCAAGGGTTTATCTGCAATTGGTGGCATTAAGACTAGAAGTGATACAAGGTAGCCCTTCAACTGCTGAAAGGAATGTTGGTAATTATGATCCCATTTGAAAGAAACACCTTTGTGAAGAAGGTGTGTAAAGGGATGGCATTTTTCCGCCAATTGTGCAAAGAATCTCTTGATAGACAAAAAATTTCCTTATAGACTACGGAGCTCTTTGAGAATTTTAGGTGGCTACATCTCAATGATGGCTTTGACTTTGATAGTGTCCACTTTATTTCCCATTCATGATACAATGTTTCCCAAAATATTACCCGAAGTGACTCCAAAGAAACATTTCTTTGAATTTAATCTCACTTGATATTTCTCAAACCTATCAAATATTTGACCTAAGACTTCAAGATGTCCTTTTCTTGTGATGGATTTTTCTAGTATGTCATCTACATAATCCTCTAGAATCTTGTGAAATATGTCATGGAAGATTCTTATCATCACTCTCTAATATGTAGCTCTGAACATTTTTAAGACCAAAGGGCATGACATTCTAGCAATAGGTTCCCCATGGACATGTGAATGTAGTTTTATGTTGATCCTCCTTTGTTATCATTATCTGATTATTTCCTAAAAATCAATCCATGAGAGACAACATCTCATGTATAGATCCATAATGATATCAATGTTTGGTAATGGAAAGTCATCTTTAGGACATGCTTTATGTAAGTCTCTAAAATTTGTGCATATTTGGATTCCCCTAGTGGGTTTTGATACTAGTATAAGGTTTAAAAACCACTCTATATAATCAATAAGTCTTATGAAACCTACATCGAGCAGCTTTTTTAATTCAACTTTGATCAATAGCGCTACTTGTAGATGGATTTTCCTTAGCTTTTGTTTCACAAGTTTTTCATTCGGATGCACTATCAAGAGATGTACTACTAATAAGTATCCAATCCTAGCATTTTTGCATAGGACCAAGAAAATTTGATTTTCCCCTTTTGAGAAAGCTTCTAGATTATGTTGCTCTTCATCATCTAGGGATGTAGCATAGTAGGTCACATGTGGTTGATCAACGATTCCTACATTCACTAGTTTCTCATCTTCCACAAGAACTGCTAATTTTCTTGATCCATTGCAATACTAGGGAGATTTAATCCTCCATCCTTAGGCACCTAGAAGAGGTTTTTACCTTCAAATGCATCCTTTATATCTACTTTTTCCTAACCCAGAAGTGTCACTTTGTGGTTTTTTCTAGGGGATCTTGTTTTGATTTTTAGATTCACCATATTGCAACCGAAGGATTCAATCGTGTCCCCAAAGTACACTTTGGTATCAAGTTCAATTTCAAAACCTACTTTGTGATCTCCAAAAGGTATGTCATCTTGAAGCCCCATGCCTCTTCATTTTCAAATGAATCAAGAATTGATACATGTTGTTGGTACTAGTCTATAAGCTGAGGATAAACAAGTTTAAGTTCACTGTTTTGGACATGGGATATGTGAAGGATGTAGTGATGATAGCGTATATTGAGGCATTTTCAAATAATTCCATTATACACATGGATAAGTCTTTGATATTCTTATAATCAAATGGGTTATACCAAGAAGAAGCTTCAACTTCCTCAATTAATATATCCTCAACGAGAGGTATCACATTTTTGTCTAAGCCATACCCAAGACCTTTGTTCTTTGGTCACTTTTCAAAGATGATGGGTTCACGCATACCTTGTTGTTTCAATCCAAGTCCATCAGTACCTATATAGCTGATGTTTTTGATCAATTGATACCCTTTTTTGCTTGGATCAACAAGAAGAGGAGGTTCCTCTTGTTCTTATTGACATACCCATTTGGAAATATCCTTCATCTATGACCTATGCATTTATCTCTCCCCATATTGTAAAGATAGTTGGTTCAAGTTTGAGGATTTTAGACACTTTCTCTATATGGTGGGGTTTGCCATATGATTTGGGAGAAAGTGGTGGTTTTCCCACATAAAAGAATTCCTTGAGGTTGTAGTCACCACAACCTTTGTCTTTTATTTGTACTTTGATTTCAAGGATTTTTTGCTATTTTTTTTAAGTAGATGCAAGTGTTGCTAGATCAACATAGGAAGATGAGAATGTAACTCCATCATTACTGGGAATTTGGAGCAATCTGTGATATTTTTCTTTCATAATTTTACAATAGTAGAAAGGTTCAGGGTCACCATGGATGGTAACTTATTTGTCATTGTATGTAAACTTTATGCACTAATGATAGATAGATTCTAAGGCTTGCATGGCATGGATACATGTGCGGCCCAAAAGGATGTTATATGGCAATTCAAAGTCCAAAAATTGATATGTTTTTGCTATTGTGGGGCTCACTTGTATAGGTAGCTTAATTGTTCCTTTTGAATCCCATCCATTATCATCATAAGCTTTGATGGTTATCCATTTTTTCCTTTTGATTACTTCCTTAGAGTAACCCAAGTGTTTTACCATCTAAACGGTACAAATGTTTAAGCCTGCACCTCCATCTATCAAGACTCTATTCACTTTGTGTTTATGGATGTATACTTCAAGATGTAATGCCTGATTGTGAAATGTTTGGGATGGGAGGTTTTTCTTTGTGAATACCAGGAAGTGAGTGGATGAAATATGCCCCACCATGGCTTGAATTTTTTTGATATCTGGGTCAATAGTTGCAAATGATGATAAAAGAGCTTTGTCCAAATTTTCCTTATATGTTGGAGAAATTCTCAATAGTTCTAGACAAGAGATTTGTGTTGATATCTTCTTGATATGTTTGATGAAGCTATAATCCATAGGATTGGACTTTGATGGACCTCTTGTTTGTTTAGGATCTCCTTGAATGGTAACTTTCCCTCTTCATGTGGTGACTCCACACTTAGTATTTGGTCCTTGTATAGTGACAATAGATATATTATTGTCATTACATTTTGTATTGCCTATAACATTGTCATAGTTGTGATTATCATTTGTAGGTTTTAGCCTTTCTAGCATCATTTCCTTTACGATGGTCTAGCATCAGATTCTTGTATATTCCCAAGTCATTATTTCTAGAGTTCCCATGTCATTGGTTGATATTTACTTCACCATGATCGATAAGGTCTTGGATAATATTCTAAAGTTTCATGCTATTTGAATTTTTATTTCCTTTTGTGTGATGATATTCATATTAGTCATTATCATTGTACCATGAAGGTTTGAATCGGGGTTCTTCATACTATCTAAAATCAAGAAATTTTATTAAGTTCATTTGGACCAATTTATGCAAGATGGTTTCAATGGGTTCTCCCAATGGAGGATTAGTGTTTTGAACATTTTATTAATTATGTTGTGTGTTTGATTGATATGGTACATTTATCACAACTTTTGTGTCTACCACATCGTCATTAGTCACATTCTTGTTTTTGGCCCATATACAAGGTTTGTCACTTGAACTAGACGATTGGTGATATTCCTTATAGATCTGCACTGATCCTTTAGCAATGAGTGTTCTCCCAATGTTAAGCCCTTTTGAGATGAGTTATTCAAAATTTATAACACATTGCATGCATAATTGGAAGGTGAGTTTTGTGTTTAAATTATTTGCAATGATCTCTACTTGTTTTTTGGGCATCAGCCATTTGTAGCTTGCCTTGTGTCTCCATCTTTGTAGGAAAGAGGCAAAGGCTTCTCCTTTGTTTTGTTTGAGAAGGTATAGTTCCTATAAGGTGATCTCTATATCAATGTTGTAGGAGAAATGAGCTACAAATTGATCTATGATCTCTTGAAATGTTTTTATTTCGAGTGGTAGATGTAAAAATCACTTCATAGCTTGTCCAACCAAATACATGGAAAGAGGAACATAATATATGAATCGTTATAAGATACTCCCATTTAAGCTATGTAAAACTCCCTTATATTCTCTTCAAGGTTACCATGTCCTTTGAATTCATCAAACTTTGGAATTTAAAATTTTGGGGGAAAGGTTAACATTGTGATGCTTTTATCAAATGGGTATGGACATAAGTCTTAGATGATGTATGATTTCCTAGCCTTTCCCATTTGTATATCTTGAACCTTTTGTGTCACCATTTGAATTTGTAAGGATATATCTGTAGGAAAAATGTTTGATGGTGGATTGTAAGTGTTATATTGATTTGGATCTTGATATGAAGGTAGTTTTGTGTTGTATGGATTGTATAGAGGGTGAGGACTCATTTGATATTGCGGATTGGGTTGGAGTGGAGGAGGTACATTGTAAGTTCCATATTGGTTTTTGGGGATGAAATTTGGTTGGGGGTTTTGTTACAAGGTTTCTTGTTGTTTTTTTGCAAGTAACTATTGTTATTCTTGCAAATGTTGTTGGGAAAGTATTTATTGTTGTGCTTGTAGTTGTTGTTGGTACATAATGTTTTTGTTGTTGTTATGGGGTAGGATTTTGAGGATTGATGTATTGATTTGGTGGAATGGCGTTATGTTCAGGAGGTTATTGATGGTTTTGTTGAGTGAATTTTTATCGGCATGAATGGTTGTTGATGTTGAGGTTGAGGTTGAGGTAGTTGTTGATGTTGAGGCGACCGTTGATGAACATATATGTCTTGTGAGGGCGGTGTGATTAAAGGATTGCTCCCATAGTTCATCATTTTTGGATTTGGTATGTTTGGATTTGGTTGGTTTGTGTTTATGGGTGGGTTATTTGTAATTTGAAATCCTAGGTTGGTTGGAGTCCCCAGACCTTGAGTTTTATATAGCAGATTGATATATTGATTTAAAAACATTTTTGTTTGATCTGCTCCTTGTAAAGTGACTGTGGGTTTACCTGGTACATTTTTTGAAGGAGGGTTTAGTATTTGTTCAATTATATGATGTACTAAGGGGACACTTCCTTGTGGATGACTCCTTTCTTATATACTTGAAAAGTTTGGTTGATCCCTAAGTTGATTGGCATTAAAATTTAGGGGGAATTTAACACCAACTTATGTGATTTTTCACATGTATAGGTTTGAATCAAAATTTAACATAGCACCCACTACCTTAACAAGAGATGGGTCTTGTGACATCTCTAATATATGTTCAGGAGTAAATTCAAAGCGCTTGTTAGTGGTGTATTTTGTATATACTATTTCAAATTCAATGGGGTTGGGTTGCATTTTAGTTGGAAAATGAATTTCATACCCTTTAGAATTGGTTTTAGGCATTCCATACTTTGATCACTAGAACTGGTGGTAGTGGGGGGATTTGAATCACTAGAATTTTTCTCCATTTTCTTTTTTATTTTATCTAGTTGTGACCATAAAACTTGTAGTATCCCTAGGAGTTTTGTTTGTTAATGTGTTTGTGTTGCTTCAAATTTGGCTAGTAAAGACAACTTAAGCCTCTTTGGACCAATGATGAATTCTATTTGGATGAATGGAGGAAGTGAAACCTTGAATTTGGACAAAGTTTCCTTTGATTAAAATCTCTTGTTTAGGGTGTGTTTGGGGATGATCCTTACTTGCACTAAACAAATTATTCCAAGCTAATGATGATGATAATGAGATTAACAAACTTTGGGAGTAGACTAATGACTCCAAAGCAAGTTGACCCACAATTTTTTTGACACTAATTCAACCAAATACTTGAAAGAAGATAGTTTTTCAAGTAAAGAGATAAACTAAGAGATAATGGGAGAGATTTGAACAAAAAGTGAGCTATGTCAATTCTAGGTTGTTTGTTTTGAATGGATTGGTTTGTTGTTCTTGATGGGGTTGAATTGATCCAATAATGACTAAAGGTGTTTAGAAAAGTCCAAGGTGAAGTAATGACATGAGATGAAGATGGAAAAATTGTATGTTTGTTGTTTCTTAAATGATTAGGATGACTAAAAGCTTATTTTGAATGAATCTTTGATTTTCTAATGTTTGTTCGTCAAAATTTAGAATCTAGAAAATTCTAGAGTTCTCTATTTTTAGTTGATATTCAAACGCACTTAGTTATAGTCAAAGGCGCTGCAGTATTTTTTACAATGGCGTTGCAACTTTTGTAAAAGAGTAAATTCATAACAGAAAAGTCACATCGTTGAAATCAAAGGAATCAATTTATATAATTTTTCTCTAAAACAAAAGGCTCAAGATGAAAACATAAGCTTCATTTTTTATAAAAATAGAAGCATCGATTTTTAAACAAAGGCAATGTAGGATGATAGTCAAAAGTGTTGCTTTGAATTAAAGGATAAATTTTGTAAGTTTGACCTAGGGTTTTAAGTTTTTGAATTTTGATTTGTGTTTAATTGATCTGGAAAGTGATAGAAAACAACAAAAACAACATGTAGAACTAACTTTTTGACTCTTGGTAACAAGGTTTAAAACCCAAAGGCCAAATGGTGTCACTAGTAGAGAATGGACTGAATACACTTGAAAATAAGAACAACTTAGTTAATCAAGTAGGTGTATAAAATTAGGCCCACCTCATAATTAATTGATAAGCACTTCACAAAATTAGATAGAAACAACTTTTTGTTAGAGTAATCATGCATTAGCTAATAATTAATTACTCTTTAATTGATAATTAGTCTAATTTATTCTCATGCACTTAAGCTAAACATAGGAGTGGTTTATATAGCACTTGTTGTGCCCTCAGCACACACGCCCCATTCGCAACGAGGACCCTCTCTTTCCTTCGCCTTGTCAGGTCATTTTTGTCGCCACCTCATTTTGCATGCCCCCATTTTGGTGTTCCAAATGGTCAACGTGCCCCCGAAGTCTCATCATAAGTTGACCATGTTTCACCCCTCAAAATTTGTTGATTCTTGGATCACCATGGAGTTCCTTTGGCAGTTTCCCTCTGCCAGCGTCCTTGATTTCCACCGGGTCCAGCGTGTCAGGTTTCCCTTGTCAGACTTTCGGGTTGAATCTGTTGTTTTTAAACGGTCATCGTCCCACATCCTTCCATGCCCCAGGATCTAGCTCCATGCCCACCATTTTCATAACTCATGTTGCAACCGATCGTCCTTTGTCTATATCGGGCCCGCTCCATTGGATTTCTCTTCCCAAGACTCCGTTACGCTTTCACTCTTCAAATGGTCATCCTCCACCAAACTTCCATCCATCGAACCCCAACCTCTCTTTTGCTAGTGGGTTTCTTCCTAACTCTTCGAACGACCTTCGGCTCATGTCTTTCCAATCTCTAGGTTCTAGACCCCGCGCCGCCATTTTTAAAATTTAAATTCACCAACTTTTGGCCCGTCGTGTGTGCATTAATTAGGTGCATTAAATGCACTTGGGGGTATAAATAAATCGGGTCGACCTTCATTTTCACATGTCAGCATTATCTAGAATAGTTGCAGAGACCTTCGAAGCCTTCGTCGATCATCGCCTTCAAGCCCGTTGCCTTCCTTTGTCGTTCTTCACGAATTCGGCAACTCCATTCACCAAGCTCTTGGGGTATGTTCATCGCCCACCATTCCATGATGCTTTTAGAAATTTTAGGCTGAAATAATAGATGGAAAGGTATAGAAATGCATTCATTTGATAGAGGGAGGCTAGTCCTAGGAAATCCATGTGATAGAATTTTGAGAAAACCCATCAATTCACCAAGTAATTGACCCTGGAACTTCATCGCCCTAACGTTGTTCTTTCTACAAAGTGATGGTGCCCTCCAGGTCTGAGCCTCCCCATTGTCATTGATGAAACTTCAAACAAAACAACTTTAGAATAGTGGGCTTCCTTCTTGGGCCCATGACCCCAGATCTCCCTTGACGGACCGTCGTTGAAATTTAACAAATTGAACTCCCTGCCTCTAGGTGTGTCTCCCAAGTCCACTCCCATGGGATTTTGTCCCCGAGACGTCATCTACCTTTCACTATTTCCAAATAGCATCTCAACCTCATCTGCCCGAGACTCGGGATCCGCCTTTTCGTTCACTACTAGAGTTGCAAAATGAAACTGTCACATCCTTAGCATTTTTTGGGTCCTGGCCTATGGAGTTCTGTCCCCGGACCTCCGTCACAACATTGTAATTTCTAATGGCCATTAGATGGCCACCTTTCACCACCCAGACCCTAGACATATCAATGTTGCATGAGAAAAAACAAGAAAACTTTAGTGCCTTTTCCTTTGTCGGGTCCCATCTACCGGAGTTCCACTATCGGGACCCATCACATTTTAGTTTTCACAAAAGGAAAATCAAGCTTGTCCTTCCAACCTTTGAGGCCTGATACTCCAATCATCGATAGAAATCAATGAGGAAAACATGGGGCGAAGTCCGAGTCCGTCGGCTTGCTCCAACCGGACTTCAGCTCATTGCCCGCCGTTTTAAAATGGTCATCCTCAAACAGCTTCCCAACCATCTTGATTTGAACACCCAAACAGTTAAGGGGTTATGCCAGCCATCCTCCAGCATCGTGGGTCCTGGATCTCGGAACTCCGCCTTCAGAACTCCATTTAACCATAGTTTTTCCAAACGGCGAACTTCGGAAAACTTTCCCTCCTCATAACTCTAGGTGCCCTAATGATGATCCAAATGCCTCCCAATCTAGAAATAAATCTTGACCCACATGCTTAGGGGGTGTGTCTCTTGATGTCTCTTTTTTTCATCACTTAAAGTTTATTTTTAGTATCAATCTTGGTGGGTTTATACAAACAATTTGTAATAACGAACTAAGATAAAGTTCCATTTATGGGGGCATTAAGCATGTCTCTTGAAAATTATTTCCATCCTTTTGTGTCAAGCTAACTTCAGTGAACTATTATTTATGGAAATAAGGGATAAAGAATCATTGCCTTGAATAGGATCTACTACGCTATCTCCTTGGACTCATTCTTGAGCCAAGTGACTATAATCAAAAGAATACGTGGTTTAACAATAATGACATGGTCTATGGACTAATATGTCTTACTAATTTTGAGGATATTATACATCATGTAGAGCACACTGAGTGCCCTTTCACTACTTGGACCACCATCCAGCAGTTGTATGGAGACATTGGATCTTCATCTAAAAGTGATATTTCTTTGGAGAACTAGGATATTATGGATGATATTGAGACTTGTGTTTCCCCATATTGTGTGGACACATCTTATGTGGATGATCAATTCATTGATACCCCATCACCATCTATTGTTGTTGCTTTAGATTCTGGTGTTGCTTCTTCAAAAAATTCCAATAACTTCATATTCTAGTGGGTATCTCCACTTTTTGTGGTTGACTCCTATTGTATTCTCTTGTATTGTTGCATACTTTGGTACACATGCACCTTGATGCATGTATTCATTATTCATGCATTTGTGCTTTGTATATTTTCAGCTTATAAGCTCTTAATGCAATTTTATCACATCAACATTGCATAATCTCTCAGAGCCTTGGTTTGTATTCTTATGTTTTCTAGTTTATGTAACTTTGATTTTCTCTTAATAAGTTCCTTAGGTTATTCAATCTATTTCATATTTCTAACATAAATTGCATTAGAATAGGCCAGTTAACTCAACAAGTCTTACTAATGAATCAACAAAAAAATGTTGCTCAGCCTCAAAATGTGGCACTAGGTATTCCAGTTCAACAAGTGGCAATCATCCTAATCCCTTGCAACAAAATATAGTACAAAATGTTGGGGTCAACCTTAGAAGGAAATCTCAAAGATTTGTTTCAGTGAGACCACCATTGGGATTAGAAAGATATAGATAGTTGGATTTTTGTAGTATTTATAATTATCCTAATCCAATTCTAGTTGAGATTGGAGGCAAGGTACCAAAATTTCAAGGTAACAATGCTATCATTGGTGAGGACTATTTAAGGAATTTCATATATTTCACTAATGAATACAAGATTGAAGATGAATATGTCATGATGAATATTTTTATGCAATCATTGGAGGAAAGTGAAAATTAATAGTACAAGAGTCTTCCAAATAATAGCATAAACTCATGGGATGAGTTTATGAGGGTTTTTTATTGCAATTTGGAGAAAGAGTGAACCCAAAGTTTGAAATCCATGAGCTAACTACCATCAAAAAAGGGGTAAATGAACTTTTTACTGATTTCAATAACAAATTCATTATGAAAATGAGGAAAGTACCTCACCAAGTAAGGCCAAATGAGCCTCTATGCATTTTTCTATATTGTGGTGCTTTTGATTCAAATTTAGGCTCTTTTGAGAGATAAGAACCCTCAGACCTTGACATAAGCATATGCAATGGTGATCAACATAGAGATAAATTTGAAGAAATCTGAGAGAGACAAAAAAAGAGTTGATATAAAAAATTTGAAACCAAATACAACTTCCAACGAGCCTCTCATTGTTGAATAAAAACTAGATAAATGGATGGGAGCTATGAAGGATCCTTCATACAAGGTGGAAAAGAATAAAAAAATGTATTTCCTCCAATGTTTCTCCTACACATTTTAATGAGGGTCGGAGGTTACATAACAACACCTATAATTATGATTGGTCTAAGAGACCTAGAGGAACAAACATCACTAAGGAACTCAAACCAAAGATACCATGACATGTCACATCCCTGATCCCTTGAGGAAGGATCATGTGAATCTTCAACAAGATTAATTTTGGTGTGATATATGTTACTTGCCTCATTCTCAATGCAAGTGTTTATTGTAGTTGCACTTGATTCCAAGAGCGTGATGGTGCACCCAAATGTTATGATGCCTATGAGGGTAAGGAATTTTTTTAAAATGATTATGACAACTATCATGTTCCCTTTGAGATTCCAAATAAATATTTTGAACAACTCAAGGAACAAATGATGTAGAGGTATAATAAATCAAATCCCTGTAAGGAGGATATCAAAACTCTCACCAAATTTGTTATCATTTAGGTGCAAAGTGACTATTAGCTAAGAAAAAGACAAGTTGGTGCCAAGGACAACTGATGGTGTAGCTACTCCAAATATATCATCTGCACATTTGAATAAAGGAAATAAAAAAGAATATGATGCAAAAAGAATAACAAATAGGTCTCTAGAAAAGTCTCCACCAAGAAATAATTTACCAACTGCACCCCTACAAAAATTATATGTCCCAAATATGAAAGAGGTTGATATATCAAAAAACCATATGGGAAATCAATAAATTATGGGAGAAGGTGCCAAACAAAAGGCAATATAAAAGATTGGAAAAGTGATAAATATAAAACAACTTTCTATTCATGATTAGGTAATTCTTTTTATACTTGTAATGTCATAAATTTCATCCTATGAAATTTTACCTTACATACACCTTCATCTTTAGTTACAATTAAGAAAATTACACTTTTGAATAGTTTACATGTCTAGTTCCTTGATGGTTAAATCTGATTCTTGCTCAAGCAAGTGTGCACTACACAAACTTATGTGCATTGAGCTAGCATCTAGTGAAAATCCACAACTTTGTTAGTCATTGGTAAATTACACTTGTCAGGTTTTGGTAGTGTATACCTTTTCCAACCTACACTTTTATTGAGAATCATTTGGGCATGTTATTTGGAACCAAAAATCTTTCTTCTTGGTTGATAATTTGGATCTTTTGAAGTATAGACACAATTATTTTAGCATTCTACAACACTCTCTATCTCTTCCTCTCTCTCATTCACAACTTACTACAACTCCATTATTCCACCATTAGTATGATCACAACGACATCTTATAGAACTCCACTGCTATCACTTGAAGAATTCAATTTCATCTCGAGGACTCTTACACTTCTCCATTGCACCAACAAGATACTTTGCTTCTATGTTTGAGGGTGGTAACTATTTGAGATTTTCTATTAAGAATATTATCTTTATTTTCATTAGCATATTATTCTTTCTATTATTTTATGTCTATTTCTATCATCTTGTCTAAGGTTGTCCATGGAGGTGGGAACCAAAATGAGGGTTTAACTGATACAAACTCCTATATAGCCACATGACCCTTCTCTTTGGTCTTATGTGTGTAGGTACAGGTAAAGGAGCTATTAGAAGGGAATCTTCAATCTTGTCAGATGCCTTTGGTAACATTCTAAACTCTTCCTTATCATTCTCATTTAAACTCATTTAGTATTTTCCTTTTAGCCACTCTATATTTTTTGTACAACCATATTTTATATCCTTTCATTTTCATAACATTGTACAAAGTATTCTGAGTTTCTTTGTGACAATTTTTTTTTTTGTCTGTTTGAGACACTAGTGTGGCATGTTGTCATCTTATAGTTGTGTGTTAGTCCTGGACATAGAGCTTGTCAGGTTGCCTGAGAAATATTTGTGCTTTGTAATTTTGGTTTTTAAATTCTAAAGGGTTCAAATAGCTTATGTTCCGTATTAAAACATATATTCAATTAATTAATAGGTAAACTTGAAGGTCACAATTACCTAAAGGCTTACTTAAGTGGAAGTTTGAAACTTGGATTCCTAGAGGATTTGATTATCCTTTGTAGTGGCTCACTTTTTATACTCTATAATACTTGATACTAATGTTGTGATAGTCCCCTCTTCTACTCCTTTTCCTTCAAATAAAAGTTCAAGTACCAATCAAAGAGATACTAAGGATCCCTGAACATAGGGAAAGGACATTTTCATACATCAATGCCCCTACCATGGTTGATTATTTTGATAAAGTTACAACTATTCCCAAGGATATGGTAGATAAAGTTAATATCGAAAAGACCCTTGAAATTTATCTAGGCATTGTTTCCATGAGTAACAGTCAAACCATTGATCTATTTTATACATTTTTGTTAATAAATGGTTGCCTAGTTCATAACTATATGCTAGATTCTAGAGCATCCCGTAATGTGATTTCATTAGAAGTTATGAATCATTTAGGACTGCAAGTTTCAAAATCCTATGATAAATTTTATGTCATGGATTCTCATGAGGTAAATGTAATAGGGATAGTAAATAATGTTCCAATACGGCTTGCTACATACCCTAGGAAAGCCTTTTAAATGGATATTATCATAGTTGATTGTCCAGCTAAGTGGGGTATGTTACTATTGAGGAAGTGGGAAACTTCAATGGGTGGTAGACTTCAAATATATTTATTCTATGCTACCATTCTAATGTATGAGAAAAATGTTTAATTGCATAGGGAAAAGAAATGATGATCATTGTGGAGAATCCCAATGAATTAAAGAATGAGATTTTTTACCTTGATGTAGAGATTGGTTGTTTGGTAGGCTACTATGATGATGAATCTAATAAATAATTTGATTCTAATTTTGTGCCCCAACATCCTCATTGAGGAAATGACATACTTTGGAATATACATTTTGATGGTGCATTTTCAAAAGAAGGTAATGGTGTACAAGTTATATTGATGTCCCCTAAGGGAAAATATTACAAGTTCACTTTCAAATTGAAATTTGAGTGCACCAACAATGTGGTAGAGTATGAAGCTTTTCTTCTTGGTTTAAATTTTGAATCAAATACATTAGAGTGCATCATAATTCAAAACTTGTGGTGTCTCAAGTTAGAGGCACGTATACTACAAAATAAAGAAAACTAAGAATGTATAGGAATGTTTCTCAGGATACTATTGAAACTTTTAATGCATTCAAAATCACTTGGGTGGAAAGAGAATGTAATACAGTTGTCGATGCGCTTGCTATGTTAGCTTCAAAACTGATGCTTCTTTCATTCACCATTACTGCAACTATGAGGTTGAGATTCTTCCAAGCCTAGTATTCTAGATAACATATATAACTAGTAGGTTTTCAATGATCAACAACATATTTATGAGTTCTCGAATTGCATTAATAATTTTGAAAACTAATAAATTGACTAAGGACTCGTGGTAAAGAAGGACAAAGAAGGTAAAAGACTCTTTTTGGGAATGAAATCATCCAACTCAAAACCAATACCATTCATAGAGGCCTTGTTCCTTTAGAGAGAATGTTCGACATGTTTATTGTTATAAAACAAGAAGTAAGCCTATCAAAGAAAAAAACATAGAGGGTATAAACTTAGGAACTGAATCAACTCTTAAAATGGTTTATATTGTTAAGAAGTTAAGACCTACATAAAAGTATACATTGATTTCATTATTAATAAATTACAAAAAAAATCTTTGCTTGGTCTTACAATGAATTAAAGGCTTACAAATAAGACTTGTTCTAGGATACCATCCCATTGGAGCTTGGTGCAAGGCCATTCAAATAAAATAAACATCAATAAACCATATTCTTGCCCCTTAAATATAGAAGGAATTGATGAAACTGAAAGGTGTTATTATTAAACCAATTGGGCATTCATAATGGGTGTCTAACCTTGTTCCTATTAGAAAAAAGAGTGGGGACATCAAACTATGTGTAGACTTTAGAAATTTTAATATCAATTCTCTCAAGGAAAATTATCCCTTGCCTAACATGGATCATTTGCTACAATAGGTGATAGGGTCAAAGCTAATTTTATGATGGATGGTTTCTTGAATTACTATCAAGTCATGGTAGATGAATCTAAGCAATAGAAGACAACTTTCACTACACCATGAGGAAATTTTGTATATGTTCATATGCTATTCGGGTTGAAGAATACAGGGGCCACATTTCAAAGGGCTATGCATATAGCTTTTTCAAGCCTTATAAATGAAATAATTGTTATCTATCAAGATGACTCGACTACTTACTCCAAGGATTGAAATGATCATTCTAAAAATTTAGAGTTAGTCTTCTAAAGGTGCCTAGAGTATGGGATATCTTTGAATCCCAAGAAGTGCATCTTTGGTGTGGAAGAAGGTAAAATCCTTGGGTAAATTGTGTATAAGGAAGGGGTAAGGATTGATTCTGAACGTTTCAAATCTATTGACCTTATTCAACAACCCGAAACATTTAATGCAATCCAATCTTTCTTTGGTCAAACAAACTTTGTTCAAAGGTTTGTTCCCAACTTTGCTGAGAAGACAAAATCCATATCCAAGGTATTGAAGAAGGGGAAATATTTGAGTTGGGATAAAGATTCAACAAACTCCTTTTTAGATATAAAATATGCACTTAAAAAGGCACCGATGCTGGCAATTCCAAATTATTCTAAGCCTTTCCAACAATTTTGTTTTATATCTTTCTATACTATTGTTGTTCTACTACAAAAAATAAGGATGGTTATGAGAAGCCAATAGATTTCTTTAGTAAATCACTGAGATATGTTGAATTGAATTATTCTATGATGGAGAAGCATGCCTATGCTCTTGTTAAAGTTGTGAAAAATCTTAAACCTTGCCTTATATGGGCTAAGATCACCACTTTTGTGCCACATACAACTATTAGGGACATCTTTGTGCAGTAGGAGGCATCAAGAAAAAGGTGTAGATGGATCAATAATATCCAAGATTATGAAATGGTGATACAAACAACCAAAATTATTAGAGTTCAAGGGATAGAAAATTAATGGCTGAGGCAAATTTGGATGCTACTAAGGTCCACAAGGTTAACTTTGACCCTCATTTCATTTCATGTCGATTGAATGTTTATCATTGGTATAAGGATATTATATTTTTTTTGAAAAACTTGAATTATCCTCCTGAGTTGAATGATAGGAAAAAGAGATCTTTGAAACTTGAGGCTTAGAGGTATGTGTTTCTCAAAGGATAGTTGATGTGGAGAAACCTTGATAGTGTAGTCCTGATATGTTTAAATGAGGAGCAGTGAATGATAGTTATAAAGGAATGACACCATAGATTATGTGGTGAAAATTATATGTCAAAGACTACCACTCATAAGATTATGAGGATGGTTTATTGGTTGCCAAAATTATTCAAGGATGTGGCCAAGTTTGTTAAAGGATGTGATGCTTGCAAAGATTTTTCTGATAAGTTAAAATTTGTAGGTGCATTTTCCCTCACAATCATTTCAGCGGAGGCTCCATTCCAATAGTGGGGTATTGATTTCATAGGGGAAATAGAAAAAAGTATAAAAATAGATACAAGTGGATATTAGTGGCTACTAATTACTTTACAAAATGGGTGAAGGAAATCCCTATAAGAAATGTGACCTCAAAGGTGGTGATTAATTTTTTGATAAATAACATAATCACCAGGTTTGTTGTGCCATTAAGAATTGTTGTTGGCAATTCAATGTGTTTGAGATCCAAGAATTTTTTTTCTTTTGTTCACAATATGGGATCTCTTTAACACATTCATCACCTTATCATCCTTAAGGAAATGGAAAAGATGAATCAAGCAACAAATGAATCTTGAATATCATCAGAAAAACCTTGAATGCAAACAAGAAAAGGTGGGATGATAAGTTAAAGTTTGTTGTTTGGTAAAATAGGGTAACCTATAAGAAGGATATTGGGAAGAGTCCATTTGAACTAGTGTATGTTGTTGAATACAAATTTCCAAGTAGCCTTGAATTACTAGTATAAGTTGTTACAACAAATTAAAGGATAAGAAGAAAGTGTTATCTCCCAAAGAATACATGAGTTGACTGAATTGGAAGAAACTAGAAGGAATTCCCATGAGAGAAATTTGTTGAGACAAAAAAAGGTGAAGTATCTCTTTGATAAGAGGGTTGTCAAAAGGGAGTTTCAGATTGGAGATCTTGTACTCATTTATAATTCTAGGTTAGAAGATAAGGGAAAGCATGGAAATTTTGTTGCACTATGGGTTGGGCCTTATCAAATTATTAAAGGATGTATTCAAGCAAAATTATAACTCGGGAGCTTTGATGGAAATTTCATGGAGCTGCCAATTCATGGTCAACATCTCAAGCATTACTTCTCTTAAGTGTAAGGTTTTCTGATCCTTTGTAATATATGTTATTTATTTTTGTGGTTTGGCTGTGTTGTTATGTTGAGTCATGACCCTCGTTTTTCATGATGTTGTGTAAATCAATCTCAATCCTTGTCATTCCCTATTTTTATTTTCTTCTCATAGATTTGGATTCTTGATGTGCCTACAAGAGACACATGTCCCCAATTAGATTCAATGTTGGCACCTATAAATTTGATAAATTTATAATGATTTATACTATCACTTTGTGATATCCTTTCATGATTCCCATCAATTATAATTGATCTAAGAGATATTAATGATGTATCATGCTCAAGTCCCTTTATTAGTTGTATCTAACCTTTGCCAAGCTATAATGAAAAAACCATTTATGAAAAACTTCAAAAATGGCTAAGTATAGAATTTTCAATGTTTCAAAATTGTGGTTGTTTGCTTGCTTTCTTGCCATCTCTATTGCTCCATACCTTCTTCCTCTTTTCCCTTTATTTCCATCACTTTCCTAAAAAAAAATGAGTTTCATTCATTGGCCTTAACCCTTGACCTTTACCTCCTTTTTCAAAGTCTTGGGCCTTCATTTCAATCATTGAAGCTCTGATAATATCTTTTAAAATTGACATGTTTTAAGTTTTTGGGTTTTGAGGATTTCCCCTTCTCTCTAACTCTTTCCATCTTTTAAACTTGACATGTTTTAAGCCTTCTACCCGACCCTAAATCCTTGATGTCTTTCCTTTAGCTTTCAGAGATTGAGACTTTCATCAACCTTATATCTTATCTCTATGATAAGATGAATGCCTATCTCTATGATAAGATGAATTCCTTTGACCTGACCCTCTATCCTCGACATTGTAAGTCTTCAAAATTTTATCTTACCCTTTATCACATTCCATGATAAGACGTAAGTCTTCCTCTTGAATGTCAAATCCTGTATAGGAGCGAATTTGCAACCCTTACGTAAATTCCCCTTTTACACATCCTAATGCAAGAGCATCCTTGGTTCTTGGAAATATTGCATCAACCAAAAATATTTTCATTCAGTTTTGTTCTTGTTTTGTTCTCGTTCTTGTTCAAGTTGGGAGATCTGATATTTCTTCATATTTTCTCACCAGATATCACGTACCTATGGTTTCATCATGGACATGCTCAATTACCTTATTCCAATTTTTCAGCTCAATTGGATCTTTTTTTGGCAAGTTACCACTTCCGGAGTATGTGAAATTTTTTGGAACTGGCCCCGGAATAATTTCAAAACCTAATGGCTAGTTGGATCGATCATGGATCTTTTCCGTGACTTGTGAATCCTCATGATGTGTTTAGATTTGTTCTATGGATTGTTCCTGATCTTACACTTAGGTCCACACTTCATCATGTGCATCTACCATGGAAGAATTTCAAATTTTGAGGCCAACCTATTCTTGCACACGTTACATTTTTCTTCATTGAAGATTGTAATGATCTTTGGTCGATGCGAATGTTTCTAGACTCACAGACGTGATATAAAGCTTGTAACGAGTCATTAGATGGAAATCAAACAATAAGGAAGTAGAATAGAATGTATATAGAGTTCGATCTGTAGGTTTTTCGTTCGCATGTATGAGCACCGTATTTTTTTGTATTTTGTAATTAGGCCTGTGAGCCAAATCTATACACCCAGATGTGGTCAACTATATGTAGTTGAATTTAATGATAATAAGAACATTTTAATCTACATTTTCCTCCAAATTTTGTGCTGCTTTTGTTGTGTTACTCTATCTGCAAGGCCCAGATTGTTCTCTTTGAGGACCCTCCTACCGTGACTGCACCACATCCTCACCTTAGAAAACCAAATCCAAAGGATAAATTCCATGTAAGCCCACTACCTTCATTCCACTTGGCATCCATTTTGTGTGCCGACAAAGGAATAACTATCGAGGATGCCCACATGACATGCATACATTTGTGCGGCACGCTTACATCCCCGGCGGATTCTTGCATCTGGAACCTACAAAGGTATTACACTTCCCATTGGAAGTCGAATCGTAATGCCCTCTTCAACGAACCGACCCGAATTTGGCCATTTTCCTTTATCTCTACTTCAAATTTACTCTTCCCTCTTTCATTTTGATCTCTAAGCATTCAGTTCAAGCTCTAAGCCTTCAATCCATCACTCTCAAGCAGCATTCTTGTACTTCACAGCAGCAATATCAACACTCCGTCAACTCTGTAGAGCAAGTGTGGAACCAACACCATTGCAGTAGAGGCTTGAGTCCTCTCATTTTCTCCCCCATTAGCTAGTGAGCTCTTGGTGGAGGTGGTAAGCTTTCTACTCCTCTCCTCTATGATTTGGTTGAGTAGCATAACACTGTTTTGTAGTGCTTTAGTGCTCTTTACTCCATTTCTTTCTTTAGCATACTTTTCTCCATTATCATCATCTTGGATGTCCATGGAGGTGGGAACACCAAAATAGGGGTCTGACTGAGGTAGACCCCTATATAGCCCCCCCCAACAATTTTCCTTTCTTTTGTGTGTAGGTGGAAGTATTCTTGGAGCTAGCTGGTGAATTAACATCTTTGTGAAATCATCCTCACTATCCTTACTCTTGTTTATTTGCTTTATCATATCCGTGCATACATTATCTATGTCATAGTGTTGTTTTGGCCTTTCAAACGTAGCTAGCTAGGTCATTAGTCTATTTTCTTGAGTCCAGCCTTATCTCTTTAGTCCTCTAGTCATACGGACGCCCACACACCTTAGAGACACCAGTGTGTCATGTTGTCATCTCGAATTCATGCTTTCTTCCTCAAACAAAGAGACTCCTGAGACATAGTGTTGATCCTAAAAACTAAATTTCCTAGCCCCATTTTGAGTCTTGGGTCTGCAAAGTGGTCAAAGGACCTTATAGTCCTCATCATTCTCGTTGTGTGTTTCCTAACACTCCCTTAAGCTGAGGTAGGTTAGGGAAACCCTCCATGACCTAGGGCCTTGACGTGGTTGGTCCCCCTCTCTTACAAATCCTAACACCTTCTTCCTTTTTGCACTCTTTCAAACCTTTCCATTTTTCCTTTGATCTTCTCGTTCTTCTAGAAAGAAGTATGTTGTAGACCTGACACTCAATGTCTAATGAAGATGGTTTCGTAGGCTTATGAACATTTTAATAATTGAACCAAGTATTGCTTAGAGCCCAAAACTTCAACAATGTTCTTGACTAGCATGTTTTCAGTCGTAAATGTCATTAATGTTGCAACTACCTTCCAACTACCATATTTGATTTTTAAGGCTATATGGATGGTATTTAATGTGTTTCTCAACAACTGCAAGGAAAAATGACACTGATGCTTCTTTATGGTTCAAAGACATTATTTTTGATAGAAATCTATAAGTGGTAGATATTTACTATATATTTCATGAGGGTTTTATTCCTCATTCACATGCTCATTAATGTTAAGGCATGGATTTATGTTGTATGACCATGTGAAGATGATGCCATCTGACATGAGAACCAAGTACGGTCTCTTACACTTGTGGTTCTTTCTACTAGGGTTTTTGAGTGATGAAGAGAGATATATATAAGTTTCGGTCAAAGAAGGAAGAGTGAGAGGGAAGAGGATAATATTTCTATAGAAAGAAGCAATTGTATAGCCAACAAAAGAAAGATATTCACAATAAACCCTAGGTTTCAATTTTGAGTTTTGGGTGTAGCTATTTTTGTATTGTAATTATATGGGTTTTTTCTCGAACTTGTAATAAGATTTTTAAGCTTTGAAGATTGATTGATTAAAGGAAAAATCAACCTTAGTTGAGTGTCTCCTTATGTATGCTATGTATTTCCAAATCTATGTTGATTATTTTTTCAACCAAAAGTTTGTAAAATACTTGTAAATCCTATGCATGGTATCTTTTCAATATAATAAAGGAAATGTGTGGGTATGCTTGAGGATTACTAAGTAGACTCTCTTAATATTCTACAACTATCTATTGTCTTTCTAAATGAATATATAGAGCCCAACTTTCCTATGAATTTTGAAAGGCATAGTCTTTTGTTGTGACTTGATTAAGCCATTACCTTGTTTTTATTTGTTGTCGAATGGATAAAGGCATTGGTCTATGATAGGATTTCTCTCCCATCATCCTCAATACACTCCAAATATATCAACTCAAAAACCTTTCAAAATTTTACTTTATGTATGTTTTACTGTCATGTCTGAATGAATACAACAATGCAAGGGTGTATTATGACCTCATTCTTAGAAACTTATATGGTAGATTATTTGTTAATAAGGTGTCCATACTTGCATATCCAAACTAGCACATAGATATATTGTGACACTAGTATTGGGATACACTGTGCAGTAGGTATAGTTTGTTGTAAGGTATTTTTCAGTGTTTCAACCATCAATTTCATATCTTAGGGAAAACTCCTCTTGGTATTGCAGAGCTAGAAGTGAAGGAGGTATTACTTGACTCAATCATTGGTTTTTAGTTTCCTAACCTAAAGATAGACTTTTGTGGTAATCTTCCTAGGTCTAACACCTTAGCACCTGGAGAATTATCAAGCCTTAGGGATTTGGGGCCTACAACTTTGGTCACTAACATGTTGACTCTAGGAAAAGAGGTTATTTTTAGATCCTAGAGTTTTGTGTCTAACAATTTTAAGAAAAGAGAAGATTCTTCAATAGAAAACTTAGAAATTTAAGGGAATTTTAGAAAATTTAAATTTATTATAAGTAGAATTTAAAACTTTTGAATTGAACTTATTTTATGGAAACGTGATTTTTTCTATAGAATTGTTATGCACTTGCCTTGGGATGCATGTTGTTTGTTGAAATGTATAATTTTCCTTCTAAAGGCTAACTTGTTTAAGTTACTTGCCTTAGAATGTGTGGTAGGAATGGTTAAGAAGTTAAGTATAGGATTAGGCTACAATAGGAGTGAAAAATGCTAAAAGGATGTCTATATGGATGGATCACATTAGGAAGTATGTAACATGCTAAAAGGACATCTAAAATGGTGTTGCATTGAAAATTAAACTTGCTAAAATAACATCTAGAAGGATGGGTTATAATTGTGAATTATGTAAATTTTTTATGCTTGAAAATATGGATTATATCAACGAGTTTTTCCAAGAGGGAATATTACTTTTGAGGCCATAGGTGTAATTGGTCCTAGCTTAGTTTTGGAGAATCAAGGGGACACCATGAATTGTCTTGAACTTGCCTCATCTTTCTTTTTATTTGGACTCGTGTAGTTCATCATATGTATGGAAAGAACCTTGTTCTAAGGGTTTTTTTATATCACCAATACTGTATGTTGTGTTTATGTATGATAAATATGGAGATTGTCTCTTATTTTAAAGGGTTGGGCCTAAGAGTCATACATGGTTGGTGATGTTTTGATTAATAGGGAAAAAATGTTTTGAAGGGACCTGAGATCCTTTACATAGAATCACATCAAAATGCTATTGATACAAAACATGAAACAGTTAAAACAACAACCAACCAACAACCAAAAAATAGCAAAGCAATAGAAAGATGCAAAAGTGCAATCAAGCCACAAAGGAACTATTTCATATTTTTCAAGGTGTTAGCCACCTCAAGCTCTTGGTTATAGTATAGATTAACCATTGATAGTAATTATTTTTTCTTTTCTTCAAAATTTTTCCTCAATCTACCCCTAGTCCTTGTGATTGGACCCTTAACCTCATCCTTAGCATTCTTCTTACCATTTTCCTTTGTAGAAATTTTCTTCTCATGTAATTTAACAAAGTAAATTTGATCCTCCCTAAGTTGGCTGATTTTATCCATCAAAACCTTAAGGGAGTTTGTGTTATTTTTTATAGGCATATGACTAATCTGCATAAGCTTATGGATGTTCGCATTGATTTCCTTAACTTTACCCTTCATATATTGAATACAACTCACATTATTATTTGAAGTCATAAAATAAGCTTTCTAGATCAACTACTCTCTCAATGAGCAAGTCCAAGGTTGCACCTTTAGGTTGATTCTAGCATAGTTCTCCTTAAGACTCCTGATCTTTATATTCACCTTGTTGAATTCTTTCATAACCCATTTATCTAGTTTAAAGTTGCAGGTAGCCCCATTTCTAGCCATGTCAAGAATATCCAACATTTAGGTATTATCCTCATCCAGGTAGGAAAAGTCCTTTGAGAGAGGATGGACATTGGGTGCACACTTAGTCTTTTCAGGTTCTATTTCTTTTACCATCGTTTCCACAACTTTTTCACTACCTTTTCCAACCAAAACATCTTGATGAGAGAGCTGATAGCGAAGGGAGTCTTCCAAATCCAAGGAAGTATCTCAACTAGCATTGTTGATTTTTTCCTTCACCTATTGCAAATGGGTACCCCCCTCCCCTCCCTTCTTAGAACCACCAAACTTTGAACTTTATAAATTTTATTTCTTGTTGTTAACCTACTTTCATTACCCACCTTCCAATTGTGCACCATCTTCCTCACCAAACTCGGACCCGCTAGTATTTGACCCTTGATTCTTCAAATTTTTGGTGGGATCCTTCTTTTTTAGTCCCCTCTCTTCTACTTTTTACTGGGATATTCCAAATGAGGGGATGAAATATCAACCACATCCATGTTCTCGTCTCCCTCTTTCCATTCCTCATCCTCAACGCCCTTTGTATCTAAACTAAAATTTGGAGAATTAGATAAAGTGACCTTTTCTTTACCTATGACAGCCTTGGTTGGGGTATTAGCCTTAACATGCTCCATGATGAGTAAGATGAGCCTCTCGTGAAGAATAGGGGTATGATGATTTTAATATGAGCATAAACTTAAACATCCATAGAAGTTGGGAGGAAAAACGGAAAAGAAACTTGTAGGTTATGCCTAAAATGATTGAGAATGGTAAAATGATACCCTAAAATTGTAGAGAAATGGTCTTCAAGGGTGACATACCTTATAAGACCTTCAGCCACTTTTGCCCATATGCGCTTAATGGAGAGCCTATCATACCCCCAAGATGGAAGTTTAACCAGGTCATCCTTTTCATTTTCCTTGAAAAACCGGTCCATCGCATCCTCATTTCCCTTCCTTTCCTTATGAAACTTGTGCCCCTTAGTTGGCAGACCCGTTATGTGAGCTATGAAGTCTTTATTAATTGGCAATTCAACCCCATTCACCTTTAGACACCTATTATTCTAGATTCAAACAAACTGATCAGAGGCTTCATGGTCAAAACCATGAAGCCTTTCCATAAATGGCATGAAATTCCCTTTCAACAAAATCCTCCAAACCTTTGGCTTATTCCTTGATTTTTCATATGAAATGGGCTCAAGCCTACTCCTATCCCCACCCATATCTATACTAGCCAGAACAATCACCATGAACCAGAATTTACAGAACTGTCTGGAAATGTAGAAGGCCTCAGTAATGGGAAAAATAATACCCATAAAATATGTAGCAAGGAGGGATATAATTATTACTAGATTACCCTCTACAAAACAATTAAGGCTAGCTATCATTTCATAATAATAACTTTAAAAAATGTATGATATTAATGGTATGAGCCTTTGGTTGTTGGTTCTACAGGCAAAAATCCCCACCATTTAACCAAAGGGTCTCCCCTTAACCCCAAGGTCAAATAGTCTCCATTGTTGACGCGATAGAGAAAGACCTCGCGAACTTTGAACCTTGGTTGTTGGACCTATAGGCGAGAAGCCCCACCATTTCACCAAAGGGTCACCCCTTGGTGACATTGATCACCATAGGGATTATTAATTATAATGATGGAGAATTTTCATAGAGTTCACACAAGGTTCTCATGTATCTTTTTATCTTTATAGTATTATATTTTTTAATTATCATCTTGAGAAATTGTAATTTAGTTGTAAAATATATAGTTATTGATAAACATTTGTTAAAGTATGAATAAGTGATAATTGTATATTTGTTTTGTTGTTGCGTTGGAATGTGATCCATCCATGTTTGGCATGTGATATCTTATTTTTGACCTTGTAGAATGTGAAAACTCAAGTTTAATCAAATTTTAATTTGGGATGAAATTAAATGACCATGCATTGTCTTAATTTGTTATATTTTTTCCTATTTTGAACTAGTGATGGATGATTTTATCATGTCAAATCTCATAATAGATGTCATGATCTTGTAGAATTTAATATTAATGTGATTATTATATCAATTATAAAATATTTGAATTCATACCTTTTTCAAATGTTCTCTTGTTGAATTATGGGTAAATGAATACTTGTATTGGAATAGCATCTTTTTAGTGAAAATTAATATTTGTGTTTTATGAGTTTTAACAATGGCTTGTTTTAATGCAAGGATGGCTCGTGAAGGAGGAGGCAGGAATAGGAGCCATTCTGAGAGTTCAAAATCCTTTGATGTAGATGGTGAGGATGGCTCAGATCCTAATGATGAGGATGATGCTAAAGTTTGGGCATTGGTGGATGGGTTAGGTTGGCTCAAGTTTGGGCACTGGGGGCTAGGCTATGGTTGGCTGTGGTTTGGGCACTGGCAACTGGGTTGCAACTATTTTTATGACTAGAGTGTGTTGGGAGTGGGTGTGTCTTGTGAGGCTGTGGTTTATGGCTTATTTTGGACTCTGTTCGGCATGTTAGAGATGTGGTTGCACTTTCTAGTTTGGACTTCACCCTATTTCTTCCCTACAAGGTTTCATCTTTCCTTACCAGACTTTCTCTGCTTTCTTATATTTTGGTGCTTCCTGGGCTACAGTTGGTTGTGGTTTGGGCACTAGCGGCTAGGTTGCAGCTATTTTTCTATTTGGAGTGTGTTGGGAGTAGATGTGTCTTCTGATTCTTTGGTTCTTTACAGGATGTGGCTTAGGGTTATGGCTTATTTTGGACTTTGATTGGCATGTTAGAGGTGTGATTACACTTTCTAGTTTGGCCTTCCCCCTATTTCTTCCCTACAAGGATTCCTCTTGCCTTATCAGACTTGTTCTAATTTCTTTTGTTTTGGTGCTACCTTGTGGTTTCCCTTGTTCTTGTTGCTCGTTGGTGGAGGTCTTTGGTTTGCCTCTAGCAGAGTGGTTTCTGGATATTTATTGGCATGTTTTATACCTTGACTGGAATTTAGGGTTGGAATTTTCTCTTCATAGTCTTGCCTGCTACTCACTCTCTCTATTGGAAGGCTTTTCCTCGCCTTGCCCTACTTCTTTCTGGTACCTTTGGCTCTTTTTTAGTGCTTCTTGTTTTGCTAATAAGTCTAGGTCCTACTTCATAATAGTGATTTTTCTCTTTTTTTCTCTTGTGGGGAGTGTTTATCTTGGTGTTGGGTGCTTGGGGTGGCCTTGGTGGAGTGGTTCTCAACCCTCCTCATTTTTTTATTGGTTTTGTTTCTTGGATGGTTGTTGTGGTTTGTGGATATGGTTGTTGCCATGGTTTAGCTAGGTGGTTTTCTCTCGAACTTCTAGTCTCTTTTGCTAAGCTCTATGCTCTCCCCCTTTTGGGTCCTAAAGTTCATTTTTCACGATGGAGGTGTGTTTGTTTTAACTATTGTTCTCCTTCAAATGTTCTATATTTTGGCTTAGATGTTTCTTCCTTTGTGGCTGCTAGTTGTGGAGAGCTCTGATTTTTCTTCTTTGCTCTGGTTTACTGACTTTCCAAAGGATGTTATGGTGTTCTATACTATGGGTGTAGTTGCTTACTTTTGATTTTTAACCTATGGCATTCTTTGGAGGTGGAGACTACTCCTTTGGAGGTGAAGCCCTCTTGTTTTTAGGTGGGGAGGTGTGTTGTGGATATGGCGGGAAGTTCTTTTTTCTGTGGTTTAGGGACTCATTTCATACTCTCCTATAGAGGGGAGCCTCTTCCTATTGAGGTGCGGAGGCTGGTTTCGTTGGTAGGTGCTGATATGTGTTGTGATATAGTCTAGCTGATACATGCTAATGGTTACCTAGACATTTCAACAAGTGCACTGCTAGTTGGTGTTGATAAGTGTAGTTCTCTAGTCTAGCTATTTTAGATTGATGGTTACTTGGTCATTTCAAGTAGTTCTTGGATGCAAGTTCCCTTATTTTTGGTTTAAGGATCCTATTAAAATTGTTACCATATTTTCACCTACAGGCTCAATCAGGAAGAGCCATATATGTTTCAAGATAAATGGTACATTTTGTTAAACCTTCTATGCTACATTCAATTATACAAATGAAACAACTTTACAAGATTACAAGGAACATAAAGTTATGCTATTCATACAAGTGAATGAAAATGTAAAAGATTTTACAATCTTTTGATGAAAATTAGTCTTATTGAATGTAATCATAAACATGTGTCTCACATAGCAAGCCGTGAGATTGACTTACTCATTTGATACAAATAGGAATTAAACTATACATATATGAGTAAATGCTAAAGAAATGAGCATGTAAAGAAGGTAACCGGTCATTGCCTAAATGATTGGTTCTACAAAGGTGTTTGGTGTCTGATGGCTTTGCCTTGCTCCCTAGTCCTTAGGTTGCCTTATGTTTGGTTACCTGCATTGGGTAAAGAAATGAGTTAGAACATTAGGTTCTAAGCAATGAAGGGTTGCATTCTGAACATGCACATCTACCCATGCATGCATATGCTAATTTCTATATACATCAAATGCAACGCCTATCCTAAGTGTCCAAAGGAAGCCAATGGAAGACTATTATACACACTTAAGGTAGGAATCTTATTTATAACTTGTTTGCTTCATGTGCAGCTACAGGTATAATCATGTCTTCATTTTTGTCAGATCAAATGAGTGGGGTAAAATGAGGCTCCCACAAGGGTTGAGCCCAGCTCATAATAAAATGTGCATACAGAAATAACATAATTAAATGTGGATGTGATAAATCATTTCCCATCAATAGCTATAGTAAGAGTGCAATGTGTTTCAATTTATGAGCATAACTGTTACAAGCTCATAGTGCTACAGAATATTGCATGAAGAATCATATCCAATAGAGAACCATCATTTGCAATTTTTAAATTAACAATACCATGTTGATATAAACAGGGATGCAAAAAGCAATGTATATTATGACATTCACCAACAGGTGGATTATCATGATATACTATATAAGATAGTCCATTGCAAACCAATTTGATATCTTAAGTGCATATTCAAATAAAGTCAACAGTTATATTGAGTTATGATGCACTCAAATGGATCAACCCCATAGAGTATGTAGAGATAAGAATTATATAGAGGGTGTCTAAGTTTTGACCTCCTTAGACAGATATCAAAGAAATCAATCATTAGTATGTTGGACTGATCAATACAGTCGAGGTTAATGGGTATTTTACCAACAAGCATTTCCAGACCTAGCTAATGACCCCAAGAGCAATATGGAGCTAAAGGCCTGTCAAAGTTAAAGGAGGGTCAAGACCTAAGTGAAATCTATAAAGACAAGGTGCTTTCTACAAAAAATAAATATATGAGAGTTATTGCTACCTACAAGAACAGAAAAGATCCTTGAAGTTTTCTTTTTGCATGAACAAAAAATGATTTCTTGCAATAAAAATAAAGAGAGAAACAAAGCTTTGGTTATGAAATATACCGATAAATCTGAGGTATTTCATTATTTCTACATTACAATGGAACTCAAAAATTATTATTCTCATATAATCTTTCATACCCATACTGTGCAGTGGCATTAAATCACTTATTAAATCAAAAAATGAGAAAATTCCTCCAACAAGGTATAGTCGTGACCAAAGAGGTCACTGTTATACATGAAATGGAATGAAGTCTATAGGAGGGGAGCTTGGTTTTCACAGTATATACAGACCTACTTGGGGTTTTAATTTTCAAGCTAGAATAATCATCACAGGGGGGGCCATTGATGAAATGGTGTCATTTGTACCTATAATGGAAAATATGGCCGCGGCCTAGAAAATACAAATACCTCATTTATTTTACAAAAAATGTCATATTTTCTTCAATAAGAACATGGAAACCCAATGATCAGGTAGATTCAATTAAGAGAGTTCATTACTTCAAAAAAAATTAGATCTTTTCTCAAATACATGAGACGGTGATATAGATCAATAAGAAAGAATGGCGAACAAGAAAGAAAGGAAAAACCCTTATATATATGGAGGTCAAGCTCAAGTGGAGAGGGAGAAACCCTAGGTTGAGTTTAGCAACAGAAGAGGATGAGAATTCTCCAAAAACCGTGATCTGGATAGGTTTCCATTTACACAGGAATGCATGATTTATACAAAGAAATAAATGGAGGATGCATGGAAATGCCTCTACTTGGCTTGGAAGTAGAAGAGATTCTCAAGTCTCTAGGAGCAGATTCAAAGAAAGCACAGTCATTCAAATGCAGAAAAATGCAAATACAATTATCGATGTTACTCATATTATATGCAAAGAATGGCTTGTTTTCAGTTTCTTTTATCTACAGGAAACAAATGTATAATCCATAGAAAAAGAGAATTCAGTAGTGAAGGAAAGAACTGCGACCATAAAGTGAAACCTGTGGCCACACTCAAAGAGGGAAAAATCATAAAAAAACATTCATAATGGGAAAGCCATGAATCATGGAGCTGCAGGAGGCCCCAGCCATAAAGAATAGATTTTTTTTATTTGATACTCAGGAAATACAATAAAGCAATGGAGAAGGCTTACCTTCAACTGATTCATGTTTTGTTAGGAAGAATTCATCTTTTATGCAGAATCCACAATGTTTTCACCTCGAGATCACCATGAAAATCACGTTGCAGAGTCTTTGTGAAAACCTTTGACGGTGTTGGGAGCTTCTTCCAGAAGTTGGGAAAAATGAAAATGTTCTTTGTTTTATTTTTTAATTTTTTATTTTAGGGTTCGAAAACCTAGATATGCCAATAAGAAGAATGAAATGATTTTTTCCTTTATTTTACAAAAAATCATACCAAATAATGCAAAACCCGCAGGCCCTAATGTTGGTGCATTGTGTTAGGTGCTTCTATGCCTTGAAAAAAATTTCAAAAGGAATTTCTATGAGAATGCCACCTTGTCACAATGCTTTTGGTTGACCAAGCATCATAATGCTATTATTCGTAGGATGGTGAGTGTTTTGCACATGATTTATTGTAAAACAAATGAGTTAAGAGGTGTTATTATAAACGTTTAATTCATCTTGTTAACCTTTTTAAATGCAAAGATAAAGATACATTTGTATTCAATATTGAGTCAAAGGGATAGGAGGGGGTTAAAGAGGTTTTCAAACACTTGGAGAGCATCTAGGGGTGGTTGGATTTTGTTGCAAACATATGCCAAAGATTTAGGATTATTTTTTGACTTAGTTATGAGAATTTGAGAGCCTTTAGGGGTGGTTTATTGTGCCTTTATGTTTGACTTCGTCAAACAAGACTTTTCATGCATATTGATTCCTTTTGGAGTAGATTTGGATGCTAGATTTTAGGGCTTATTGTTTCATCCGACCCCAACTTCTTCTAGTTCCTTTTTTGGTGGAGCTTGGCTACTTAGCCACATTGGTAGCTCATTTCTTGAGTGAGTTCAGATTAGGCTTATTCTTGTATTGGTGATTTTCACAATCCATATGTAGTGTTGGCCATTTTTGTAACTCTGGAGGTACTGAATATAGATTTTTCCCTTGGATTTTATTGGTAATGAATAGTTTCCTTTTTGTTTTCTTTGCAGCTCAGTGTATTCAAAGTGATTTGATGAAGCCATCAGTGGAAGTGTCATAACTCCCTTTTGGTTTTGTCTCATGTTTTTACCTTTTCTGCAAATAGTATGTTCATGCAAGTCATTAATTGAGTAACAGATGCTTTTACTTGCTCATTGTGAAGTATACCTTCCCTTGTGTAGTTTTCTGCATTCAAACCCTTTAGTGAAATACTTATGCAAGAACATATAGAAATGAATTGTGCATATTTGTTTCTTACCAGTTGAAATCAAGTGTTAGTTTTTTGAGTTTGATTTATCTCATTATCAGTTTGGTGTATCACCTAGTTTAATTTTTCAGCTTTTCATTTATGCTCTTTCTCCCCTTTTTCTCAATAATTCAGTAGTTAGGTGATATCATACCAAAAGGAAGCTGGCCTTCTCCGGAGGTTCATTTCAGCTTTAGGTGACCCACAGCCTTGAAATTATCCCATGTTCCTCCAAAGTGTTAATTTTAAGAACTTAACCAAGGTGCAACTTTGGGAGACAATAGTTTTTGGCACACCCGGT
The DNA here is from genome assembly GCA_007115665.2 of Sequoiadendron giganteum. NCBI lineage: Eukaryota > Viridiplantae > Streptophyta > Pinopsida > Cupressales > Cupressaceae > Sequoiadendron > Sequoiadendron giganteum. The sequence goes on along the minus strand of CM021105.1, from coordinate 331,930,599 downwards.
GGGACTGTCGACTTAGATAGTGCATTTTTTCAATTTATTTGCTGGTTTTGATGTGCAACCAGTAGATTTTCAGGCCTTTCAAGAGGTTTATAGGCACATTTGGCGACTCCGTGAAGTGGAAGAACAGAAAAGCCAGTGTTGTCACAACTTATGAGAAGGATGCAAACGAGAAGTTCTAGAGGTTTTGAGTATTTGCAATTGTCTCCACCTAGAACATAAGGCAAAGCAGCGAAAAGAACACCTTCGTCAAAAAGAATTCAGTCTACACCACCTGGTGTTAGGCCTAAATCAGTATTTTCACCACCAAGGAGGAGAGGAAGGACGTCTAAGAGGCAAAGTGAAGCTCACTCTGCTTCACCAAGTTTCAGAGCAGAAAAGTCACCCTCAAGCAGTCCAAGAGGAACTATTTATGTTGTAGGCTTTGTGCCTGTTATTTAGTTTCAATTTAATCCATCATAGTCACCTCTAATGGCTACAAGAAATCAGCCATTCGTGTCATTTAATGGAGGTAGTCCATTAAATCTCACACAGCACAATGCTATACCGATGGCAGCCCTTAAAATTTTGCCAATCTTCACTGGTGAAGATCAAATAACCCCCATTGAGCATATACGGGATGTTGCTTATTATGTGGTGTTCATCATATTACACAAGAGGATGTAGTTGTAAGGTTACTTGCAGCATCTTTTCAAGGAAGAGCATTAAAATGGTTTAGAAGTCTTGGAGTTGGTACCATTGCCACGTGGGATGAGTTAGGAGATAAATTACATAAGCAATTTCAAGACAGGCCTGATAATTTATCCCTACTGGAGCAACTGACTACTATAAAAAGAGCTCCTTAAGAGAAAATTAATGATTTCAACTTCATATTTCAGAGGACCTGGGATAGAATCCCTACAGCAGTAAGGCCACCTCCTGAATATGCATTTTTGTACTTTTTGAAAGCTATTAACAGTGATATAGCTGTAATGACACAGTCTATGGGAGGAGTGTCTCTACCTGATGCATTTGAAACAACAATTACAGCAAAAAATTGTTTAATTCAGGTAGGAAAGATTGCTCCTAGGCCACCAATGCCTATTTTTCTAGAAATACAGTCAAATATGCCATTTCAAATACCACCATTTTCCCCATTACCTATTGTTCCATTGTTACCAACTGTTGGTGGACAAGAGGCTACAGTCCCAAGTGAATCACAGGGGTTGCAAGAAATTAAAGAGAGTCAACAAAAGATTGAGAGCATTTTACAAACTTTTGCGAACAAATTGGTCAACTTGGAGAAGCAACAGTCCTACAGACCATCGTACCAGCATTAGTACCAAGGGGGAAATCAGCAGTACCAGGGCAATAAACAGCAATATCAATGTAACTATCAAGGTCCAAGACAAAATGTGAACACAAGACCTTTTCAGGCTTATAATCCAGCACCCGTTAGTGCAGCTAGGGATCTTGTCCCTATTCAAAATAATCTAGCTGTTGATTATGAGTGGTGCTATCCATGCAACCAATCTCACAATCAAGCTCTAATGGTGCAGAGCGTCGCAGGTTCACAACAGAACATACCTAATGATGCAGCTCCACAACATCAGGAGCGGCCTATAAATGATGCTACTCTGCTGAACTTTCAGGGAGAAGAGTTATGTGGGATCAATGTGGATGATCCAGTCTCGGCAAATACAAGAGAAAAGAAAAGAGCTCTTGATCTTGAGCAAACAATCGATAAGGGGAAGGTTGCAGTTGTTGAACCATCCACATCACAAGTGCATCACGTTGCACAAGGGAACACTCAAGTAGCTGCTAAGGAGCAACCGCACTTGCAAGTTTTTTTTGCTGGTGTAAAGGTTCATCATAAGGTAGGTTCAACTGTGCCTTTCAATATAATTGAAAATATGAAAAAGATGAACGTAACAATGTCCATGTGGGATTCTTTAGCTATCCCAGGTCAGAAGGATATGTTACAGTCAGCTCTGTCAAATTTGAAAGTGACTGGCGAAATAACAGTAGGTCAAGTTAGGATTGTCCTAACAAATACTCCCTAGGACAGCAACCAGTAGCCCATTTAAACAGCAAGGTAAGGATGTTAAGTTGCCTCTCTTTTACGTTTCCTTAATAGTTGGGGATAAATTAGTTCATAACTACATGGTAGATAGCGGTGCTAGTAGCTCCATCATGCCCAAGAAGATTGCAGATCAGTTAGGACTGGCATATCATCTATTAGAAAAGGGGTTCTTCAATTAGACGGATCAGCTATTAATAATGTGGGTATCATCAAGGACTTGAGTTTGACCTTGCAGGCCTATCCTAATTTCTCCACATCATAGGATGTATTTGTTATAGACTTGCCTATGTTTTTTGCCTTATGTTTGTCTAGGGATTTCACAGCCAATATTGGGGGTTATTTTTCATCAGATTGGTCCCATTTTCTTTTTAGGACAAGATATGGGACCAAGGTTACTATCAGATTAGAGAAATTGGCTAAGGACCACATAGAGCCTTATAATCCAAGTGTGATCAATGTTGTCCCTACTAATGCAGACACAAATTGTGTCATTTTTACTGACAGTGAACTTGTTGTTACTCAAGAGTTGTAGGCTGAAAGCGTTCCTAAGTCACTTTTGCATGAGTGGGAAATAGAGAACGTAGTAGACAAACCTGATAGTCATATTTTGGATGTTGGTATGGGTAATTATGTGCTGCATGAACCTGATGCAGAGATGCCTAACTTGGAAAAAAGTGCAGATTCACTGCAATTGCAACAAGAGTTATGGGAGATGTTTTTTGACGGTTCTAGAAGTGAGAATGGAGCTGGAGGGGGTGCAATGCTTGTGTCCCCATAGGGTGACAAGTATTTTTTTGTTTTCTATTTTTCTTTTGCCTGCTCTAATAATACTATTGAATATGAAGGGCTTATCCAAGGTCTAGAATGGGCAAGGAAAAGAGGAGTGAACTATCTCAAGGTTTATGGAGACAGTGAGTTAATAGTAAATCAAGTTAGAGGCCCGAGTGTTGCAAAAGATGATGCTTTTAAGTCCTACCGAAATAGAGTGTGGGGCCTGATTGAAGAATTTGATGCATTCAACTTGACTTATGTTCCCAAAATTTAGAACAAACATGCAGATCGGCTTGCAGTTGTTGGAGCATAGTTTGATATCCCTAATGATATCAAGAAGGAGAAAACACAGAAGTACATGAAGGTTGTTGCCAAGCCATTAATTCCTGATAACAACATTCATTGGTAGGTATTTGACAATGATGAGAAAATTCTATCTTTTCTGCTAGAGGAAGATCAATTTTATGTAAATCAAGAGAAGCTCAAGCAGCAGTATGATGATCAAGTCATACAGTGGAAGATGAATAAACTGCCAAAGCGACCGGTCACTTTGGAGTCTATTTTTAGCATGGATGATCAGCTTAAAAAGGCTAAAGCTGGTTTGTAGATCAAAGAAGAATATTATGAAGAGCTAAATATTTTTAAAGGTAAGCTCCTTAAAATAGGAAAAATATGCTCACCTGAAGATAAACAAGCTTTTATTGCGTTATGTAAGGAATTTCATTATATGTTTGCTTGGGAATATTCAGATTTAAAAGGGTTTGACCCCCACATTTCCTAGCACACAATTCAGTTAGAGCCTGGAGCCAAGCCTATTAGGCAGAAACAAAGACCTTTGAACCCTAAGTTAGAGCCTTTAATGATTAAAGAAATGACAAAATTGGTTGAGGGGGGTATTATCTTTCCTATCAAACATAATTCATGGGTTTCTAACCTTGTACCGATTAGAAAGAAAAATTGAGAGATTAGGCTTTGCGTAGACTTTAAGGATCTTAACAGAGCATCTCTGAAAGATCATTACCCATTGCCCTTGATGGAGCAAATTCTACAAGTGGTTGTTGGTTCTGAAAGGTTTTCTCTATTGGATGGTTATTCTTGTTATAACCAGGTGTTGTTCAAGGAAGAAGACCAGTTCAAAACTACATTTACAATGATGTGGGGCACTATGGCTTACAAAAGAATGCCATTTGGCTTATCTAATGTTGGTGACATATTTCAAAGAGCCATGGATATGGCTTTTCAAAGTCTAATCAACAAAATTGTGTTGATATATCTGAATGATGTTACGGTATTCTCAAAGAATGTTAAGGAACATTTGTCACATCTAAAACAAGTGTTTGAGAAATTTAGGGAGTTTGGAATATCCCTGAATCCAAAGAAGAGTATCTTTGCATTTCATGAAGGTAAGTTTTTGGGACATATAGTGTCAAAGTAGGGAGTTACTATTGATCTTGAGAGGGTCTAAGCCATACTTGAACTGCCATTGCCCAATCACAAGAAGGGTTTACAAACATTTTTAGGCAAGATTAATTTTTTAAGAAGGTTTATTCCTGATGTTACAAATTTGTTGCAGCCTTTGACTGCCATGCTTAAGAAAAATTCAGTTTTCAGTTGAACTAGAGAAGCCAAGAATAGCTTTGAAGCAATCAAGGAGGCTTTAGCATCAGCCCCAACATTGGTAAATCCAGACTTCTCCAAAGACTTCATTTTATATGCTTTTGGTAGCATTAGCTCAATTTCTGCTATGCTGGTTCAGAAAAACAATGATAATTTAGAATAGCCAATAGCCTTTTTCAGTCAAGGTCTTGCTAAGTATGAACAGAGATATTATTTTTTGGAGAAGCATCTTCTTGCTATGATTAGAAGTTTGAATAAATTTAAGCCTTTAGTTTCAAATAGTAAGATTCATCTTTTAGTCGCCCACTCTAGTGTGAAAGAATTTATGTTAAGTAAGGATCTGAGTGAGAAGAGGGCAGGTTGGATCACAAAAGTTATGAAGTTTGATGTTGACATCAAAATAATGAAACTTGTCAGAGGAAAGGGACTTTGTGAGCAACTTGTTGTAGGGTCTAGCAATGAAAAGGAATCAGAAATAGATGTTGTTTTAGCCAATACTAATCAACCTCAGAATGCTCAAGATGATGCACCTATGTTAGGTGTAGGTTGGGTTAGAGACATGACCCATTTTTTACAAACTGGTGAGTGTCCACTAGGTTTAGATAGAGCTAAATGAAGATACTTCAGATTACAATCCATTCCATATGTGTCGGTGGACAATATTCTTTTCAAAAAAATTCTTAACGGTGTATTGTTGAAATGTATTAATACTAATCAAACAGAAGGAGTGCTTCATGAGTTTCATGATGGAGCTGCAGGAGGTCATTTTGCTCCTAGGAGGACTACCTAGAAAATAATGAGAGCTGGCTATTACTGGCCGAGCTTATTCAAAGATGCCCATGCATGGGTGAGGAAGTGTATTAAATGTGCTTTATTTGCAGGGAAGGAAAAGTTGTCAGCCATGCCTTTGCAGCCGATTCAAGTTGAACAACCCTTCATAAGATGGGGCATTGACTTTATTGGACCCATAAACCCACCTTATAGTGTTGGTCACAGGTGGGTACTTACTTCTACTGACTACTTCACGCGATGGACAAAAGCAGTAGCTTTGAAAGAAGCTAATGAATCTTTTGTATTGAACTTCTATGATGACATAGTAACCAGGTTTGGGGTTCCTGATTCTATTATATATGATAACGCTCTAGCATTTGTAGGATTAAGAGTTATGGATTGGGCTGTAAAGCATGGTATTCATCTGAATACATCTTCAAATTATTACCCTCAGGGTAATGGTTTTGCTGAAAGTACGAATAAAAATCTTATCAGAATCATTAAAAGAACCCTAGAGGATAATCAAAGGACTTGGCACACAAATTTGAAGTATGCACTTTGGGTAGACAAGGTGACCCCCAAAAGGTCTATTGGTAATTCACCATATATGTTGGTTTAGGCAAAGAGGCAAGATTGCCTCTATCTGTGGAGCTGCCAGTTCTTGACATTATACACTAGTTAGAGATGTTTGAATATAATGAGCCTTTGATAGTGAGATATGCTCAGCTTATGGAGCTTGAAGAAGTTAGGGATAGAGCAATGAAGTCTATGGAGTATCATCAGCTCCAAACAAAGAAGGTTTTTGACAAAAAAGCTACACCCAAAGTTTTCAGAGAGGGTGATGTTGTTCTTAAGTGGGATATTCTGAAGACAAGGCTAGGTAAGCATTCAAAGTTTGATAACTTTTGGACTGGTCCTTATGCTATTTTTGAGTGCAAGAAGCACAATGCATTCCATGTTGAGAAAATGTGACTCAACTTCCAATTTGAAGCCTTAGAATTCAAGACTTGGCAAAAAATTGCAGTTCTCGGCCTTTACCACAGTTGTTCCTTTTGTGCCTCTACCGCTTTACCGTAGTGGTCTAGTATGCCCCTAGCGGTATCGTGGTGATGGGATTGGCGGTTACCACCTTACTGCGCACGGTGAGTTTAATTACTGTAGTGTTCATGGTAGGTGGTTTGCAGCCTACCTCGTCGATCACCGCCTTACTGCGGTCGGCGAAGGCCTTCACCACAGTGGTCGCAGTGAAGTTGCCAGCAGTGGCCTAGCAGTTGCTGCTCCACCGTGGGTGATGATTTGTCTCACCATGGTGGCCCAGGTGAAGTCACCAACGGTGAGCCTGGTGATTACCACCCCATCGCAAATGGTGAGTTGGCTCACCACAGTGGCCGCGGTGTGACCACCAGCGGTCGTCCTAGCAGTTACCGCCCTACCGCGGGGTGGCCTAGAGGCCCCTGCAGTAGCGTAGTATGACCGCCAATGGTTTTCCCAATGACTACCGCCACATTGCGGGTCTACTCGGATAGGGCAGCAGTAGCATGGAGGCAGTTAATGGGATAGAGCTCGAAGGAGCTCGGATTGCATACCGCCATATCGCAAGGCGAGATGGTCTGGGTAGTGGTAGCACGGTGTAGCCTTAGGCAAGCTTGAACGAGCTCACTACAGTACCGTGGTTGGGTCGTATGGACTCGGTGATAGCGTGGTAGAAGGAAAATGAGCTCGAAGCTCGATTGACCGAGCTTGGCTGAGCTGGATGAAAAGCTAGAGTGACCAATGAATGGCAGATGGACATGTGGTAGTTTGATAGCAGCTTGATTGGATAAAGGCCAATGTAGTAAAAGGAGTTATTGCAGGCTGACTTCAGCTGATGACAGGAACCTGATCATGGCAATGAAATTAATGCCTGGGTGGCTTGATGCAAAAGAGATCTACAGATTGGATTGATTGCATGATTGGGCGATCAGTGCATGAACCTGATGTCTGGGATTGGTTGAGACATTGAACGTGATGTATGACTCTGTCAGTCGAATACAATATTTTATGTAAACCAAAAGGTGATGGTTTAAAAGGAAAGTTGATGTAAGTCTGAAATAGAGAATTCATTGTATACTTTGAAGGTGAAGTATTGTACCAGTGAGAAAATAACTTGAAGTTGTTGTGAGTTGATCAGAGAGTAAGATCTGATATTGTATGTAATTGATTATTACTGTAATACAATTGTTCTTGCTTGGTGTGGTGGGTTTTTTACCTAAAGAGGTTTTCCCACTTAAATACTATGTCAAATCTGTGAATGCTTATTTTATGTTATCTCTTTCATGTTGCTTGTATTCATCTCAGTAATTTTAGAAGTTATTAGAACCAATTTTTTCTCTTCTCCTCTGTTGTATCAGTGTTAAGGGAATGTATTCCGTACTGTTGGGTCAATAGATCCATCCCTGTTTTCCCTTCATTCCAACTGTCAACAATGGATGGTGAAATTTTACCTATCCCAGTTAATGGGATTCACCTCAAATGTTGTTTTGAGGTATGATCTACCTTTGTACATCCTAGGATAGGTTTTATGTTTTCAATAGTTTAGTTGTTGTTTCATTTCCCTAAGTGTTGTTCTAGCACAGTTAGATAGTTTCCTTTCTGTATTTTTCCTATTTTCAATAAGTTTCCAAGTAAACCTAATCTGTTCTACTAAGTTACAATGTCAGTTATACCCATGTGCAAGATTGATCTAGGTCTATTTCTGAGTTTTCCTAATGACTCCATGCCCAATGGAAGAGTCTAGGTCACTGGTCCTTTGATGTTTAGCAGGAAAACATCTAGTAGATGTCACCAAAAATGCTACCATATTTTCACCTACAGGCTCAATTAGGAAGAGCCATCTATGTTTCAAGATAAATGGTACATTTCGTTAAACCTTCTATGCTACATTCAATTATACAAATGAAATAACTTTACGAGATTACAAGGAACATCAAGTTATGCTATTCATACAAGTGAATGAAAACGTAAAAGATTTTACAATCTTTTGATGAAAAGTACTCTTATTGAATGTAATCGTAAACATGTGTCTCACACAGCAAGCCGTGAGACTGACTTACTCATTTGATACAATAGGAATTAAACTATACATATATGAGTAAATGCTAAAGAAATGAACATGTAAAGAAGGTAACCATTCATTGCCTGTATGACTGGTTCTACAAAGGTGTTTGGTGTCTGATGGTTTTTCCTCTGTCCCTAGTCCTTAGGTTGCCTTGTGTTTGGTTACCTGCATTGGGTAAAGAAATGAGTTAGAACATTAGGTTCTAAGCAATGAAGGGTTGCATTCTGAACATGCACATCTACCCATGCATGCATATGCTAATTTCTATAGCATCAAATGCAACGCCTATCCTAAGTGTCCATAAGAAGCCAATGGAAGACTATTATACACACTTAAGGTAGGCATCTTATTTATAACTTTTTTGCTTCATGTGTAGCTATAGGTATAATAATGTCTTTATTTTTGTCAGATCAAATGAGTGGGGTAAAATGAGGCTCCCACAAGGGTTGATCCCAGCTCATAATAAAATGTGCATATAGAAATATCATGAGTAAATTTGGATGTGATATATCATTTCTCGTCAACAGCTACATTAAGAGTACAATGTGTTTCAAGTTATGAGCATAACGGTTACAAGCTCATAGTGCTATAGAAAATTGCATGAAGAATCATATGCAATAGAGAACCATCATTTGCAATTTTTTCATTAACAATACTATGTTGATATAAACAGAGATGCAAAAAGCAATGTATATTATGACATTCACCAACAAGAGGGTTACCATGATATACTATATAAGACAGATCCATTGCAAAGCAGTTTGATATCTTAAGTGTATATTCAAATAAAGTCAATAGTTATATTGAGTTATGATGCACTCAAATGGATCAACCCCATAGAGTATGTAGAGATAAGAATTATATAGAGGGTGTCTAAGTTTTGACCTCCTCAGGCAGATATCAAAGAAATCAGTCATCAGTATGTTGGACTGATCAATACAGTCGAGGTTAATGGGTATTTTACCAACAAGCATTTCCAGACCTAGCTAATGACCCCAAGAGCAATATGGAGCTAAAGGCCTATCAAAGTTAAAGGAGGTTCAAGACCTAAGTGAAATCTATAAAGACAAGGTGCTTTCTACAGAAAATAAATATATGAGAGTTATTGCTACCTACAAGAACAGAAAAGATCCTTGAAGTTTTCTTTTTGCATGAACAGAAAATGATTTCTTGCAATAAAAATAAAGAGAGAAACAAAGATTTGGTTATGAAATATACTGATAAATCTGAGGTATTTCATTATTTCTACATTACAATGGAACTCAAAAAGTATTATTCTTAGATAATCTTTCATACCCATACTGTGCAGTGGCATTAAATCACTTATTAAATCAAAAAATGAGAAAATTCCTCCAACAAGGTATAGCTGCGACCAAAGAGGTCACTGTTATACATGAAATGGAATGAAGTCTATAGGAGGGGAGCTTGGTTTTCATAGTATATACAGACCTACTTGGGGTTTTAAATTTCAAGCTAGAATAATAATCATAGGGGGGGCCATTGATGAAATGGTGTCATTTGTACCTATAATGGAAAATATGGCCACGGCCTAAAAAATACAATACCTCATTTATTTTACAGAAAATGTCACATTTTCTTCAATAAGAACATGGAAACCCAGTGATCAGGTAGATTCAATTAAGAGAGTTCATTACTTCAAAAAAAATTAGATCTTTTCTCAAATACATGATACGTGATATAGATCAATAAGAAAGGATGGCGGACAGGAAAGAAAGGAAAAACCCTTATATATATGGAGGTCAAGCTCAAGTGGAGAGGGAGAAACCCTAGGTCGAGTTTAGCAACAGAAGAAGATGAGAATTCTCCAAAAACCATGATCTGGATAGGTTTCCATTTACATAGGAATGCATGATTTATACAAAGAAATAAATGAAGGATGCATAGAAATGCCTCTACTTGGCTTGGAAGCAGAAGAGATTCTCAAGTCTCTAGGAGTAGATTCAAAGAAAGCACAGTCATTCAAATGCAGAAAAATGCAAATACAATTATCAATGTTACTCATATTATATGCAAAGAATGGCTCATTTTCCATTTTTTATCTACAAGAAACAAATACATAATCCATAGAAAAAGAGAATTCAATAGTGAAGGCAAGAACTATGACCATAAAGTGAAACCTGTGGCCACACTCAAAGAGGGAAAAATCATAATGAGAAAGCCATGAATCATGGAGCTGCAGGAGGTCGCGGCCATAAAGAATAGATTTTTTCTATTTGATACTCAAGAAATACAGTAAAGCAATGGAGAAGGCTTACCTTCAGCTGATTCATGTTTTGTCAGGAAGAATTCGTCTTTTATGCAGAATCTACCATGTTTTCACCTCAAGATCACCATGAAAATCACGTTGCAAAGTCTTTGTGAAAACCTTTCACGATGTTGGGAGCTTCTTCCAGAAGTTGGGAAAAATGAAAATGTTCTTTGTTTTATTTTTTCATTTTTGATTTTAGGGTTTGAAACCCTAGATATGCCGTTAAGAAGAATGAAAGGCTTTTTTCCTTTATTTTACAAAAAATCATACCAACTAATGCAAAACCCGCAGGCCCTAATGTTGGTGCATTGTGTTAGGTGCTTCTATGCCTTGAAAAAATTTTCAAAAGGAATTTCTATGACAACGCCACCTTGTCACAATGCTTTTGGTTGACCAAGAATCACAATGCTATTATTCGTAGGATGGTGAGTGTTTTGCAAATGATTTATTGTAAAACAAATGAGTTAAGAGGTGTTATTATAAACCTTTGATTCATCTTGTTAACCTTTTTAAATGCAAAGATAAAGATAAGTTTGTATTCAATATTGAGTCAAAGGGATAGGATGGGGTTAAAGAGGTTTTCAAACACTTGAAGAGCATCTAGGGGTGGTTGGAGTTTGTTGCAAACATATGCCAAAGATTTAGGATTATTTTTTGACTTAGTTATGAGAATTTGAGAGCGTTTAGGGGTGGTTTATTGTGCCTTTATGTTTGACTTCATTAAACAAGACTTTTCATGCATATTGATTCCTTTTGGAGTAGATTTGGATGCTAGAATTTGGGGCTTATTGTTTCATCCGACCCCAACTTCTTCTAGTTCCTTTTTTGGTGGAGCTTGGCTACTTAGCCACATTGGTAGCTAATTTCTTGAGTGAGTTCAGATTAGGCTTATTCTTGTATTGGTGATTTTCACAATCCATATGCAGTGTTGGCCATTTTTGTAACTCTGGAGGTACTGAATATAGATTTTTCCCGTGGATTTTATTGCTAATGAATAGTTGCCCTTTTGTTTTCTTTGCAGTCCAGTGTACACAAAGTGATTTGGTGAAGCCATTAGTGGAAGTGTCATAACTCCCTTTTGGTTTTGTCTCATGTTTTTACCTTTTCTGCAAATAGTATGTTCATGCAGGTCATTAATGGAGTAACAGATGCTTTTACTTGCTCATTGTGAAGTATACCTTCCCTTGTGTAGTTTTCTGCATTCAAACCCTTTAGTGAAATACTTATGCAAGAACATATAGAAATGAATTGTGCATATTTGTTTCTTACCAGTTGAAATCAAGTGTTAGTTTTTTGAGTTTGATTTATCTCATTTTCAGTTTGGTGTATCACCTAGTTTAATTTTTCAGCTTTTCATTTATGCTCTTTCTCCCCTTTTTCTCAATAATTCAGTAGTTAGGTGATATCATACCAAAAGGAAGTCGTCCTTCTCTGGAGGTTCATTTCAGCTTTAGGTGACCCACAGCCTTGAAATGATCCCATGTTCCACCAAAGTGTTAAGTTTTAGAACTTAACCAGGCTGCAACTTTAGGAGACAACAAAAATCGTTTCTATTTGGTGCAAATTTGTGTATTCATGTTGTTTATTGTATAATTTTCTTTTGGTTCTTTGTTGATTTTCTTTGTTTTATGCTTTTGGTTCTTTGTTGGTTGTCTTTGTTCTATGTTTTTGCAGCTTGGTCTTTTTGTGTGGTTTTTGAGTCCTCGTCAAAACCTGCTTGTTAATGGTTTTAGGTCTATTCAAAACCTATAAATTGTTTTGGGTCCATTCAAAACCTATTTTTCCCCCTTAATCAAAATAATGCCTTGTTTTAGCTAAATCTCATTTTAAATGGTCATTTCAAATATTGATCAAGATATCATAAATCAAGGGATTTATGCCATGTTATGTGTTTATCTTTTCAATGTCATATTTCCCTAGCCATGCAACCATTTGATTTTTTATTCTTAGTCATTTTTCTTGGAATTGAAACATGGTTGTGGAGTTATTATAGGTTGTTAGATAGTTTTTGGATTCTTCATATTTCCTTGGAATTAATTTTGGTGCTTTAAGGATTTTGCTAGCTATTAAGATCTTGTTCTCTATCTAAAATTACTAGTCTAGCAATAGGGGTAATTTGACTGGCAGCATGGGTGATTTTCAAGTTGCTTGGGCGATTCCTAATTGGTAATAGGGTGATTTGTACCAAACTAGGTAAATTTGAGGATACTACAAACTTTTGGAACTTTTTTAAAACATATAAAGGAAGGATGTTCCCTAGACTCTATCCTAAGCTCCTATCTCCTTGGTTTGGTGTTATCATTTTCCCTTGGTATGTTGTGATATTTTTTGTGTTTTACATGTGTCCTTGGGTTTGCTTGATCAATCTCTAGTGAGACTTAGATGGGCTATCATAACTCCATGTGACCAATGAATCATGGTGTGTTATGATGATGTTTAAATGTTGCTAGTGTGGTTGAATGTGTTAGGGAGGAACTTTAGTTTGGATCATAACCTTTCTATTATTGTCATTTATTATATTGATGATACGAGTTTAGTACTTTATCATAAATTTTGAAGAGGGTTTATCTCCTTGATTTCTCATCAAATTTATGTCATTACATGATGCTTGTGTAAGTCTTCCACTAGTGTTATTTTGTGTTGGTACACATTAACCTTGTATCATTATACACTTTGTAGTGTCATTATTTGCTTTGGTAATGATGTTGTTTAGTTTCAAGAATATTGTAAATTCAAGTGTAAGGTTATGGAATGTATTTCTCAAAATTAGAATGAGAAATTGTTCGTCCATATTTTTTTTGTTATTGTCTTGATGTAGAATTTGGTGATCACATCTAATATCAAAGCACATAAGTTGTAACACAGAGAGCTCTCTATTGTGTGTATGTTGAGTCTTATCTTTGTTGTTTTTGTATGTGTTAGGTCCTATCTTGATTTTTTCCAACTATGCTCTAATGTGTGTGATGGATCTTCTTGTTGTTTTGAATACTTGAGAAGAGTTCTAGTTGCATGTTTTAATTTAGTGGCCTTTTCATGGTCATGTTTGCTTATTATAACTAGTTTTATAATGTTAATATAGAAACTATATTGTGAAAATAAATATTAATGTCAATTTTTTATGAGGCATTTTGTCCTCTTGTAATAAATGATGCATTTATATTGTTGAAAGAGATGGTGTGTTGTTCATATGCATGTTGATTGGGAAGAAATTGATGCTTGGAAATGGCCACAAAGGGGGGATTTGTGGGTGTTGTATCCTTGCTTATATATGTATCATATTACATGTATGCATGTACTTGAATCATTTAAATTTTCATGATAGTGAATAATTATTAACAAAACTCCATAATTTTGGACATTTATTCCCATCTTCCCTTATAGTGACTAGAAATCATTGCATAGTGTACATGAATCTACAATTTTAAAATTTATGATGTGAATATTTCTCTCAATTATTAATAAGGATTGTATTCACTTTTGAGGGTCAAAAATGATTATTTTATTTTTGTTCATGAGTAGCTTAGCCAAAAATCTTTGATATTTTTCACACCACTCTTATGAGTGTGTTTGATGCATTACTAAATTTATGTGCATTCATTTATCTTATTGTTAGAATTAATATTTCTTCTAATATTTTTTAAATTCATGGTGGCTATTCTATTTTCCAAATGTTTGGTTAAATTGGTTTTGTGTCATGTAATATTATTTCTCCGTCATATCCAAGTTAGATATTTGGTAGGTTGTATAAGGGAGTAGTTTATAGGAAATGGTTGCACAAGTGTGGATGTTTTTAGGAGTGTGAAGGTGAATAATGAATATAAAATTATTATTTGAATCAATTTTTAATTATTTTACCGAATATAAAATTATTAATTCTTATTGTTAGAATTAATATTTCTTCTAATATTTTTTAAATTCATGGTGGCTATTCTATTTTCCAAATGTTTGGGTAAATTGGTTTTGTTTCATGTAATATTATTTCTCTGGCATATCCAAGTTGGATCTTTGGTAGGTTGTATAAGGGAGTAGTTTGTAGGAAATGGTTGCACAAGTGTGGATGTTTGTAGGAGTGTGAAGGTGAATAATGAATATAAAATTATTATTTGAATCAATTTTTAATTCTTTTACTAAATATAAAATTATTAATTCTTATTGTTAGAATTAATATTTCTTTTAATATTTTTTAAATTCATGGTGGCTATTCTATTTTCAAATTTTTTGGGTAAATCGGTTTTGTTTCATGTAATATTATTCCTCTGGCATATCCAAGTTGGATCTTTGGTAGGTTGTATAAGGGAGTAGTTTGTAGAAAATGGTTGCACAAGTGTGGATGTTTGTAGGAGTGTGAAGGTGAATAATGAATATAAAATTATTATTTGAATCAATTTTTAATTATTTTACTGATATTGTGCAAATAATGAATCTATTGTGATAATATTGTAAATATGATTTATACTCTTGAACTAGCTCTATATTATGTGTGTACTCAAGGTAGTCAACCTTGAGTAGTTTTGTGATGATGTTGTTTCTTTTGGTGTAGACTCTAGTTTTTTGGGTTTTGTTCTTTCATCATACCCTTGGAAAGAGGAAGTCCATTATTAGGATGGGAGAATGTAATGCCTATTCATGTTATCACACTTCACTTGATTTTATGCTTGTGTTGAAGGATGTGTTTAGGACTCATTTAATTAAATCATATTAAATATTTTCTTGCTCATACTAAATGATGATGTCATAATTAAAATTTTAATATTAATTTATGGATTGTATAATATTGGTTGAATTTCTATTTACTTTGGCTTCTGTTATGTATTGAGAAAATATGTATAATGTTGGCTCGAGTTTGCAGGCATAATTAAAATTCCATTGGTAGTGAACTAGAGATGATATACATGGTTCATTTTTTTATGTTTAGCCATCTTATTGATATTAGAGTAAATAATATGGTGTGTGTGTGTGTGAAGCTATTCAACCTTGACTAGTCCTATGTGGTTATGAATTTGTGTCATACTAGTCAAGTAACATGTTTACATTCTTACATGCTTCTTATTACTTCCTTATGTAAGATTTGGTTGAAGATTATAGCCACCTAAGATCTAGGAACTTCATGAAATCTCAAGAGAGATCAATTATGAAAGAATAATGTTATTTTATCAAAGTATGCAAATAATAGCAATTTTTCTATCAATTATGATAATCAATATGATTTACATATGATACCACCTATTTATATAGCCAAGGTGAGACATAGGATTATGACACTTGTGTCTTAATCCTATGTCATGTGAAAACTTATCATAACTACCTAGGACACATGTGTTAAAATTCAAAAGGTAAGATAAGATCTGATGACAACTAACACCTTCTAGAAAGATTCTTTTCTAGGACCTAAGTAAACATAACATGTAAATAGGACCTACTAATGACTAGATAGGTAAAACACATATTTACACCAAAACCCCCCCTTAAGTGCAACTTAGGGAGTGGTTGATTATTATGCAAATGATGCAAGGATGGGTCCTAACTACAAGGCCATTTTAGGTACCCATGTACAAATGCAAATATAATTTCTCATAGATGGAGAAAAGGAGAAAACCCAGTGGAAAAAAACTCCTCTCCAAAAGAGAGATGAAAAAATACTCTCTATGAAGAATGAGAAGGATAAAACTCCATTCAAGGAAAAAGACCCCCTATAAGAGAGAAGAAGAAGAGATACAATGCAACACCCCCTCAATGTCGGGTATCCCTCAATGATGGTAGAATCTCGACGTTAAATATTGAAGATGATCCAATAGTGTAGAACAACATTACTCCTCTTAGGAAGAAATAAAACCAAGATGATATGCAAGATATATCCCTATTATTGAAAGGAAGATGAGGGAAGATAGATGATATGTGATGTATCTAAAGAATGCTCAAGTGTTTCTATGTTGATGTCAAAAAATTTCACCCTCCAAACAGGTGTTCTAGGCCACACTACAAAAGATGACAATCTAAAATATCCTAGAAATGACTGTAGAACACAATCAAAAGATAAGGATACCTCCTCTAAAGGAAAATAAGCCTCCTCCAAATATTGTCCAAAAGAATTCACACTCATGTCAAATTGTGAATAATGATCATGTAGAGAATGAACAAGAGGGTTGGAGTGTTCCCTCACAATAATTGAAGAAGGATCGTCTCCATCAAAGAGAAGATGTATGGAATAAATGGTGTCTCCCAAATCTAAAATGTGGAACTCGCAAAATAAACCAGCAATGTTTATCGAGTACACATCCTAGGTAGCTATCTCTGGAAGACTATGTATGTCTTGCTCCACTAAATCACAAGGAGCCAAATCTATGGATTCACAAGCATCCTCAAGTACAATAGTAGATGAAGGATATGAGATCTTAGTTCATGCCATTTGAATATATATATCATCCCCCATTGTGTCCTCAAAACATGATGAAGTAAGAACACTAGATGATTCTACCAATGTTAGATTACAAGAGCCCTCAACCTCAAGATGTTGACTCATAAATGAAGAAGATGAACCCTCTAAATCTAGATTAAGAGCCATAGAAACTAAAGTCTCAATAGAATTCTCAGTAGGAGGAGAAGGAGAAGGTTCTATGTCATCAAAACTGCCAAAAAAAATTCATTGAGAAAGCTTAGCAATTGTGTTATCATCAATAGGTTGAAACTCAACAAGTGGAACAAGACAATCCACAACAAGATACTCTAGGAATGGAGGTTCCTTCAAGTCTCCATACATCTCCAAAAGTTTGGTCATAAGGTCATGAGGGATCTCAATACCATTAGTGGCCAATTGTGTGTCAATATCACAACCACAACTAATTACTCCCAAGATATGTTCTATTTTTATGTCCACACAAATCTCTTCCATTTAGATAAAGGTTTAGGAACTAGTCCATAGAGATGTGGAAAAAGATTAAGCCACATACAATTTTTTAGGATTCCATCTCTCCAAGACTTAAAGTTCCATCGATTTAACCTTATTAAAAAGGATGCATTTTTATACCCATATTAAACTCCTCAATTTTAGTCACATAATAGACCAATCAAGAGACATAAGCCAACAAAAGATTACCCCCAAATTACTCAATCATGAAACCCCCAAAGAAATATATGATTTGTGGCACTTTATGATTAGGGAAATTATAGGTGCCACTTGCCAACAACAATGAAATGGACTTGATATTTGTGCATATAGATTTCCAAATTTGGCCATAGGCTCAAAGTAAAATTTTTGCATAGAATGAGATCAATTTAACCACAACACTAAAAATTACAAAAAAAATTATGTACATTCAAAAAAATCACCCAAAAATGTTACTGTAGGAGCAAGAACAGAGCCTCAAAAGTTTTGAAAATGAGAACAGGTCCACAACACCTGTGAGAATCTACAATTTCTAGAAAAACCAAGTGCCAAAAAAAATATCTACACCACTATGAAGATAAAAAACTTCTACCCCATATAAAAAATGCATTGAAAAAGGAATTGTATGACCAAATTACGAGCCTCCAAATTTTTCCTTCCAAAATGAAAATACTAATAGAGAGGGAGAGAAATTTCTTGAGTGTTGATGTCACATTGACACGATGTTGATGCTAGTAATCAACAAGCTAAAATTTGACGATCTATCACCCGTAAAAATTAATATGCCCTCCCCTACATGGAATATTCTAAGAACCAAAATATTCTTGGAGAATATTCTCTTATCGGCTTTTACAAAATATTCATGGAATCTTCAATGAATCTACTGGAATATTCTAGAATTTGGTGGTGATCGAAATCTGTGATTTTGTGTTGTTGGTTTTATTAAATTGGCCACCACTAGTGTGGGAAGTGTGGGGCTAAGGGGTTGTGGGGCCCATCAAAGCTACATGTGTAGATAGCTTATGCTACCGGACAAGTCTGCGGACCTGTACCCTGTTGCTTTTTTTAAACAAAAAAATTAAGAAAGTAAAACTTTTGAAAAAACTGAAATTTTTATTAAAAATTTTATTTTTTCGCCTGTGACCGATTTGGTTGATTTTTTTTGTTGTGTGATTGTATGACTGTATGATCAACGGTATGACTGAATTGGGAGAAATTTTCTTCTGAAGCCTAGGATCAAGTGCTCATTTTTTTACAATTTAATAGTCAATCTTGAGGTTTTTGGGTCTTTTAAACATGATGATAGGGTTTGTTTTGACTCAAAGTGATCTAAAATTGCAACTACCTCCTAGATATAGCAACTACTCTTCAATTTCAAACCCTCATAGATCTGGCCTCATATATCTGATTTAGACACAACAAAAGCAAAATTGACTTTCTCGGACCCTCAAATCTCAATGGTGTACTCAAATTTGCACGAACGAGATCCAATTTGAACTTGCAATAAAAAGCCACAAAGATTAAACCAAAAATCTAGTATTTATTTCAAAAACAATTGATACTCCAAATCATCATTCAATGCAAGAGAAGAGCATACTCAACTTTTCAAGGTCTACCAAGATTTAAAACCCATATATCTCAATAAAGACTAACAAGAAGCAATACCATAGCTTTGATACCATGTAAGAGTTGGTATAAAGTAACTCTACACCATGAAATATTTGGTTGAATATTATAGCCACCCAAGATCTAGAAACTTCATGAAAGCACAAGAGAGATCGGCTGTGAAAGAATAATACTATTCTATCAAAGGATGTAAATGATAACAATTGGTCTATCAATTATTTCAATCAATATGATTTACATATGAGACCACCTAGTTATATATCCAAGTTGAGATATAGAATTAAATAGGATTATGAAAAATGTTTTAATCCTATGTCATGTGACAACTTATCATAACTACTTATGACACATGTGTTAAAATTTAAAAGATAAGATAAAATCTAATGAAAACTAACACCTTCTAGAAAGATTCCTTCCTAGGACTTAAGTAAACTTAATATGTAAATAGGACCTACTAATGACTAGATAGGTAAAACACCTATTTAAACCAACACCTTATGTATACATTTGTTACTATGAGTGAAATCAATTTAAATAACATAGTGAAATGTTAGAATGCATTTGAAATGTTAAGAGGGATGTTTAGAATTAAATTAGTAATTTAAAGGTAAATTAAAAAAAAAAATTGTATGCACAAGGGTATCCCTGTGACCTAGCCCAGTGGCCAGAGGGGCAAGCTGAGGCAAGACTAGTCCCCTATGTGTGGATACTACAGCCCGCAAGCAGGCCCACCTGTTAACCCAAGAGAAAAGTTGAACCTGAGACCTATGGGGAGAAAACCCACAACCCAAGCCAACTCTGCTACCCGTGCGGGCTAAAAATTATCTAACCTCAAGGAGGTTAGGGGCAAAGTCCATTCCTATACCCCAGGTCAAGGGACCAGGAACTGGCATAATATTATTATTATAAACATGAAGTGTATTTCATGTACTTGTATAAATATGTATATATTAATACACATTTACAATTTATATGTGTATATATACACATATATACATATATACATACACTTGTGTGTGTGTGTACATACACTTGTGTGTGTGTGTCTTAGGAAAGTTCTTGACTAGCCTAGAATTTATAAATTGATTTATATGTTAGATATTTGGATTAATATGAGGTATTTTATTTGAATTTAAATATTGGCTAAAAGTGAGTTGTAATATGACATAATTGTTTTAAGTTCTACCTTATAACAAAAAGTGAGTTTGATTTTCATTATGAAAAAAAAGCTATTTTGGGAAAATTAGATCTTTGGTAGGTTATAGAATAGAGTAGTTTGGAAGGAATGACTATGTGATTGTGAATGCCTCTAGGTGTGTAAAAAGGAATAATTATTATGAAATTGTTGTGTAGGTTAAATTATAATCATGGGAATATATTGTACTTGAAGAATGAAACTATTGTGATAATGTTGTAAGCATGTTGTATACTTTTGAACCAGCTTCATATTGTGTGTTTACTTGAGATGGCCAACCTTGAGTGGTTGTTTAATGATGTTGTTTCTTTTGGTGTGGAGTGTACTCTACTATGTGTCCTTATTTCATCATAACCTAGGTGAATTCTAAGAGGAAGTCCATTATTGATAGGGGAGGATGCAATGCCTACCCTTATTATCTTGCGTGTCCTAATCTTATACTTATGTTGAAGGATGTTTTCAGAAATTTGTAATAAAATTATATTAAATCTTGTATTGTTCATAATAAATGTTAATGTCATAATTTAAATATTAATATAAAATTATAAACTATATAATATTGGTTGATTTTACTATTACTTTGGCTATTATTATGTCTTGGGCATATGCACATAATGTTGACTTGAGTGTAGGCATTGGTAAAATCCCAATTTTGGTTTATCAAATATGATATATAAGGTTTTTATTTATGTTTACCCATCTTTGTCATCTTAGAGTAAACAATATGATGCATGTGTAAAATTATTTAGCCTTATCTAGCCATGTATGATTTTTTATGCCTATCATACCAACCCAATAATATTTTTGCATTCTTGCATTTTATTACTTTCTTATTTGTATATTTATTTCTATGTGTGAAATTTATTTGTAAGAATTAAAAAAATTATTATAATGAATTTAAAATTTTACAAGGTGTGTTTGGAATTAAAATTAGAAATTAAAAGTTATTTTTTATGTTTCTATTATAAAGATGAAGTGGATTTCCTATGCATACCTACATATGCACATACATACATATCCACAACTTTTCTAAAAGGTACAAATTGGTTTGGGATGCATGTTGTGTGGCGAAATATACCTTTTTCCTTTCAAGGGCTAATTTTATAAGTTAGTTACCTCATAATGTGTGTTAGGAATGATTGGGAGACTAGAAATAAGATTAGATGGTTTGCACTGGGAACACAAAATGTTGAAAGGACATTCAGAAGGATGATTTATGTTGATAATTACATAATGTGTTGAAAGGATGCCTTTAAGGATGGGTTTCATTAGGAATCCAACATATTTAGAAGATATTTTTCAATTGGGAGATATGCAACATGTTGAAAGGACATCTAAGCATTATAAAGAGAGGGTTTAGTTTTGAAAGCATAGGTCTAATTGGTCTTACCCTAGTTTTGGAGAATCAAGATGACACCATTTATTGTATTAAACTTGCCTCATCTTCCTTATTGTTTGGACTTGTGTAGTTTATAATGTATAAGAGAAAACCTTAGTCAAAGTGTTTCTATATATGGCCAATCTTGTATGTCATGTTTGTGTATGATAATCATGGAGAACATCTCTTAGTTTAGATGGGTGGACCTTAGTGTCCCACATGGTTGGGACCATTAGGATTACTCATTATAATCATGAAAAAGTTTCATGAAGTTCACTTGAGGATTTTTGGCTCTTGTTAGCTTTGCATTGTTTATCTATTAAAATTTATCATTTTGAGAAATTTAAACTTTGTTATTAAAAATGTGGTTATTGGTAAAAAAAAATTGAAGCATAGATAAGTGATAATTTTATATTTCTTTCATCATTGTTTTGGTATGTGATCCATCCATGTTCAAGTTGTGATCTCCTCTTTTTAACCATGTAAATGATGTGAATTAAGTTTGTTTGCACTATTTTTTACCTTAACAAATTTTAAAATATTTATGCCAAATTGACAAGCATCATCATGTATTGAATATGATAGTATTGTATTCTTATATTCTAACATTGATTAGTTACCTTGTTTATTCACTTAATTTTACAACTTTGTCCCCTTGAATATCATAGTCTTACTAACCCTTTGCTTTCATTAACGGGTCTTTTCTTGTGCATGCATTATCCTTTATTATTTGGTCATAGTTTCATGTAGCTTTAAGTATCCAATGGAATTCCATATGTTGATTTCTTATTACATCACAAGGGTCCTTCACATCATGATTTTTATATAAAATATTTTGCTAAAACTATGAAGGTTAGTGATCTCACACCATGTGTCCCTAACTTTGAGGTCATACCTACTAGTTCATACAATTTTGTGTTGTCCCCACACTAAGGTGATGATCTATGATTATTCCATAATAATTATGTGCAATTATAAAAGAGTGGTTAATTTATGGTATATGGCAATGTCCTATTGCATCACATAGTTCCTTCACATCAAGGTTTTAGATGTAGGCCTTGCTCTAATTATTGTAATACACATTTGGTTTATATTTCTCATGGGTATGTTGACAAGGCTTCCAACTCACTAGTATATTATGTGGTGGCATACAAGTGGAAAATTATTATTGTATCACTCAGATCCTTCAAATAGCAACTTTTATTTGAAGTCTTCTTGTTAACATGGCAAGCTAGTGATATCATGCCATGTATTCTTAAGTTAGGTGTCATACCTACAAGTTCTTACAGTGTTGTGCTATTCCCACACCAAGTTGATAATTTATGATTGTCTTATTAATGCTTATGTGTATACTTGACAAAATAAGTAAAAGAATCATATTGAATTGGGACAATTGATAACATTTCATTGTATTATGTAGCTCCTTCACATAAGGGTTTTGAGTGAGGGTCTCACCTTCACTCTCGTGATCCATTATGGATTTGTCTTTTTGGGGAGGAAATGTAGACATGGTTTATGATTTGATAGTATTATAGTGGTGGTAGATAAAAAAATAAATTATTATTGGATCTCGGTTTTAAATGTAGATCGCTCTTTCATATGTATGATGTGTAATGGGTTATAAAAGGTGAAATAGAACTGCATACAATGGATTACTCATAAATATTCATGGTAAAATATTATGATATTATTGTGTCGCATATTAATCACCCCAACAAATGCAATGCTCCTATTCATTGAAGTGTATGTCATGTCTCTCCAATGACACTAGGCATAAAAGAAAAACATAAAATTGACACCTAGAAATCCTTGATACACCACGCCTACATGACTCTGAGATATAATGAGATTTACCTTGGTGGTTTGTATAGGAGGTTGGTCATTTTTACAATGATTAATCTTGTGACAATCACTAACCATCTATTGGGACTATCCTTGTAATATTTTCTATATAAGGGATAAAAAATTATATTAGTAGGAGAGATCAAAAAGTGAGGGGGTTCTTAGTTAGGGGAAAATTTATGGAGTTATTACACATTGTACATTAGTGATAGAGTTTGCAAAGCTCTACAATTTTGAACTAAATAAGAGATAATATGGCCAGTCTATGAATTAGTATGTTGTCTTTTATACCTGATGCGAGAGCATACCAACAAATGTTACCACAATTCACAACATTACATCAATTTGGATCATAATAAAGAATAATATATCTACATCAACTCATGAAAAATATATTCATGTCTTTGGATATTTGGATAAGTTTTTGGGAAGATATCACCAATAGATCATAGTACAGAGTAGAAATACATAGTTCATCAGGTGAAGTGTGTAGAGCTTTTATGTACCTTACAACATTAATCTTGACACATAATGAGGTTGAATGGGACCAAATAAACCCTCAAATGAGACCATAATGTGTTACATTAAATTTTAGAGCTCCACCATGGGAATTAGGATAACCCACATGTTTCATAGAACATCGGGTGTTGGGTCACCTTGTTGCTAATACAAATCATTCCTAAAGCTTGGATCTAATATTTAAGAATACCCTAGATTAAATTGAAGGAGAAGGAAGCATTGATAATTTGTTAGTGATTAGGAAGCTAGAATAAGGAGTTAGAGCTAGGAGCTTGAGTCTTGTTTTGAGTTTTTTTGTTGTCTTATTTGCATGTAAGTTGTTAATAAGAATGTGTTGGTATATGAACCAAAATTCAATTTGTATTTAATAGGAAAATAAGTATTTTTAATCATTCTATTACTTCTAATCAATGGGAATTTCTTTTTTGTCATGATAATTTTGTTAGAGTAATCGGGTATTTACTTTATTAATTAAACAATATTTGTTTAATTACTTAAAGTTCCCTTTTACCTCTTTTCACTTAAGCTAACATTAGGTGCATAATAATTAATTACTTTATTAATTATTATTGTGCAAGCCTAGGGTTTTCCTTTTTAGGGTTTTCATCTATATGTAGTTGAAAACTATCTTTTGTATCAATGATTCATTTTACATTTTCAGGTGAATACATTGCTCCACATTCTTGAGCATTTCTTTTGTTGCTTCTCTTTGTTTCTCCTTGTAACAGGTTATTTGCTTGCAAAGATCTTTTGGACTTCTGTGGTGTTGTATCTTCTCAACTCCAACATGGTATCAGAGCTTCAGATTTGCAGCTGCTTGTTCTTGTTTTGAGATTTTGCATTGGAAGCAAATCTAGGGTTCTAAAGTTTTTTTGGGTGGATTCAGCATACTCCATTTTTTGGGTTCACTTTGGGCTCAAATGGACAATGCCATTGGATTTGTAGCACCCAAAAACCCCTAAAACGACTGTCAAATCGTCGATTTTAGTTACAATCAATTTGGAAGGCAAAAATTTTTTTGTCCTAGGGCCGTACGAAGCAAAAAAATTTAAAAAAATCAAAAATCTATAGTTTTTTGATTAATTTTTTTGCATGGCCAGTTAGAAAATTTTCCGCCGCCCGGCGGCCACCACCGCACCGCTCGACATCCACAGCGCCACCCGTGCTCCCTGCACGCTCACCACCTGTTCCGGTCGCCACTCGAGCTCACTGCCGGGCTCCGCCGAGCTCCACCTGCTCCGCCCACAGCCGACTCCGAACTCTGCCGGCCCCGCCGACACCGGACTCCGCCGACTCCAACTGGCCCCGTCGACCCGGCTCGGTCGTGCTAGCCCCTGCGGGCCTCTAAACCCCTGTCGCCCGGTCACATGGGTGACCACGGGCTCTGCCCAACTGCCAGCCCCCTGGTCGTCCACGTGACCAAGGGCCGAAGACTTTAGCCTTTGAGGGCTGCAAACAATTTTTTTTTGCAAATTGGAGCAACTTGCACTAAATCGGGCGTAGAATGGGCATTTTTTCTCTATTTTTTGCAAACGAGATATCGTCGGAAAGCTAGTTCCAGCGCCGTTCTAGTGGTACTGGTAATTTTTCCTGATTTTGCATTTTTCCTATGTTTTTTGCCAGTCAAAGTCAGAACTTGGTTTTTTCACTCCAAGGGCCGTATCTTTTGCGTCCGAACTCCGTTTTGCACAAACAAATAGGAATTGGAAAGGTGTTACAATGCTCTTTCCAGATTTATAGTCTATTTTACCAGTTCATTTACTAGGTATTTTTTATTCAGCTTTGTGTGTTTTTACACTTTGCTCAATTACTTGGTCCTTCTGGCTCCTACATGAGTTTTGTTTGCGTGGGATGGGTTATATTCACTTGATCTAAATGTTGTAAGGTCAGATTTCTCAGTTTTTTTTTCATTTAAAGAGTTATCATGGGTTTCTCTACTCACCCTTCAGTTGTTCTTCTGGAACGGGGTAATTATGAGTCATGGGCAAAGGGTATACTTACACATTGTAGGTGGCTTAATATTTTGCCTTATTTGTATGATCTCATACCTAAACCAGCAACTTTAGAGGGCAGATTAGCATGGGATATTATTAGAAATCACATTGCAGGAGTTATATTGTCTAGTGTTGATCATGACACTGTGTTGGTTATATCGGACATTGATTGTCCTCACCCACTTTGGACACGTCTTTGGGAGATCTATGGAGACCCTATTCTATCTCCATTCCCAGAGGATCCTGCTTCAGATTGTCTCATACCCATTTCTTGGAGAGAGAATACACCATTTGATCATGATACTTTAGAGGAGCTTGAGTATTTAGACACCCTTACTTATTCCGATGGATCAGAGGTTTGTCTCACAGTTCCTACTCTTCAGACTGAGACTTCATCAGCATCTCTTGTTGTTCTTGATTCAGTACAGCAGGGCATCATACATCTTCCAGACATAGCTACTTTGGACTCTTATGTTGCAGACATATCTTTCTTGTTTGTTGAGTCCTATATTGCAGATTTGGAGGATTATTTTGAGGACATTCATCTCCTCTACCTTGACAGTCAGGTTATCACTGTTTGCCCACCATTATCCGTGCATTCAGAGGTTGCATTTTAGTATTCTCCACATCAATTTGGATTTGTCATTATTTGTTTCCATTCAAACAGTGAGACTCTTCAGCATCCTATCATGACACACATCTTGAGACAGATTGGTTCTTCATTCTTCACAGGGTTTCTTCGATATAGGTCCATGGATTCGTTTCTTCGCAAGGGGAGGAATATCATTTGCCGCTTCAGGATCTCTTTTTGGATTCTACATCAGGCATCTACCATTGTGACAGGAGTTTCTCCATTGTGGGGGGGCCTTCTTCTCTCTTTCTATATCTCCTATGGAGATCATTGTACATGTACTTATATGATAGTTGTTGTCTATGGGGGGTATCATGTTATCCACCTCCTATCCTTCTTTCATTAGTGCATTGCATTTCTTCCTTGCATTCTATTTTGGGGAGGAGTTTTGTTCCCACTAGGTTTTCTCCTTTACCCCATTTCATTTAGTTTGCATTGATTTTTGTACATGGGTACCTGATCTAGCCTTGTTGCTGGGACCCATTGCTTTTGCTTTCAGTAGCTTCTTCTAGGTTTTAGCTTCTCCCTATGTCTATCTTAAGGGGGGGTGTTAGAGTAATCGGGTATTTACTTTATTAACTAAACAATATTTGTTTAATTACTTAAAGTTCCCTTTTACCTCTTTTCACTTAAGCTAACATTAGGTGCATAATAATTAATTACTTTATTAATTATTATTGTGCAAGCCTAGGGTTTTCCTTTTTAGGGTTTCCATCTATATGTAGTTGAAAACTATCTTTTGTATCAATGATTCATTTTACATTTTTCAGGTGAATACATTGCTCCACATTCTTGAGCATTTATTTTGTTGCTTCTCTTTGTTTCTCCTTGTAACAGGTTATTTGCTTGCAAAGATCTTTTGGACTTCTGTGGTGTTGTATCTTCTCAACTCCAACAAATTTCACTATGTTAATTCTTAGTTGCATGATTAGACAGTCCTACCATTGGATTGTCCATCTATGATTGAGTGGTATCAAAGAAAATTTTGAATTATTGGAGAGTGAAGACATTTTGAAGGACAATAAAGCACCAATTGTGATGCAACTGTGACCTTATAAAATCATTAAATTAAGACAGTTGTACCAAATCTGAAGGAAGGATGCCACCAAGGAGGATGCTTGGTATAACCAATGTTTCTAGAAGAATCAAATAAATTCTTGATACAATGAGATCAATGAAGATATAACTTGATGTTGTAGCAGAAGATAGAAAGAAAGGTATAAACCCTAGACATGAGGATGAGAGTGATGATGATGAATTAGGAACTCCAAATCCAAATGAAGAAGAATCAAACCATATAAAAATAATAACAACCATTTTCAAAATTGGTTAGAGACTTAGAATTAAAATTTCTAATTATGACGGTGATTTGAATCCTAAAGAATTAATTGATTGGATAAATGATATTGAATAATAATTTGAATTGACAAAATTGAGGATCCAAAAAGGGTCAGATTTGCTAAAACTAAGTTGAAAGGTCGTGTTGCTATTTAGTGGAGAGAATTTAAATTAGGAAAAAATAGGAGAGGAAGGGAAATAATCACAAAATGGAATAGCATGGTGACAAAGTTAAAGAAAAAATCCATGCTTGTTGATTATGAGCTAGAAATAAATAAGAGATTGGAAATTTTAAGGTAAAATGAGAAGATAATTAAGGATTACATTGAGGAGTTCCATAAGATGATCATCAAAATGAGTCATAATTAAGCTAGCAAGGACAAATTGGTGTGATACACAAATGGCCTAAAAAATGAACATCCAAGAAAAAATGAGTTTGGGAAGGGTGACAACGATGGAAGAATATTATTTATTTACATTGAAAGTTGAATAAAAATTGAACAAAATATTTTTTTTAAAAAGAAAAAACTTGCACGAGGGAGATTCTAGAGAGATAGACAACAATTTGGCAAAAGGAGACCATATTTGGAGAAAAACAAGGAGGGAAGTCCATACCAAAAGCATGAGAGGAGTAAAAATTTATAAGGGAGGAATGACCTAAATTCCTACTACAATCACAAAGGAATTAATAGCGCATACCACAATGATAGGGGATTTGACAAGAAGCTTTTAAGAGGAATATGTTTCAAGTTGTAGATAGCTAAAAATGTCTAACATATTGTTTTAATTCATCATTTCCCATCATCGTCACACATCACACATTCTTTTAATTCATCATTTTTAGTCATTATCACTCATCACTGCTTTCATCACTTTTAATTAAATAATTTCTAATTATTTTATTAAACTAACCCATTTCTCACATTAATTAAATAATTTCTGATTATTTTATCATTTTCATCCATCACCTTTAATTAAATCATGCTCCTTCATCCACTTCAATTAATTCTAAATATTCTTCTTATCCACATATTTTTTTTATACATTAAATTGGCACTTAGGGGGCCAAACCCATAATACATCACTATTTAATCCTTACATAATTTATGTCAAATTTACAAAAGATCTTCAAAATTGCCAAAATTGCCTACTAGCATTCGAACGTTACTCCTGCTATGCAACTTCTGCCCCTCCTACAATCCCGACCCCTTATATCACTAGGAGGGCCAGTACTGCATACTTTGTCATCCCATGGTATGCTTACATATTTGGTGTCACTTCAAGAAAGTTATTGGGATACATAGTTTCTTGTAGAGGTATTTAAGTATACCCCACAAAGGTCAAAGCTATTATTGATATTCCTCCTCCAAAAGCTCTAAAGCAACTTTTAGTCTCCAAGAGAAGATACAATCCATCAAATGGTTCATAGAATAAATAGCATATAAATGTCATCCATTTACTCATCTCCTACAATAGGATGTCACATTGAAATGAGATGATAAATGTTAGCAAACCTTACAACAGCTTAATGGTTATCTAGCATCACCTCGAGTATTTTATACCTCTAGCTCTAGATAGACCATTGATCTTATAAATTCAACTACATCAACAACATTAGGTGCTCTCTTAGCACAAAAATATGACTTTGGGAAAGAGAGAGTGATCTATTACATTAGTCGAACACTAGTAGGCTATAAGCTTAATTACACGCCCATTGAGCGAGCATTTCTAGTGGTTGTATTTGCTTCACAAATGATTCGACACTAAATTCTCAATCACCAAATTAAGATCATCTCTAAGGTGGATCCATTGAAGTATCTATTATCTAAATCAACACTCACAAGACGCATGGCTAAATGGGTCATGATACTTAGCAAATTTGACATAGAGTATGTAGACAAAAAAGTAATCAAAGGGAAAGTCATAGTAGATCAGTTGGCTAAAGCACCATTATATGATGGTACTTATCCTCTCATATAATATTTTCCAAATGAGGTATTCTTCACTATCACTCCCACAAGTCAATGGAAGTTATATTTTGATGGATCACATACCCAACATGGCTCAAGAGTAGGAGTCCTATTTATCACACATCAAAGTGATTGCATACCATAGTCATATCGATTAGCATTTCCATGCACAAATAACATAACCGAGTATGAATCACTTATTATAGGAATTAAAATTATTATATAATGGAAAATAAAAGTATTACAAGTCTATGGTGATTCAAAACTAGCGGTTAGATGGATTAATGATGAATATCAAAAAACAAATCACAAATTGATCCCATACAAGAGAATGGTTGATAGTTTCAAATAGTATTTTACTACTTTCTCATCCAATACAATACCTAGAGTCAATAAAAAGGTTGTAGATGCTATGTAAACTATTGATTCTCTCCTAAATATGCCTCATAATAGTCACATATGTGAGTTTCTTATTGTGCAATTATTGGTTCCAATACTTGAGGTTCTCGAATATAAATTTGTGTGAAAAATTGTTGATCATAATTCCCCTTAGTACCACGACCTTTAAACATATCTACAAAATGGTACCATACCACCTAACCTTACCATGAACCTCAAGGAAACCTTTATACATTGATCATCTTGCTTCACCATTCTTGGTCACACCCTTTACCAAAAGAATCTTGATGGTACATTGCTTAGATGTCTTAACTCAAAAGAAGCTACAACTACCCTATGTGAGGTACACAAAGGTGTTTGTGGGTCACATTGTAGTGGACCTACCCTTGCTAAGAAGCTAGTGAGGACATGATACTATTTTCCTACCATGAATCAATAGGCACACTAGTTTTCTAAGAAGTGGTTACAATGTCAACAACATGGTAATCTTATTCATGCACTGACACAAGAGTTGCAACCTATCACTACACCATGGCCCTTTTCACAATGGGGAATCGACCTCATAGGTAAGATCTCTCCCACATAATTTCATCATCCAACAGTCACAATTTCATCATAACTACCACTGAGTATTTTATGAAGTGGATAGAAGCCACCCCCTCACCTACATCACCAATAAACAAATATCAAAATTTATCCTAAACTATCTAATTTTTTGGTATGGTGTCCCCCATGCCATCATCATAGATAAAAATACACCCTTCAAAAATCAAGATATCCAAAATATTTTCTCTCAATTTCATATCCAACATTTCTTTTTCACATCATATTACCCCTAGGATCAAGCTAAATCATCTAAAAAAACTATCCTAAAAATCCTCAAGAAGATAGTTTATGACACTAGTCATGATGGGCACCTCCAATTTAATCCCGCTTTATGGGCCTACTATACTAGTATCTGAATTCCCATTTGTGCTACACCATATTCCCTACTTTATGGTATCAAGGCAATCTTTCCTATTGAGTTCAAACTTCCTTCATTAAGGGTGTCGTTGCAACATCTTGTTAACAATGAAGAATAAAAAATATCCCGATTACATGAGTTAGAATTGTTAGACAAAGGATGCCTCAGTGCACTTAATCATCTCCAAGCTTACTAAAATCATCTTCATCGTAGTTATAACAAGAAGATCAAGAACATAAACTTCTAAGTAGGTGATCTAGCTCTCAAGGAAAATTAAAAAAAAATAAACTAGATCAAGACAACAAGGGAAAATTTAAACTAAATTGGTTGGGACCATTTATAGTCACAACAATCTATGATTTGAGATCCTATCAACTAGTTATGCTCGAAACAATCATCTCAAGCAATTCCACGCTTACTTGTCGAGGTATCCAATAAATAAAAAAAAAAGTAAAGAGAAATAATTCATCTAATGGTGAAAACCACTTTGGCTTTGGACAAGTACCTTAGTGAAAACATGGAAAACATGTGTTATGTGCATTCAAAATCCCAAAAAACAAAAAATAGTAAAGAAAAATCATCCTCTAGTGGAAACCACTTTGGTGGAACTTTGGAAAAGTACCTTGGTGAAAGCCTGGAAAATAGGCACCATGTATAAAATGCGCCATCTTTCTATCATCCATAAAAAAAAAATTCCATTCCATTCATAATAAAACCAACATTCAATTCATTCATCTATCATATTTTTCCTACACACCTAGCATGACTTGATAATTTACCAGTATCTAGAATTACCCATCTCACCTAGTATCATCCTAGGGTCACCTCATTTAGTCTATAATAAAATGATCCTACATCTAATTGGGGAATTTCCCTAAAGTTAGTAGTTAGACCGAATCCTTGTTCATTATCTTAAATCTAAAAATTCAAAAATATCCAAATAGTCAAAATCCAAAAACATTTAGATAATCCAAAATCCAAAAACATCCAAAAATAGTCTCAAATATTCAAAAACCAAAAAAATAGATATTCAAATAATCCAATAACATTTAAATATCCCAAAAAGTTCAAAAACAACCTCAAACACATCCAACAAAAATTCTAAAAAAATCACAAAAAACACATCAACACAATTCACCCATCCACAATAAATTTGTTGCCCATAATAAACCTATCATCACACTCATCTTTGACGAAGTAAGCAAAAAAAAATGTGACAATTACTGAAACCCAAAATATTCGTGAAAATTGTAAGTATCAATCATTGTTCAAACAAACCCACTACCTATATGTGTTGAACAAGACAACTGAGAGGGGGGTGAATCAATTGTAGCAACTTTAACCTTTAAAACTCTCAACATAAGTTAGATCAATAAGCATTCATAAAAACCTTACTTTTCTAATGTGTTTAATCATTAAATGCAACAAAAAAAAACTTAAGGTAGAGAAGACCATGCACATGAGAACACGAGATTTACATGGAAAACCCAATGAGGGAAAAAGCACGGTGAGGATTAGCTCACAATATAAAGAATTCCAAAACCGAATACAAAGGCTCACTGCCAGAGAGGCTCACTACCACAGAATTACAAAGAAGATAGAAGATAATTGTTATAGAGAGAAAACTATCTCAATGCAGTAGGAAGTCCACCATAATTTACTCACACACCTGCAGACATGCTTGAAAGATAGAGTAGACCATCAATTCACTGCCTTAGGGAACTCAACACTTGAATTTCACATTGATCTGATCAAACTCTCATCACATCACTATCTCACATCTATCTCATCTTTCACAAACATCTCAACTCATACTTATACCGATTTCAACCTTGAAACCCTTCCAAGGTTGACCATACACAATTTGTATTTACAATTTCAAATTAGGTCGGTGCTAGAGCATTCCCATGATGGAAGAGAATGATGACGACCTATACATATTCTTAATGAGGACCTAAATGAGCCCCAACATGCTTCAACATGCTTTCATAAACTTCGCAAGTAGTATTTAGCACAAGGTCATCCAACACCCATGCAAACACATAAAACAATTAAGTACACACATCCTTAACTCAGTCCAATATTTTCGGACACAAACTTCACTTGAACATGATCTAGAGTATGCAATGATCACATGTAAATTCATCCAGAAGCTTCACAACAAACTTCACTGGAAAATTATGATCATTTTGTACATTTGAATAACCCTGTCAATCACTATAATACACTGTAACTCAGTAACTCGTCAACAACACCAATTCTCAATTCCTCTTGAACATAGCAAGAGAGCAACCTCATTAACTTATTCTCAGAACCACAAGTCCTAAAAAAATAATGCATAGAAATACAAAGCAAATACATTTCTCCTAGACCACAACCAGACATACTAAAATGCATAGTTTACATATTGGTGAAAATATCTTGCAATGTACAACAATCCATAAGCCCAAATTCTAGATATAGAAACTACCAAAATCCATGAACAATACCTCAAATCTGCACAAGCATAGCATCAACTTGGAAGAAATGTGGAGCACAACCCAGAGCATACACTAAATACCTGCATGACATTGTTTTCTCTATTTGTCAAATTTTCTCAAAAGCACATCAAAACCAAGTAACAATGACATCACAGCAACACATTACTTCAATCTAACACACCTTCAGTCATAGCAACATAAGGATAAATCCATGTACTCACAACACTTCTTCAACATACCAACTATACATACACAAACTAGAAACCTTCTTTATTACAATGTTCTCAATATCCTCAACATATACAACCAATAACCAACTTCCTTAACACACAGTTGACATCAATGACAACACCATCATATTTGCAACAATATGTATCAATTTCCTAAATAATCTTATTTCAACATCCAACATCACTCCCTTAACAAATATATTGTTCCTACTATAGGCACACTGACGAATCAACAATTACAATCTCTCTGAAAAGAGATACGATGGCTTTTATATGTTTTGTCGGTTAGTCTTCTCTTTTGATTTATCTTTTGTCTCATTTTATCTATAGACATACAAAAATGCCTAAGGCATAGCACACATTCACTAACACTACATTTTTCGTCATTTTTATCACTAATTCCTCATTTTCTATAATTTCCCTCACTTTCATCACTAACCGTGCATTTTCATCACTTTCTCATCATTTATCGTCATTTTCGTCACTTTTCACCATTTTTCATCATTTCCCTCATTTTCACCTTATTTCCTCTATTAATTAAATAATTTTAAATTATTTAATTAATTCATCACTTTTTACTAATTTCCTCCATCACCCCTAATTAAATATTTTTTAATTGTTTAATTAGAAATAATAATTTTATTCTATATCCCATAATCAAATATTTTTTAATTATTTATTATCTAATTTTCTTCCACTTGCACATATCATATTCTTTTTTCAAAAAGGAATATTCTCATCCTCTCATAATTAAATAATTTGAATTATTTAATTATCCAATTTTCCCTCTCAAGAGCATATTCTAAAGAATATTCTTTTTCAAAAACATCTCAACCAATTCCCTGAAATTGAGGAGATATTTTGAGTTACCTAAACCTCTCAATTAATTCTAGCCCCTGATCTTCAAGATTCAATTTGAACCGTTGATCTCAAGATCTAATCTCAACCATTGATTTTATTTGTAAAAATCTATAAATTCAACCATATCCTTCCATTTCAGATCGCCTAGAAGCATTGTAGTGAAATCATGTCATTTTGAGCATTAAATCATATCATGATCAGATCATTTTGTGCATCTTTTAGGTCAATTTAAGCTTTCTCAACCATGGGAGCTAAGTTTTGAGCAATCCAACATCAATCCACCACAATTCAAAATGGAATGTTAAGTTTGCACTTCTTGGATTTTGGTTTAGAATGTTAATTTTCATGTTAATTGTCATTTTCTAAGTTGGAGCATTTAATTTCATTTGTTAGCGGGTTTTGATCAATCTTTTTCATGTGGGTGGTTGAGATTTCTAACTAGAATTGCTTTGATTTTGCTTTTAATTGATTTTCTACTAAACCCATTACACATTTTGACATGCTTGGTGGGACCCGCGTCCCTAATCTGAATTCTTTTGTTGAGTTTGGATGACCTATAGGTTACAACAATGAGATTTTAAAATTACAATGGCGCATTTATCTACAAATCAATATGTTTGTCATGCTTTGATGCATCTACAAAAAATACAATGATGCATTTATGTCTGAATCAACGCTTCTATTTGTCTAACATATTTGCTTCTCTATCTGTAGGTACAATGACACATTTGATTGTATATAGATGTGTTTGCTTTGGCTCTTCGCATGTGCAAAAAGTAAATTGATGCATTTGTCTAATTTTTGGCATGTTGGAGGTATAATATTGCTTTTGACTGTTGCACAGTGACGTGTTCGTTTTTGTAGAATCTTTTTAATTTTTTTTGCTCTCAAATTTTTTCTAACCCTAATGTGGGTTTGTTTCATTGATCATTTTGATCTAACCTAACTATGCAACACTTGGAAATCATTGGGAGAAAACTAAAATTGAAACTACTAACAAATTTGGTTTAGGGTTATTTTCTTTATATTTTTATAATCTTAAAATTAACCACACATTTCGATTTGGTGCTTTAAAATGGACCTTGTTCATTGTCTAGTAGACTAGGGGTGTGTATGCTCTCTCCTTGTGCTTCGTGTGATCTTGGAGATCAAAAACACCAATATTTTGTATTTTGTTCTTTTACCAAAGGAGTTGTCTATGTGCACGCTCTCCCCTTGCACCTAGTGTGATCCTGGGTGACCATAAATAACAACACTATTCCTTCTCTTTTTATTTTTATGAGGTATGCCTATGGATTTCATCACCCTAGGTTTCAACTTCAACCACATTTTTCAAGTCAGGTATATAAAGGTCAAGGATGGTATGTTAGGGACAACAAGTTAAACCAACATGACAATATGAGAAACTTCAAAATCTAAAATTTGCAAAGTGACCCAAAGAAATATAAAATTACAAGGTATTGACCATAAATATATCCTAAAATAAATTTACTAAGGATAATTGATAAACACACTTTGATTGAATACCTTTATACAATTACTCAACATAGGGGACCCAAATAAAGACCTATCAGATCGATCACTAACAAAGGGAAGATAGGGCCAAAAATATAACCTACAAAGAATGACAAAGCAAGAATTTAAACACATAAAAGTGGATGCCAACATGGATTACCAAAGAAACATAGTATATATGATTTCATATTTGTAGTAATGGATTGATTTACAAGATGGCACATTCATTCCTTGCAAGAAGACGCATGATGTTGTGCAGGTTGTTGAATTGTTTTTCAAGGGGATTATGAGATTGCATAGTTTACTAGGGAGTATTATCTTAGATAGGGACACCAAATTTATACAATATTTTGGAGGATATTATGGAAGAAGATGAAGAAAAACATATAGTTT
The DNA here is from genome assembly GCA_007115665.2 of Sequoiadendron giganteum. NCBI lineage: Eukaryota > Viridiplantae > Streptophyta > Pinopsida > Cupressales > Cupressaceae > Sequoiadendron > Sequoiadendron giganteum. The sequence continues at coordinate 331,893,797 of CM021105.1, read as the reverse complement.
AGTTTAACATTTCATCCATGAACTAATTGACAAAAAAAGGTAGTAAACATGATTTTGGGCAACTTGTTGAGATGTCTAGTAGGAGACAAGGTAGGAAGTTGGAGTATAGTCCTATCCCAAGTATATTTTGCATACAATAATTCAATGAATAGGATTACATGAAGGACACCATTTGAGATTATGATTGGATTTCATCCTAGGTGAGTAGTGGAATTTAGAGACATCAATGCAAAAGATAAAAGGAGTACGAAAGTACAGGAATTTGTAAACTGCGTGGAAATAATATACAATCAGGTTAGTGAACACTTAGAAACAATGAATAGAAAGTAAAAGTATTAGGAAGGTCAAACAAGAATACACATAGAGCTTATGGTTGGGGACAAAGTTGTGGTGTATCTTAGAAAGGAAATATTCTTAGTAGGCACACACAACAAGCTTAAGATGAAGATTGTGTTGGTGTAGGGTTTTATTTTCCTACTAGATTAATTTATTTTTCCCTTAGTCATTAATTTTTCATACACTTTTATTAAGCTTTCTTAGGATAATAAAGTGAGTTTATTATTTAATAACTAGGAGATAAGGTGATGAGTTATCCCCATCCTAAAAGGGTGGATCATTTACTATTTTCGTCACTTTATTTAATATTGGTGGTCACTTCCTATTGGTTGGTTTTCCACCTCCATCCTCTCCTTATTTTTATATAAACTCACTTCCTAGCTTGTGTTTAGCATCTTGGAATCTCTTAATGCATCATTGTCATTCTGAAATTGCATATCTCTTGAAGTCACTAGTTTGCATTATTTATGTTTTTCCAATTTATGTAGCTTATAAGTTCTCTTATAAAATTCATTGGATTATCAATCTATTTCATATTTCTAACACGGTTTTATAGCTTCTTTTTTTGAGAATTCTAAGTTCATAGATTCCTAATTGAGAGTTTGAGTTTTTTATATAAGATCTTTAAAATTTTGTATGCTCTTCTCTTGCGTTTTGAATGATCTGGAGAATCAGAAAGGGTTTATGAAGATATGATAACCTCTTGATTTTGTATACGTGTTTGTAAGATTTGGGTGATTGTAGCAATTCTAGTTATATTGGCAACATTTTTTACTATTCTAATGCATCTAGGATGCTCAAGAAAGTCAATATTAGTTTTTGTTTCACCCGATTTCAAGATCATTTGACATAGTTGCAAGTTGGGGCTTGAAGCACAAATCTTGTGAGAAAAAATTTACTAGAAAATTTTGAGCCCAATAGACCTTGTCATTATGTCCAGGAGGCCAAGGAGACAAATTTTGACATAAAATTTTCCCATATTTTGCTTTAGGAGTTGTTAGGAAAAATACCTTTTGCATGAGGGTTGTATGCCCCCAACTACATAGTTCATATGAGCACGTGAAATTCAAAAAATAAAAATAAAAATAAAAGTGCTTAAAGTATTGTGCATAGTGCCTTGTGCTTAACACTAAGGTGCCAAATCAATGGGCTTAAAACCTTTCCCATAAACCTCAAGTTTTGTGGCATGTGACTAAGGTTATCTTGTTGGGAACTAACCACCAATGATAATCAATAAGTTGCGAACGGCTTAAAGCTGCAAGTTTATTTCAGACCACGACAAAGTGACTATAAAAATAGTGCCAATAGCTAGTAAATTTGAACACCACTAACCACGACCATAGAAACCACCTCTAGTAGTTGAACCTTCAAATTGTTACTATTTTTTTGTCAACCATCAAATCTCTACCCCTTGTGCCACCCAAAAAACACTGTCATTTTTGGCACCACTCAAGGACAAACTTGGGGACCACCAGGGCCCTCTTATAAGCAAAATTGGGCCTTTTCTAAAACTTGCATAAATTTTCACCATAGTGTCCATTTTTCAAAAACAAGATATTTTCCAAGAGCTGGAGACAAGAACTTCCATCCACAAAGTAATTCGAAAGAAAATTTGCCATTTTTTCCAGATATTGCAAGTTGAAGTTGTATGTTGCATTTTTCTTTAACAAGCCATAATTTTTACCCATGAGCTCCATTTTTGGAAAAAAAATAGGCATTGGAAAGGTATTGAAGAATACTACACAACTACAAAGATGATTTTCCTAGATATTATATCAAGTTCAATTTGTATTAGAAATTGTAATTTTGGACATTGTGGGCCTAGTGAGCATTGTAACTTGGAAAAAAAATTGTAATCACACTAAACCATAAAGTGTCAACCTTGTAATATTTTTGGGAGTTATTTATGAGACCAGTGGAAAAGAGGGTGTCTCTTGATGTCTCTTTTACAGTCAAATTATAAGTGACTTTTTATATCATTCTTGGGAAAATTATATAAGCATTTTATAATCACAAATTGAGATAAAATTCCATTTATGGGGGTTAATAATGTCTCTTAAAACTTATTTCCATCCTTCTATTGTTCATACAAATTTAGAGAACTATTTTTCCTAGAAACAAGGGATAAAGAATCATTTCCTTGAGTAGGATCTAATGCCCTATCTCCTTGGACTTGCTCCTAATCTAAGTGACTATGAACAAAAGAATTCATGGTTTAACAAAAATGACATGGTCTATGGACTAATATGTTTTGTTATTTATGAGGATTCTCTACATCACATAGAGCACACTAAGTTCCCTTTCACTGCTTGTAAAATCATCGAATAGTTGTATGGAGACGATGGATCTTCATCTAAAAGTGATGTTTTCTTAAATAACTAGGCTCTTGTGAATAATATTGAGACTTATGTTGCCCATATTACATGGATGTATCCTTTGTGGATGATCAATTAATTGATATCCCATCAACAACACCTATTGCTAAGTTTTAGATTCTAGATTTCCTTCTTCAAGAGTTTCCAATGATTCTTTGCATCAAGATCATTTATGTATTCTAGATTCAATTCAGTAGGACCAATTTCTACTGCACATCTCTCATTTATTTGTAGAGTCCCTCATTTCAAATCGAGATGACACTATTGAGGATATATGTCTTCTCTTTGAGGATAACTCTTGTGTCCTTACATTTGTTGCTACTTCAAATTCTAGAGTTGCTTCTTCAAGAGCTTCCAATAATTCCTTGCAGTAGGACATAAATAGTCTTCCTAATTCAACTTTGTGGGATGATCTCTTGAAAAACATTTCAAACTTGTTTATGGAGACAATTATTGTAAATTTTGGAGACATTGTTGATTGTATTCATCTTCTCTTTGACGGAGTTCATTATTCTTCGATTGTTGTGAGGAAACGCTTTGACCCTCTTGTTTATTCTCTACATGATAATTCATTATATTTTGATACGAGTGTGGATAGTTTGGATCAAAATTTAGAGGAGATACTTGAGTCTTTGGAGTGTGTTCTACATCAGCCTTTAGGAGATTTCGATATATTATTTTCAATAGTGAGGACTTAGAACACCTGATTTGATTGTGACAACCTTCACTTGAGCCAACTTTAGATACTTCATACATTTTTCACTTTCTTCCTACATATTCCTTTCAGGAATAGGGAGATAGCTTGCGTACACCTTTAGTTTTATTTCTTCCTAAGGAGAGGAATGTTGTTCACTAATCATGGACCATCTCTTACATCTAATTTTTAGCATCTACCATTGGATCTCTTTGGGGGGCTTCTTTTTCCTTTTACTTCATTTATCTCTCTATTCTAGGGGGTGTTCTCTCTTTATTTATGGCAGGCTTATTTGAAGGGGAATTTTATATGTACATAGGTACCTAACATGGCCTCATTTTCCAAGACCCATCATCTTTTCATCCTCCTAAGCTACACTTAAGGGGGGGTTTTAGTGTAGATTTCTATTTTTCTAGTGGGTTAATTTATTTTCCCTTAGTCATAAGTTATTCCTACACTTTTATTAAGCTTTCTTAGGATAATAAAGTGAGTTTATTATTTAATAACTAAGAGATAAGGTGATGAGGTATCCCCATCCTAAAAGGGTGGAGCATTTATTATTTTCATCACTTTATTTAATATTGGTCGTTCTTGGTGATCATTTTGTATTGGTCGGTTTGCCACCTCCATCCTCTCCTTAGTTTTACATAAACTCACTACCTAGCTTGTATTTGGAATCTTAGAAGATCTTAATGTATTATTATCATTCTAACATTGTATATCTATTGGAGTCATTGGTTTGCATTATTTATGTTTTTCTAGTTTATATAACTTAGAATTTCTCTTATAAAGTTCCTTAGGTTATCAATCTATTTTAGATTCCTAACAGTTTAGCCCGTGTAATATTTTTAGGAAGTATGATTCAAGGAATTCTTATGAAGTTGAGTTATTAGAAGCAATTAGCATATCACCTATATTCAACATTATATATCCTCGCCAACATTATGAAGGACAATCAAGTGGTGACACTACAAAAGTTTCATTCAAGGAACAACTATCGTAACATCAATAAGAATAAATACTGGATAATAGAATTGGGTGCAACATAAAAATTGATAGTAATGGAAAGGAAGACCAATAGAAGACTTGTCATGGATTTCACAAGTTGAGATAAAACAAATCAAATTTTATTTAGAACTAGCAAAGTGCAAGACTCACTTTTCAGATAACCCAGGTGTCTAATGTAGGAGCATCCTAACAAATCTTATCGTAATTCAATGTATTACATCAATTTGACTCACAACAAAGAACAATATATCTACATCAAATCACACACACAATATTTAAATCTCAAAACTTTTGGATTAATTTTTGGGAAGATATCGCCAAACAAAAGATTGAAATGAAAAGTAGGCAATACAAAGTTCAAAGTGAAGCATGAAAAAAATTTTTGTATCTTGTGGCATCAATCCTGACACATCATAATATTGAATGGGATTAGAGCAAGCTGCAAATGGGACTGAAATGTATTCCATTAACTTTTGAAGCTTCACAATGGGAATTAGGCCAACCCACACATTTCACAAAACATAGAATGTTGAGTCATCTTGTGGTTAATGTAGACCATTCCTAAAGCTTGGATATGATATTTAAGCATATCCTAGATTCAATGGAAGGAAGAGGAAGAAAGTGATAAGCATTTAGTGATTAGGAAGCTAGTATAAGTAGCTAGAGCCAGGAGCTTGAGTCTTGTTACGATTTTTGATGTTGTCTTATTTGTATGTAAGTTTTTAATAAGCTTGTGGTGGCCTGTGAGCCAATGTATAATCTGCATGTAACAAGAAAATAAGATTTTTGTAATCATTTTGTTACTTTTGAATCAATGAGAATTTCTCTTATGTTCATGACAATTTCACTGTGTTAACTCTCAAAAGCACGATTTGACATTCCTACCACTAGACCCTTCATCCATGACTCCATAAATACAATATTTTCTTATTATGTTAAATTTATAGTCTTTATTTTGAAAATTTTCTTTTATGTAATGAATATTGATCTTTCCCCTTAATATACGTGTACAATTCATGCATTTGGGATTAAATGATGGGTTATATTATGATATTTGAGTCATAAAACCTTATGTGGATATAAATTTCTCATCTTAGACTACATTCCATTTATTCAACCCTATTTGCATTCTTTTCTTTTTTATGATATTTTTTCAGGCAATGAATCTATGGGTTTATTCTTCTTTTTTATATTACCTGTAATCCTTTCTAATTTCCGTTTTTGTTTCTTTGCTTTTCCTAATTTTTGGTCAGAATTTTACCCCTAAAATTTTATCATACAAGGGAACTTCCCCTCTCAAATGTAAAGGAATATTGTTAATATATTATCGACCTCTCCATACATTTTTTACCAATTTCTTTTGTGACTTTGCTAGGAAGTAAATATTAGTTCAGCTTTATTCTCTAAAAGTTTAAAGGTACCTCCCCAAATATAGAGTTTGATGAATTCACCAAGAAAAAATGATAATAGAATAATGACTTGATCTCAAGGAAGGAAATCATATTTCACATCCACGATTGATGACGATAATATTGAAGATGAAGAATTATTCTCTATGCATACATCTCAAGAAAATTTGGTACTTGATTATCCTAAGTAGATGATTTGAAAAAAAAACTATGGTAGAATGCAATTCCAACCAAGACAAGTTCCTTCTTCCTTAATCCCAACTCTACAAAAGCTTGATCAAATTCAAGGGGGCTTATGTACTAGCTTGCAATGAAGGTAAGTCATCTTTTACTCAAGAAAGTGAACCGAGTTTTACTTTTTTTACTTCTCAAATGTTTAAAGAAGATGAAAAGGGTACAAAAATAATGGAGATAGAAATAAAGAACAATGTTGAAGCATATTTTTTTATCGATCAAGAAAATTATAATTTCTCAATACCTTTGGAAATCATATTCATCATGGTATTTAACTAGAAAATATAATCAACTAATTCTTTTTCTTAAGCAACTACCTCCAAACAAACTTTCTATAGCATTGTTGATTTGTAAGAAAATGAGAAATAATATTAACTTTTGGAGCTTCGCCATGGGAATTAGCCCAATCCATGTGTTTCATAGAACATCAAGTGTTGGGTCATCTTGTGGTCAACACAGACCATTCCTAAAACTTGGATGTGATATTAAAGCATATCCCAAATTCAATGGAAGGAAGAAGAAGAAAGTGATAAGCAATTAGTGATTTGGAAGCTAATATAAGGAGTAAGAGCTATGAGCTTGAGTCTTGTTATGATTTTTGTTGTTGTCTTATTTGTATGTAAGTTTGTAATAAGCTTGTGGTGGCCTACAAGCCAATATATAATCTACATGTAACAAGAAAATAATATTTTTGTAATCATTTTGTTACTTTGAATCAATGATAATTTCTTTTATGTTCATGATAATTTTACCATGTTAACTCTCAAATGCATAAATAGATATTCCTAACATTGGACCCTCCATCCATGACTGGACATAAATACTATGTTTTCTTCTTATGTTAAATAATTTATATTCTTTATTTTGAAAATTTTCTTTTATGTGATGGATATTTTTGTCCCCTTAATATATGTGTTCAATTCATGCATTTGGGATGAAATGATGGGTTATATTGTGGATATAAATTTCTTATGTTAGATTGCATTCCATTTATTTAACCCTTATTGTATTCTTTTATTTTTGATGATCTTTTTTGGGCAATGAATCTATGGGTTTATTCTTCTTTTTCATTACATGTAATCCTTTCTCATTTCCACTTTTGTTTCTTTTCCTTTCCTAATTTTTCGTTAAAAGTGTATCCCTAAAACCCCCAAAATTTTATCATACAAGGGAACTTCCCCTCTCAAATGTAAAGGAAGATTGCTAATATATTAACAACCTCTCCATACAATTTTTACCAACTTTTTTTGGTGAATTTGTTAGGAATTATATATTATTTTAGCTTTATTCTCTAAAATTTTAAAGGTACCTCCCAAAGATAGAGGTCGTTGAATTCACTGAGCAAAAATGATAATAGAATAATGCCTTGATCTCAAGGAAGGAAATCATATTTCACATCCACGATTGATGATGATAGTGTTGAAGATGAAGAATTATTCTCTATGCATACATCTCAAGAAAATTTGGTACTTGATGATCCTAAGCAGGTGATTTAGGAAAAAAGTATGGTAGAATGCAATTCCAACCAAGAGAAGTTCCTTCAAATTCAAGGGGGCTTATGTACTATCTTGCAACAAAGGTAAGTCATCTTGTACTCAAAAAAGTGAATCAAATGTTACTTTTTTAATTGCTCAAATGTTTAAAAAAGATAAAAAGAGTGCAAAAATAATAAAGATAAAAATAAAGAACAATGTTGAAACATATTTTTTTATTGATCAAGAAAATAATAATTTCTCAATCCCTTTGAAAAATTATATTTATCATAATATTTAACTACAAAATATAATCAACAGAATTTTTTTCTTAAACAACAATAACCTCTAAACAAACTTTCTATCTATAAAATTGTTTTTGATTAAGGTAAAAACAAGTTTTGAAGAGACCAGAAACCCTTTACAAAGAACATGGGTTTTGTTAAAAAAGGCTCCCACAATCTAAAACAAAGTTGCAAAAAGAACAGCCTGCAGCCAGCCAAAAACCAGCCCCCAACCAAGAACCATCAAAATTTACATTTAGAGCTACTCTTGTGGGAACGAAGAGTCGTCAAAAGAAGGCGTAGAGAACTTAGTTTTCTTGCCCTTAACAGAAATTCAGCCCTCTTCCACTTGTGTTGCCTTATCATGTCAAGCCAGCGCCCCAATATCCGAAGAATGAATGTTTGCAACCATTGTTTCAGAGATTTCATCATTATTCCTCCCTATAGATAAGGCCTCCTCAGAAAAGCCACCAGGAATGATAGACAAAGCGCTATCACCAGAAGTAGCAACTTGGGGCCTATTTACTTTCTCTTTTGGGGTTTCAACTAGATAATCTTGCACAGCATCAACAACCCCACCATTTGTAACATCCGGAGAGGATGCCCCAAGACCCTGTGATTCCAATGCAACCACCTCAGAAAAACTCCAGTGTTGCTCAGATTTTTTTTCAACTGTATAATGTTGTTGAGAAGAACCATTCCACCATGTAGCCTTCTTTGCATTTTTCTCAAAACCACAATAAGCAGCCGCATGACCTGCTTTAAAACATCTTCTACATCGGAAGGGAATGCCTTCATAGTCCAAAGATTTCACCCAAGAACCATTAGAAGATTTAAGTAAAATCCCAATAGGCAACCCTTTAGAAACATCCATTTTAACCAATAAACGAGCATAGATGGAGTGAAAAATATCAGAGGATTCATCATCCACCATCAAAAAATATCCAAGGGCATCACCCACTTCCTCCAAAAGAGGATCAGCCCATAAATGGAGGGGAAGGTTAGGAAGCTGAACCCAAATCGGGATTTTATTAAACGTTTCAGAAGAGGGGTTGAAATCAGAATGCCAAAGCTTAATCATCAAAAGAAATCTGTCATCCAACTAAAAATCTAATCACAAAGGATTTTGTTTCTATCGTGAGCATTATCAAACTTAGGAAAAAAAAAACCCTTAACCATGAGAAAAATATGAACTTTACCAGTGATTAGAAGCTCCCACTATTCTGAGATTCAAGTGTGCAACTGAGGGAGGCTAAGCCAAAAACCCCTAAACCGACAAATAACCCCATGCAATGAGAGAACTGAAACATTATTATTTATTTCCTCAACCGTCTCTGCTTTCAGATTAACAGAGATTGCATTTGCAACAGGAATAAACCCTCTGAACGGCAGATTCCCATACCGTGATCTCAGGATCTCACCATTTCGTCCCGTCCTCCCCACCGACACAGCAGAAAGCCCGGGCCCCTTGCCATCAGCCGAATGGCCATTCAACCCAGCGTTTTGGCCGCTCCTGGCCCGCGCCTAGCTTGCAGCCTGCGCACAGCCAAGACCACCCGCAGCCGCCGGGATCTCCTTCGCCTTCGCAGCAGCATTCTTCCCGGCCTCATTCGCAGTAGGGTTAGCAAACCCGACCGCCATACTCGCCATAGTTATGATATTTAAGTCCTATCTATAACATTGTTGATTTGTAAGAAAATGATAAATAATATGTGTTTGTATCTCCTTCCCTAAAAAACACCTTTGGTAACCATTGAAACACATGCATTCATTAATAGAGCTATAATGAAATTTGAAATTAGATTCAAAACAAAGAGCACGAAAATGAATTAGTGTGTCCTCTCGACATGCATGTAACCCAAACTTGAGGAAAGTGACACTGAATATTTTTTTCAGAGGAGTCTCATTACGCTGAGAGGTGTCGGTGGCAGCATCGATGCGTGTACATTTTTATCCTTTGCTTTTATTTTGATGTGTATGGCTCTCAGTCAAGCATTAGAAATGGAAGTGGAGCAGTCTGACATAACAGATGGAAATTGAAGAGGATGGAAGATGAAGAGCCAAGAAAATGTAACAGATGCAATTCATGTGTACATACTGAGACCTTGCCCCTCTTCGTCATTGTCCTCTTCTTCAGAGGGAGACACTGCGCTTGGTGTTCTGTTGTTTCATCCAACCATGCCCCTCATCTATATACCACCACTGCTCATGTCCATGTTCATTTCATATTCACTGTTCTGCCTTGCCAGTTTGGGGGCACCTTTGTTCTGGTTTACATTGTTTTCTCTACCACAGACGTAAAATGAAGCACCAGAGATTCCCATGTTTTGGTAAATGTTACTTGTTTCACCCTTTAGCTCTTCATTGGCATGCTTACTATACTTATTACTAACCCTTGAGAGAGCATTGCAGCTTCTGGCACCCCTCCCAATTGGGTTCTCCATTTTCCTGGTCCACTTGGCCACGATTCCCATCACAGGAATAGGCATCAACCTTGCTCGAAGCCTCAGAGATGCTATTATTTTCAACCAGGACCAAGCCTAGGATGACCATGTGAGCATCTAAATTAGCCTGTTTGATCTCTGTTAGATCAATTTAGCATCTACTAATCTACTTTCTTAATTTCTGTTAGATGAGTTTAGCATCAACTGATCTCACTTGGGTTGTTTGTGTAGTGGGATTTTTACATGCGGAACTGATCAAAACCACTCATAATCCCATGGTATGAAGGAAAATATTTAAGGAAGATCAGATCTGATGGACTGTGGATGGGCGATTCAAATCCCATTCATGGAATGATATTCCAAAGAGGAATATAACTTAGGTAGTACGTTTCAGAGCAACATGCCTGAAATAGGACTTAATAGAAGCACAAACATCTGAGGCTGAGCCTTAGTTCTCTAATAAGCTAACTCACAAGTCCTGCACTCTTGATGTTTTTAGTTCCATGCATGTATATTACGTAGTCTATAAAATATTTTTACAATTAGTGTTTTCCTCTGCAGTTTTCGGTAGTTGGACTCATATCATCTTAATAGTGGTTTAGATTGATCTGAGCATACGTATTATATCATGACATAAAATCTACATCACTCGCCATAATGGCCTCTTCCTTTGAAAAAAATCCTACATGGTTTTGTTTGCTAATGGATTCTATTATGTGTTGGTCTTGATCCTTGAAGTGTTGTATCAGATAGGCATGGTATTTTTTAAACAGTCTGCAAGCTCTGTCAATGCCAGATTGTGGCCCTTTTATCTACCTAGCAATTCACATGCCTTGTCAATCCTTCCATATTTTTCAAACATCTCTAGGTACCAAAGTATTGTGACCGTAACATTTTAAATATTATGACCAATATTTTAGCAAATCTATTTCATGTTTATATATCTGCTATTTTGGTCTTTATTAATCACCATTTGGTATTTTTAAGCCTGTGGTTTTGACTTTTGCTTTTGTGGCCTGGGCGGGTGGATGTTGTCCCTATGCAATGAACATATTGGGCCACCATGGTTAATGTACCTATTAGAGACAAGCTTCTTTGTACCTTAAAGTTCAGTTTGATTCCAGCAAAAGTGACTGTAATATGAATTATGTCAATTGTATGCTTCCTACATTGTGTTCTTATTCGTATTAAATTTATTTACTTGATAAATCATAATTTTTTTATTAACTCATTTAATACAAATATGATTTTCAAATGCAATCATGGGAGTGAATCTAGACCCCTAAATTTAGCCAATATTTTATGAAAAATGGAGTTTGAAGCAGAAAGGGAGTTTGAAGCAGAGCATGTATGTCCGTTTTGGAGGATAAAAGAAATTCCATAAGGCATATAAGGAGATTGTTACATTTTTAGTCCTTTTAAGATGATTTGTATCATTCTTGAACTCTGTTTAGCTAGAAACTACTAAAACCATTTAATCTTAAGAGCCATGAAGCAAATGCAAAGCTAATTCTGGGGACATTTATATCAAGTTTCTAAAATACCTCATTCTATCAATTTATTTTCATGCACAAAATGTTTCAATCCACTCTACATATACAGTTTAAGCCATAAAAAATTTCGTGTTGTAGTGTACATCCACTAAAGTACCATAGTCTTTAGTGTATTGACAAAGGTACGTGCAATCCAGTTTTAAACAAATAGTTACAACTAAGCCTTATCAATGGAGTATGTAGTGATGGGAGATGTTGAAATGGAGAATGTAGATGAGATTACTATGTGCTGCTGATGAAAGTTGTTGAAATGTAATATATTTTTCCTTGTGTTCAAAATTAGTGCATATTATTTTATATAAATTGATAATAAGTATAGTTTCCCTCAACTGAAATTACTTCCTCCTATCTCGCCCTCTCTTTCTCCAAAGGTCGTTTAAGCCATCTTCTTCAATGGAGAAACAATAGCTAGTGTCATTCCTAATATTTATTCCATGGGAAAAGGGATTTGTAGTTAGACTTTGAACAGTAGGCTTCCTACTACACCCAAAAAGTGGAGAAGAGGGATCAAATCAAATGAGCTATTTATATATTTAAAAAATTAAGATCAAGGGATATTTGTTTATATAATTTCACTCAAAATTAAGGGATCAAAAGTTGAAATTTTAGGTGAGTAAAATCCATTCATGCTTCAGAGCGAAATGACATCAGATAGGTGTCACATCAGGGTTTGTGCTAACCCACTTTGATGTCCATTCATGTAAAGGTCATATATTTGAACACTCATTTGCCAAAGGTGGTTTGTGCAAACATCCACTACCACCCTCCAACTACTATTACATTTTTGTTATTTATTAATTGTAACTTATAATATTTCTTGTCCCTCGTGTCTTACATGCATGAAAGGAAAGTAGAAAAGAGGGTAGAAGAGAAATAAGAGGGGAGGAAATATTTTAATTAATGTTGAAAATTGTACTATTATAAATTATATAAAATATGGCTAAGTGGCTTTCTTATTAAATTAAATGGTTCATAAAATGTTCATTAGGAATCAAATTTTTTTGGTGTAAAGGCTTGATTTTATTAAGGGATGAGCCTAGGATCATTAAATTTGAAAAAAAAAAAACCTTGTATCTAGTAAGTGCATGGATCTGTGACACAATTTTGGCTCTTAAGATGCCACTTTTTTTTTTTTAAATCGGCAAAATCTAATTTGCACGAGAAAATGAAGATAGTTCCACTCAAAATTTCAAGATGCAGCAAAAACAAGAGTTGAAGTGCTCCGAATTTCTAAGCTACTAATTCTTTTTGAAATTAATGAAGATTAAGGGTCTCAAAAATGGGTGCCCAAAATAGGTCCTGCTTTTATCAAAAAAATTGCATAGTGCCTAAGGGCTCCCTCCTTTTTGACTAACTTTTTTTTAGAATTTCAAAAATCTGAACGGTGAGAAATTAGCTAACACTATGTAGTTTATCCTCATTCTTTTGGATAATTTTTTAATGAATATATAATATTATATGAATTTTGAAAGTGGACACATGCTAAAAAGTTGAAATTTGAGTGTGCTTCCCCCTATATTTTTTGAAAACTAATCGAAAATTAATTTATATTTTCATGTGTAGAATAGAGTAATTTTAAAAAATGTAATTTGTTTCACATTTTGATGAGCGAGTAAAAATCTATCCTAAAACTAGGACATGTTGGTTTTTGACCAAAAACGAAGGCATTTATAATAGAAGTTGTGGATCAAAACCTTGACTGAATCAAAATGAAAAAAGAATTATATATTTAGATAGCTAAGAGAGAGATTAATGCCATCACAAATTTTTATAAACTTGCATTGAAAGATTTGCAAACGTGATGGTGAGCATGTAGACGAAAATATGAGGAAATTTGGAAAATCCTGTCAATTCACTCATCCAAAGCAAGTCATTTGGTGCTCGCCAAATGACCTGCTTTGAAAAAAATCTAACTCTCCCCTCTCTTTGGTCGACCACTTTGATAATTTTGAGAGTGTGTGGTTTATGACCATAGATGGATAGTTGAGGTTTTACCTTTCATACACTCTCTGCCTCCTTACCCTAATTGGATAACTCTTTATCCCTCTAAAGTCTCTCTCTCTCAATTCTCACTCCCTCCCACGCTACCTATACTAATCTCTCTCACTCCACTCCCCTCTCTCAAGTCGTGTTCCCTCCCACCCTACCTAAATAAATCTATCTCACTCTAACCCTCTTTCTCACACTCCCTCTCTCTCTCTCCCTCTAGTCTTTTTGTCTCTCACTCCATCTCCCTCTCTTAGGTCATTATCTCTCTCTCTCTCTCTCTCTCTCTCTCTCTCTCTCTCTCTCTCTCTGTCTCTCTCTCCCTCTCTCTTAGGTCTCTCTTGTATCTCTCTCCTACTCTCTCCTTCCCACCCCCTCTCTCCCACTTTGTCTCCATCTCCCTCTCTCTCAGGTCTCTCACTCCCACCCTCTCTCTTCCACTTTGTCTCCCTCTCTCTCAGGTCTCTCTCTCCTACCCTCTCTCCCTCTCCCTCTCTCTCAAGTTTATCCCTCTCTCCCCCTTCCCCATCTCTCCCTCTCTCTCAAGTATCTCCCTCACACCCCCTCCCTCTCTCTCCCTCTCTCTCTCAAGTATCTCCCTCCCACCACCTCCCTCTCTCTCTCTCTCACTCTCTCCACATCTATCTCAAGCACTCCCTCTCCCTCTCACCCCCTCCCTTTCTCTCTCTTTAACTCAGGTATCTTCGTCCCACCCCCCCTCTCCTACTCTCTCCCTCCAACCCCCTCTCTCTCCCTCTCCCTCTCCCTCTCTCTCTCTATCTATATCTCTCTCTCTTAGGTATATCCCTCTCTATCTCTCTCTCGGGCACCCCCTCCCTCTCTCTCAGGTATCTCCATCCCAGCCCCTCCCTCTCTCTCTCATGTATCTCCCCCCACGCCCTCTCTCTCTCATGTATCTCCCCCCACCCCCTCTCTCTCTCAAGGTTTAGGGTTGAGGGTAGAGGGTTAAGGGTAGATGATTTAAGGGTTTAGGGTTTAAGGGTAGAGGGTTTAGGGTTTAGGGTTTAAGGGGTTAGGGTTTAAGTGTTTAAGGTTGAGGGTAGAGGGTTGAGGGTTTAAGGGTTGAGGACAGAGAGAGAGGGTTGAGGGTAGAGAGTAGAAGGTTGAGGGTTAAGGGTAGAGAGTTGAGGGTAGAGAGTAGAAGGTTGAGGGTTAAGGGTAGAGAGTTGAGGGTAGAGAGAGAGGGGGGGTAGAGGGTTTAGGCTTGATGATAGAGGGTAGAGGGTTAAGGGTAGATGGTAGATGGTTTAAGGGTTGGGGGTTGAGGGATTAGGGTTTAGGGTAGAGGGTAGAGGGTTAAGGGTAGAGGGTAGAGGATTTAAGAGTTTAGGGTATAGGTTTTAAGGGTTTACAATTTATAGTTTAAGGGTAGAGGGTTTAAGGGTTTAGGGTAGAGGGTTGAGGGTTGAGGGTAGAGGGTTAAGGGTTGAGGGTGGAGAGAGAGGGAGAGAGGGTTGAGGGTTGAGGGTTGAGGGTTGAGGGTTGAGTGTAGAGGGTTAAGGGTAGAGGGTAGATGGTTTAAGGGTTTAGGGTTTAAGGGTTAAGAGGAGAGGGTTTAGGGTTAAGGGTAGAGGGTTTAAAAGTTAAGGGTAGAGGGTTGAGGGTAGATACTTTAAGGGTTAAGGGTAGAGGGTTTAGGATTTACAGTTTAAGAGTAGAGGGTGTAGGGTTGAGAGAGAAAGAGAGGGTTGAGGGTAGAGGGTAGAGGGTTAAGGGTTAAGTGTTTAAGGGTTTAGGGTATAGGGTTTAAGGGTTTACGATTTACGGTTTAAGGGTAGAGGGTTTAAGGGTTTAGGGTTTAAGGGTTAAGGATAGAGGGTTGAGGGTTGAGGGTTTTAGGGTTGAGAATTGAGAGTTGAGGGTTGAGGGTTGAGGGTTGAGGGTTTTAGGGTTTAAGGTTTGAGAGTTGAGGGTTAAGGGTAGAGGGTAGAGGGTAGAGAGAGAGAGGGTTGAGGGTTTAGGGTAGAGGGTAGAGGGTTAAGGATAGAGGGTAGATGTTTAAGGGTTTAGGGTTTAAGGGTTAAGGGTAGAGGTTTGAGGGTTTTGGGATTTTAAGGTTGAGAGTTGAGGGTTGAGGGTTGAGGGTTGAGGGTAGAGGGTAGAAAGAGAGGGTTGGGGATTTAGGGTAGAGGGTAGAGGGTAGAGGGTAGAGGGTTAAGGGTAGAGAGTATAAAATTCAAGGGTTTAGGGTTTAAGGGTTAAGGGTAGAGGGTTTAGGGTTTAAGGTTTGGTGTTTACGGTTTAGGGATTAGGGTGGAGAGTTTATTTGGGTTTAAAATGGTTTAAGGATTGAGGGTTTAGGGTTTAGGGTTGATGATTACAGTGGAGAGTTTAGTTGGGTTTAAGGGTTGAGGGTATAGGTTTGAGGGATTATGGTTGAGGGTAGATGGTATTGGGTTGAGAGTAGAGGGTATTGTGCTGAGGGTAGATGGTAGAGGGTTTAAGGGTTTGGTTTAATGGTTTAGGGTTGAGGGTTTAGGTCTCCCATCCCTCTATCTCCCACTCCCTCTCTCAGGTCTTCCCCCCACCCTAACTAAATAACTCTCTCTCCCTCACAATTCTCTCTCTCTCAAGCCTCACTCCCTCCCACGTTATCTAGACTAATCTGTCTCACTCCAATCCCCTCTCTCACACTCCCTCTCTGTCAGGTCTCATGTATCTCCCACCCTACCTAGAAAAATATGTTTCACTCCAACACCCTCTCCCACACTCCCTCTCTCTCTCCCCCTTTAATCTTTTTGTATCTCTCAGGTCTCATCCCTCCCAACCCCTCTCTCATTGTCAAGTCTTTCCCCCCACCCTAATTGGATAACTCTTTATCCCTCTCAAGTCTATATCGCTCTCAGGTCTCACTCCATACCACGCTACCTAGACTAATCTCTCTCACTCCTATCCCCTCTCTCTATTTCAAGTCTCACTCCCTTCCTCTCTATATTTGGAAAACATTTCAAAGCAACACATTTGGCGCTCACCAAATTTAGTGAGCACCAAGTGTGTTTTTACCTTGAAATGGTAAAATAGGGGTTGACCCCATGATTTAGGACCACATGCTTCTGAATTTGTCTTGTTCAATGCTTTGTCTAACTCAGAAATTCCTTTTTTATGCAATTGACTCCCTATTGTACAATTCTATGCTTGATCCATCACCTTTTTAGCACCAATTTGCATGCTAGACAATGTAGAAGAAGACATTTTGAAGTTTCTACATCATTTGCATTATCTCAAGTAATATATTCATTTTGGTAATATTAAAATGTTTATATTTAGTATATTTGTTTATTTTTGACAATATAAACTAAATTCCTTTCATAATTTTATTAATCATAATAATTGGACATAGAATTCAACATTGAATTAGATAGGAGTTGCATAAAAAAGTTTAATTTTTATGAGTTTGAAGAAAAAATGAAAAACATGACATAATAGTGATGAATTCATGTTTAAACTTATATAAACAACATCAACTTAACACAAATTTTCTTACGAATTTTATTTTCATTGCTTATAGTAGTCCATTTCCAGCATAGCTAGTGGAATTCACTCTATTTCATTTTAGGTAGATGTTTATATTGAGCTTTTTTCTTTTGTTTTGAAAATTTATTGGCCATTCATTTGATGATTTTATTAATCTTCATTGTTACACATAGAATTCAACATTAAATTAGATGGATTTTGCATGTAAAATTTATTTTTTAGGAGCTTGAGGATAAAAAATGGAAAACGTGACATAATAGATACAAATTCATTATTAGTGGTGGTTGTGGGAAAACTTTTATTTTCAACTAATTTGGAAAACCTAAGAGCTTTCATCAATGTTAATGAAATTTTCCATTAATTTTTTTGTGCCATAAAAAATTCACCTTCATCATGTGCTTAGATAAATTCAAGTGACTTGACATAGTTGTTAATGCAAGTTTCCATTCATTCATACCATTTACCTTTCTAAGAAATTAAAAAAAAAGGGAAAATTTTGTGCAATTGAAAATACTTTTTGTCTTTCTAAGTTACCTCATTGTCAAATAAATAGTGAATAATTCCAAGATATAGCATCACAAACCCTTCTTTGAATTCATGTTCTTCATGGCTTGGTTGATAATCACAATGTGGTTTTGACAACAATAAGCACAAGATTCTCTAGTTTCCAAAGGTGGCAGCAACTTATACCCTGGGTTTGACACTTCTTTTTTGCTAACCACTTGTCCACACTCCAAATATTCCCCTCAAACCCTTCTTAACATTGATCAATGCTTACATGAAGCAATTTTGTACAAATCCCTCAAAGTACTACGTTTTACATAGTATAGTTGCAAAAAGAAACAAATTGTCCTCAATAACTCACACAAAATGATGATTTAGCAACCCTCCTTTTGCCAGAACATGTAAATAGGCCTACAGAAAGTTAGTACCAAGTTTCATATATTTTCACTAGACACATCAAAAGTTATGGGTTTTTTTGAAGCTCGGTGTAAACCCTAGGTTGGGGACAACAATGTTTGATAAGATATGCAATGTTTGATAAGTTACATTAGTTATGCAATGTAAAGTAATGCTTTGAGTTTTAAAGATATGTAATGCAATGTAATTATTGATATGAATATGTTTCATAAAATTCTTGGTGTGTTTCATAAAATGCAATGTAATCAGTGGTACATGGATATGTTTCAAAAAATGCATTACTTACTTTTCTTGCGGTATGGAGGTAGACATGTATGAAAAATATTATAGCATAGACATGTTTGATAAGATGCGTTGGTACACATGTTCGAAAAATGTGGTAGCATAGAATATGGTAGTGAGTTGTTTGAAATAATTCCTCAAATAAATGTGGTCTCATGTTGATGTCCTATTATCAACAGGATTGCACTCGACATGCAAAACCTTCTAAAGTTTTGCAATCGTGTGAAACATTGGAATTTCCTAGTTTT
This sequence comes from Sequoiadendron giganteum, assembly GCA_007115665.2. NCBI lineage: Eukaryota > Viridiplantae > Streptophyta > Pinopsida > Cupressales > Cupressaceae > Sequoiadendron > Sequoiadendron giganteum. Next base: position 331,875,056 of record CM021105.1, on the reverse strand, counting down.
TGGGTACTCTACGATGTGGACAGACCTCCAAGTTATGGGTTGGCTCCCTTCGAATCTCATAGAATCTAATAATTGTGTGAGAAAAAGGGAGAAAGATTCAAACAATAAACTAGGTAAAATTTTGATTATATGCTACTTCTAGGAGGTGATGCACCAGAAACAATCTAATATGCAAACCTTTTTCACAGCTTATATTCTCAGCAAATTTATTAACACAACCCAATTTGAGCACTTTGAACACATAAATAATTCACTAAAAGGCTATGTTTGTTCTTTTCCTACTAAGGAAAACTAAGTTTTCACAAATTAGAAGAAAGAATAAACTTATGAACACAATTAACGACTTGTGACAAACTACAATCATGCATATGCATGAACAAACAAGATAAAAATTTGAAGGGTTCTTGAAATGAAACACATCAAACTTGCATCAAATCATTTAAATGATACAAAACACCTGAAATTGTGAAGGTGAACTCTATTTCAATGAATATTATAAAGGAAAGACTTTGCTAAATGATAAACTAATATAACCTATAAAACTGTAAATTGTATTAATGTAAAATGTTGAGTTACAAGATAGTCTTCTTTGCAGCAAGCAAAGGTAGAAAACCAGAACTAAGGAAAAAGAATGAATTTTTCCAATATATACAAAGTATAAAAAACTCCAATGCGCTCAGAGGTGGAAGAAGCAGTTCACTGAAAGTGAAAAGCACCTCGAAAATAGCTTCCACGAGCAAAAGAGAAACTGTGAAAAAAGAGGGCCCACCAATGCTGTAAACTAAGCTCAAACAATAAAAACTCTACCTCATACTGTGTCTAACTGAAGTATAATCAAAATGTCTCCAAAGATCAACCAAGTTACATGAAGGTGGCACTGAAAGTGAACTAAAAGTGAGAACCTCTATCCAAGAGAAAAGACAAAAAGCTTCAAAAAACAGGCTCGTAACTGAAGTAAACTGATCACTGGATGTCGCAAAATCCACCTGATGTTATGAATGATAAAAAGGAATCAATAACTGAAGTAAAACTGAAAATTTGATCGAGAAATCCACCGTTTACTTCACCTGGTTTCGCATAATCTGGCTCACTTCACCTTGTGTCACTTTGCATGTCTTTAGAAACAGAGTAATTGCTTGATTAAATATTAAAAGTAATCAATATGATTATTTTAATATTTAATATGTACTTGTCACTTGCATGTTAAATATTAAAGTAATAATAATTTAATATTTAATTACATTGTTACTCTTTCTTTAAAATCACGCAAAATGACAAGCTAAATGAATATTTAAATATTAAGATATAGTACCTTAAATATTCAAATAAATGGTTCACTCTTAACATAAAATCATACCCTTATGACTCCCCAAAAACAAATCTCCAAACTCAACTTTATCATAAGATTCAAAGACTCGAAGTCTTTGATGGGCTCCTCCATACAATATGTAACTACATTCCTTAGTGATATGGTGGTATTACTTAGCTCACGGACCTCTTTTAATCATTAGGTTGTTGACATTGAAGTCATAGACCACGGTGATAATTAAAATGGAATGATTCTATTTTTTAACACTTAGTCAAAAAAAATCATCATTCTAATTAGGGTGAGTACAAGAAACTCGAACCCTAAAATCACTTTCACTTTGTAACTTTGCATCTTTCTGGAGACTTATCTACTACACTGCCATGAGCTACGGTTTTGAAGTCGACCTGCACCACTTCAAGATGCTTCTGAGTTATTTCTTGAGGATTTTTATAGAATAGAGCAGAGGTGAGTTGTTTTTTATCACAAACTAAATGTCGACCTCCATTTTGAAGCATTTTTTGAGTTTCTAGGCCGCGACCATGAGGCATTTCTGATGCATTTTCTTTGTGATTTTACTCTGTTGATATCTTTTCATCCTTTGGGGCTGCCATGGACACTTTTGTATGGATCTTTTGGAAGCTTGAATATGGCGGTTTTGAAGTATTTCAAACAGCAGGCCTGTGGGTAAGCTTTATATCATTGAATCTTGCATTCCCTTTTACTATTTTCTATAGAAAATGCTCCATTTGAGCCTAAGAAAATTGTGGAGTGGATGAGTATTTTGTTCTTCACATGTTCCCACACCCTACAATCGTGGCTTGACTTTACTTTTTCTTCATGCATTAATTTCATTATTTTCTAAAGCTTTACATGCCCATGACCGCGGCTCTATGAAGGTATCTCTGGGTATTTTATAATTTTATTGATATTTGAGAGCTTTATTTTGCATGTGAGCTTTTATTTGGGCTTTGAAGAGCCCCTTTCATTTGCATGCCACCAAGAGAAACCTCTGATTTTTTGTCCCTTTGTGAGAGGTTGCTAAGTAATGATCTTTATTTTGAAGGCTTTACCATTATGTAACTCAAGCTTTATCTTTGCAGAATGTACATAAAAATAGTAATGCCTTTTCTTGTATGAGTGGGTATGGTCATGCATTTACTGGATATTTGCTTTCCTCACATTGCATAGTATGGATATTGGTGAAAAACCCTACGCATCTTTTCAATTCCTTCATGAACACTACCTCTTTCCATTACTTGAACTGAATAGGTTGTGGGTGCCAATAGCCATGAACCCATTAAAACTTGTGTCTGTTGTATGCTCCTCTTTTCCTTCAAACTATGAAGGGCTTCATTCTCAATGATCATGGCACTCAATCTTGTCTTTCATCACTGCATATTTACCTTGAATTCTAGGCCTTTTTTGGAGACTGTAGGCTTTCCTTTCTATATTTTATGAAAGAACTATAATGGATTTTAGAGTGTTTCTGGAGATTTTGGAGGCGAGCTTCTTTGTTTTCTAAAAAACACTAAAATTTGTACGAATCCTATAACTGTATATTTCCTCATGTTGTTGAATCTTGACTTCTTGATAAGGTATCATGCTCATTAATTCTTTACACTTCTGGCTTCGATCTTTGTGCATTTGTAGCTTCTCTTGTATCACTTAATATAAGTAGTCTCTTTTTTACTCTTCATGCATATTTGTCCTATTATGCTCTTTTCTATATCAAAGATCTCTGTAGAGACTGTGAGAAATTAGTTGATGTGAACTTTAGAATCAAGATATGATTATTGTCGTTCATGCAGAATTTGATGTATTTCCTTTCTATGTTCTATGGGGAAAAATGTATAAGAGTTCACTAGAGTTGGTTCAAATTCATCATCCATCCCTTTGTATGAGTTCTCCAAGTCTAAGTCATTTTTATATGCATTCTGGTATGGCATTTCTTCCAATAATAGTATTTTCTTCCTTTTAAACTTCTCCTCCAGCTCTGATAAAAACTCTTGATGGTCTCAAGGTTTCTAAGGCCGCTATCCTCTGTTATGACTATTATTGACCCTGGTTGCCTTCTATCACTTCCTCTTGGTGGTCTGTATTATAATGAACTGTGATTATTTTCCCTTTATCTTTTTCAGTATAAATCAGCATCATGTTGCATCCACTTTGAAGACCTGTGTCTATGGTCTTGAAAACAATGGTACTTTTCATTCTATGGTTGCCTCAAATCCATGAACTCTATCATGAATTAAGAACTCATAATTGCAACTTTCCTTCCTTCATAATCTGTCATTTTACAAAGTCAGTGCTTCATGCATCTCTATGAAACTAAAGCAATCTCTGACATTGTATACATGCAATGAGAAAATGGAAACCTATTCCTCTTGTTCTCAAAAATCTAGAAACCATGCACAATGCCTATAGTATCACTGTGAATGTGTTTTCCTGTAGCTTGACAATGTGCACTTTTCATTCTGTGAATGCATTGGCTTCCATAACCTTTGAACCTATGTTGTGTAAGTATACAAAATTGAAGGATAGATAAAATCCATTTTGTTTTTTTGTATCTTTTGCAACATTTGCTTTGAATCAAGTGCCTCAGTTATATATTATGATGCTTTCATTATTTTTTAAAGACTCCTTATGTTCTTCACTGTTGTTTAACATGCCTTTAGACTTTCATGGCATGTTTGCTACCTCTCTAAAGTTGTATGAGATAGTTTGAAAGCTTCATGTAGCAATTGATGCTTGATATTATTTTTGATAAGCATGAATCATGATCCATTTATGTCTTTATGTAGGCAATTAGAGGTAGTAGATGATAATGGCAGCCATAACCTTGATTCTTTTGATGATGTCTCTTGATGCCTATATGTAACAATGCTGTAATACATTCATATAGATTGCCCTCCTGGTAGCTATGTAGACTGCTTTTTTGATGATGATGCTCCATTTTCCATGTTTTTTTCTTTAAATCTCTTATAGACTATGTATGTACTTCAAAAGTTGTTAGAAATAGTTTTGATGACCTAATGCCTTATTCTCTCTTTCTATATAAAGGGGCTCAATATGTCATTAAAATGAAAATGTGAATGCAAGGTAGAGCTGAAACAAAGATGACAAATTCAATTGATGCTCTCTTAACATGTTTTTTTTATTGTTCTTCTGAATCTTATGAATGTTCAGTTATGTACTTCCACTTGTGTTAGATAGAGAACATTGGTGACTGCATTTTTAGCCATTACCTACATTGTGATTGAAACATCATCATGGCTGAATATCTATTGTAGATATAAAAAAATAACCATTGTGTTGTGAATTCATATGATTATGAAGACATATCTTGAACTGTTCCACTATAATTGATGATTCATTATGGCTGAAAAATATGCTTCTTGGGTAGCATTGTCATTGCTATTTATTGTATTCGAGCATGTTGGGCTCAACCCTTATGGGAGCCCATTTTCTCCACATGCTTTGATGACTTCAAATTAGGAACATAAATTTTCCTATACCTGCACAGTGAACAAACATGTTAGCAAAACAAAATGAAGTTGAAAGCTTCCAATGATGATTGTGCTCTTTAAATGTCTATTTTTTGTTGGCTCGATCATGTGATGAATTCCTGATAGGATGTAAGATATATTTTTGTTGGTAATGTGTACATGAGGAAAATAGTGATTCTTCATTCCTCTAACACCACATTTTAACAATTTTGGAGGTGCCTTTCGAAGTTGAAGTTGAAACAACTGGAGGTAGATGTATGAAGATACCACACAACTGTAATGATGATTCGTCATTCCAAGAAATGATGAATGATTCCTTTTCTCATGTTTATATTATCTTCAGTTGTGTAATATACATCTTTTTTTTGCATTCACCATATGCTTATAGTTATTTCAGTTACTCCCATAGCTTGCATGGGACTTCGTGTTTTTACAATATCAATTATACAGCATTTTCTATGCAAATGTATAGTATTCTTTGAAATGTATTTGCATAATAAAACTGAAACTCACTTGTAATCAATCTTTTGCACAATAATGGATGCTTAGCAGAGAATTTGTGTACGTGGTGTACCTTTGACTTGAATTTACAATTTAGCTCTACCTATTTTGAGTTGTAGCAAAAAAAATAGGTAATAATTTGGCGACCTTTGTTGAGTGTTTGCCTACTAAGCACCATTAGACTAGTTGCCTTGATAATCCATTGGGCATGGAGTCCATTTTTGTCTTGTTTTGACTTAGAAAACATGTAACTCAACTGTTGAAACCATACAGCAACAAACATAATTGAAAGAAACTAATCATGACTCTATTTATGATGGAGTCAAAAAACATGTGCAACATCTACACTTATTGAATGTAAAACAATACTAAAATGAAAACTACTATGTGGCGAACTCTTATTGAAAGTAGTAAATTCTACTCTACTATGTACATCTGCAAACACTTGATTCTCAATAGCACTATTTGGGGTGAATCCCGTTGACAGAGATTGGCAACAACTCACCATCCAGTTTTGGCAGTTGGAATGCATTATGTTGCTTTCATTTAGTGATAATATATGGGACATCCCACATGGCATCAAAATTTGTATGTTTACCAGGTCTTCTATTGAGCTCATCCCACTTAAATACCAAATCTCCCTCTCTGAAAGTCCTTGGAGTTGCTTTTTTGTCAAATATTTTCTTCATCTGAGTGTGATGAATTTCTAAGCTCCTTAATGCTTCTTTCCTTGTTTCTTCCACTTGATTAGTTGTGTGATCCTAATCTGCATAGGTTCTTCTTCAAGTAAATCCAGCTCCTTAATCATGTTCAAGGTAGGCAATTCAACTGAGATAGGTACCGTGGCCTCTTTACCATATGTTAGAACATAAGTTGAATTACCTGTTTCTCTCTTAGGTGTCACCCTATCAGCCCAAAGGGCTAGTTCTAACTTCTCATTCCAGGTTCTCTGATTATCCTGGATTGTCTTCTTGATGATTTTAATCAGATTCTTGTTAGTGGATTCTACCTGACCGTTACCCTGAGGGTAATAGTTTAAAGAAGTATTCAAATAAATTTTGTGCTTTACTGACCAATTTGAAACTTTTAAACCTATGAATGCTAAATCATTATCAGAAATGATTCAATTCGGTGTACCAAACTTGGAAACCAGATCTTGATAAAAATTCAAGAAAGATGTTTCATTTGCATCCTTTAATGCAACAACTTCAGTCCATTTCATGAAGTAATTTGTTGCTATTAAAATCCACTTATGTCTAGCACTTGAAGGTGGATTTATGGGACCAATGAATTCAAGTCCCACTTTCCGAATGGCTATTCCACTTGAATTGCCTGAAGAGGCAAGGTTGCAAGCTTTTGTTTTCTTGGAAACATTGCACACCTGTTACATTTTCTGACCCGAGAATGGGAATCTTTAAGTAAATCAGGCCAATAATACCCAACTCTCATTATCTTCAATGTTGCGGTTCTAGGTAAAAAGTGGCCTCTAGTAGGCCCATCATGAAATTCACTCGGAATCTTTTCAATTTGTTTTGATTCTACACATCTAAGTAAAACACCATTAAAGTCTTTTCTATATAAAATTCCATCAATTTCAGCATAAGGAATGGTTTGAAGATTATAATACCTTCATTTTGACTTATCCAAGCCTTCAGGATAGTCACATGTGTGCAAATAATGGACCGTTTGTTGAATCTAGTTCATTGGTGTGTCTGGAACAATAGGTCGTTCCTTATTGTTGAATGTTGTTTCAACTTGTTCAATTGGTATGTTGTTTTCCTCATTACCAACAAGTTGTTCACATGCCTTTGCCTCTGACAAGCTTGGTGACTTTAATTTCAATGTCATACTCCATGACTTTTGTGATCTAGCCTGATCTTTTATCATTAATGTCTTTACTCAAAAGAAAATCCTTTATTGTTGAATGTGCAACCATTAGCTTTATTTTATTATTTGACAGCATATGTCTAAATTTCTTGAGGCTCCTTATTACAACCAACACATGTTTCTCTACAAATGAATATCTACCTTCATAATCATGCAAAATTTGACTAAAGAAAGCTACAGGCTGCTCTAAACCTTCTTCATTTTGCTAACAGAGCATGGCTGAAATTCTATCAACACTCCCAAATGCATACAATATGAAATCCTTATCAAAATTCAAGTTAATAAGAGTAGGGGTTGCTGCAAGTGCCTCTTTAATTTTCTCAAAACTACTTGTACCTTCCTTTGTCTAGCTGAACTAAATGTTCTTGTTAAGCATAGTTGTAAGTGGCTGCAATAATGTTGCTATGTTAGGAATAAATGTCCTGACAAAATTAATCCTACCTAGGAAACTTTGCAAACCCTTCTTATGTGCAGGCAGCGGTAAAGCTAAAATAGTTGCTATTCTTTCTAGGTCAATTGTGATTTCGTGCTTCAAAACAATGTGACCTAGAAGCTTCCCCTCATGAACTGAAAAAATTCTCTTTTTGGGGTTTAATGATACCTTTTACTCTTTGCATCTTTCAAATATCTGCCTAAGATGAGAAAAATGTTCGTCGGCTTTCTTTGAAAACATAGTTATATCATCTAAGTACACAAGAACAAATTTATTAATAAGGCCTTGAAAGGCCATATCCATTGCTCTTTGAAATGTTGCCCCTGAATTAGACAATGTGAAGGGCATATTTTTGTAGGCCATAGTACCCCACTTGGTGGTAAAGGTTGTTTTGTACTAATCTTCTTCTTTAAACAAGATCTGGTTATATCCTAAATAAGCATCCAGCAATGAGAACCTTTCTAAACCTGAAACAACCTATAATATATGCTCCATTGAAGGCAACGAATAGTGATCTTTGAGTGAAGCTCTATTTAGATCACGAAAATCAATGCACAACCTTATCTCTCCATTCATTTTCCTAACAGGAACCAAATTTGAAACCCAAGAGGTGTGCTTAATAGGAAAGATAATTCTACCTTTAATTAGCTTGTTTAATTTTGTTTTCATGAGGTGTTCCAACTTCAGATTCAGGGGCCTTTGCTTCTGTCTTACTGGTTTCGCGTTGGGTTCCAGCTCAATGGTGTGTTGAGCTAACTTAGGGTTGAAACCCTTCATATCTCCATATTCCCAAGCGAAAATTTCACTGAATTCTTGGCAAAGCAAGACAAAGGCTTGTTGTTCCTCTTTTGTACAAATTTTTCCAAGCTTGAGGAGCTTGTCTTTGAATATTTCAATTGGTTCATAATGCTCCTGCTTCACCATGATGATAGATTTATCTTTTCTAACCTGATCATCAGTGTTAAAAATTGATTCAAGGGTTACCAAACCCTTTGGCAGCTTATTAGACTTCAGCTGCAAAATCTGATTTTAATATTGTTGGTCAAACTTTTGTTGGTTTCCAACAAAACATTATGCTTCTTCCATTAGAAAATTGATTATTTGTTCATCGTTGTCAAAAACTTGCCAACTAAAGTTATTATCAGGTACAGATGGTCTCATTACCACCTTCACATATTGTTGTACCTCGATATTGTGTATGTTAGTTGTTATATCAAACTGTGATCCAATAGCAACAAGCTTATCTGCTTCTTCATTCAGATTTCATTGAATAGATTACAGATTAAATGCATCAAATTCTTCTATTAAATCCCAAGTTTTGTGTTTGTACATCTTTAGCAAATCATTTTTGGTTATGTTCATATTTCTTACCTGATTTGTAATCAGCTCAAAATCACCAAATACTTGTAGACACTTGATCCCTTTCTTTCTGGCCTATTCTAGGCCATGAATTAACACTTCATACTCAGATGTATTATTTGAACAACTGAAAGTAAATCGAAGTGCAGAATAATACCTCTCTCCTTCAAGTGAAATCAGCATAGCTCCTCCACTAGCACCTACTTTACTTCTCGAACCATCAAAATACAACTTCCATAGCTGATTAATCTATTGATTAAGTTGTTTTTCACTTTTGACCAGATTTGGAATAGTTACATTGGGCTCCTGAATCATATAAACACCCAAACCTACCTCATCCATGAGATTGAATGGATCAACCTCGTGATTCTCAACTACCCACTCATCTAAATTTATGTCGGGTATGCTCTCAATAGGTATGGTGGGGTTGGGGGTCATGGTTTGATCCGCCTAATCATGGAAAACTAGGTTTGTGTTTATAGGATTTGCAACATAAGGCTTGATATAGTCTTTATCTTATGGATTTGATTTAACAGTTACTCTGGTACCATACCTAGTCCTTAAAAACATGTGTGACTAGTCTGATGACAAATAACCTCCTAAATTTGTTGTAAAATCTCTGGAAAGGGAAATGGTGAAGTAAGGAGGTAAGTCAATGACAAAGATGTCTTATAGAATTGAAAAGTTCAGACAAGCATGTAGTTTGAGAGGAAGACTCTTAATTACTCCAGTGGATTTAATGGTTGTACCATCTAGTTGGACTACCCCTTTTGACAATGGTTCATAACTCAATCCTAACTTATCTACTAGCTGTTTAGGCATAATGGAGTTGCTTGCTCTTGAATCTATCATACAATTATGTACTATACTATCACCAATAATCAATCTTACATAAAAGGGTGGTGGCTTTACCTCTTGAGCTGACTGTTCTTTTTTCCCTTCTGAATTTTTTGCAAGAACTCTTGGCTAATCTTTAATGGGTTCATCAGAAATTGATATTTTAGCTAGAGCCTCTTGTAGACTTTCTTTCTACCCAGGAAGGTGTAAAGCATCCAACATGGTGATGCTACTAGTGGCCTTTTTTATATGATCAACAATATTAAAGGTAGTACCACTAACCTTTTGTTGCACTTTAGGAACAACAACTTATTTTTGTACTAGTGAAGGTTGTGGTTGAGTTTTTCAACTGTTCTTTAATGATTTTAGGTTGCTTCAACTGCTCTTTAGTAGGTTCAGGTTGTCCTCTTGGTAAAATCTAAATATTCTATGAAGAAGAGGGTTGTGACTTCTCCTTTTGAACTGCAAAAGTCTAATTTTTGTGTTGAATAACTTGTTGCTTGCCTTTATCAGCCTATTGTTTGTCTTTTTTTGCTTGTTTTTCATTGGAAACAACTTTCTATCTCAAGTCAGTTACTCTCTTTTTTTACCTCGTATTGGCTGCAATGGAGGTAGCAACTAATTCTGGTCTTGTGTGTGACTCACTCCACAGAACTCAATCCATTGCTAGTTCATCATGGCAACATCAAGGTAATTTTATTGTTTTTGATCATCTAGTTGCTCATTGCCTTATTCTGTTGTATTCTCTGAAGCAACATAATTGCTTTGTACCATGAGTGCTTGATTAATCACCTCGTTCATATAGGTAGCATGTTGTGCTAAGTTTTTTGCATAGGTACAAGCTCTTTAGAAGAGCTAGCAATATTCTAGTTATAAGGGTGATTGGGCCTAGCATTGGAATTCATCATTTGTCCTTGATAGTCAGCCTGATAAGGAGGTCTATTTGGCTGAAAGGGTGCTTGATAAGGCCTAAAATTCTAGCCTTGTTGGTTTTTAAGGCTTACCAGGTTGTTACTCACAGTTTGCAGTAACTTGGCCATTTGTTGTTGGTCATTTACCAGTTGTTGTTGGGTACCCCTAAGCTCTTGCAAGTCTGTATTTGTTGGAACAGTGTTATTTTGTATTGCTGCTTCAAAACCTAAAGTTGGAACAGCAAGTATTGTGGCAATAGGAGGTAGTTGGATAGGCATTGATGGTTGAATATCAGGGCAAAAGGGCATGGGATGCTTTGGTGCAATTTTTCCAGCCTGAATCAAGTTATTTTTAGCTCTAATAGCTATCTCAAATGTTGCAGGTAATGTAACTCCACCCATAGATTGTATCATCACAACAATGTCACTATTTAATGCTCTAAGATAATACAAAAAAGTGTGATCTGGTGAAGGTCTTACCGTTGCTAGTATGTAGATCTATGTTCTTTGAAACTATAAATTAAAATATGTCATCTATTCTTGTGGTGCTCTCTTTATAGTCGTCATCTGCTCGACTAGAGATAGATGATCAGATTTGTCAGAAAACTGTTTGCTCAGCTTGACTCCCAAATCATCCCATGTTGTGATAGTATTAATCGACAAACCTCTGAACCATTGAAGTGCTTTTCCCTTGAATTACACTGCTAATAGCCTTAACTCCACATTCTCTTGAGTTGTGTGATGAACTGGACAAAGTGAAGCTACATCACTTATGTGTTCTATTGGTGTAGTCTGCTCCTCACCAGTGAAAAAGGGTAGACTCTTCAAAGTAGCCATCGGTATGTCATTGTGTTAGGATAAATTCAATGGTTTCCCCATTGAATGGTATAAACGCATGTGCTCAAGCCATCGTAGCTACTCTGGGAGGTGGTACTTGTAACACTAGTACTACTCGTGCTACTAGAAAAATTGGTATAGAACTTGAAGGCCTAAGACTGGGCGATGTAGAGTTAGATCTCGGTGTTGATCATGATCTTAATTTTTATTTTCTCTATCTCCTTCTTTTTGTCTTTCCTCTTCTCTTGAGCTATGATAATTATAGGTATTCAAATAGAACAACACTTCTTTGAGTCTAAATACTTCTAATGTGCTACTAAAATTTATAATTTAAACCAGGTAAATCAGGTCGCCAATAAAATATAAACCTCTGATAGGTAAAATTTTGTTGTAAAATTGAATACAACAATGTGAAAGCTTTGAATTCTTTCTCTGAAGTGAACTTCAGAGTCCCACTGGGGATGCCAAAAATTATTATCAATAAGATTGCACCCAACATGCAAAACCTTCTAAAGTTTTACAATCCTGTGAAATATTAGAATGTCCTAGGTTGTGGGTACCCTACGATGTAGATAGACCTCCAAGTTATGAGTTTGCTCCCTTCAAATCTTCTAGAATCGAATAACTATGTGAGAAAAATGGAGAAATATTCAAACAATAAAACTGGGTGAAATTCTGATTATATGCTACTTCTAGGAGGTGATGCACCGAAAATAATCTAATATGCAAACCTTTTTCACAGCTTATAGTCTCAGAAAAATTATTAACACAGCCCAATTTGAGCACTTTGAACACATAAATAATTCACTAAAAGGCTATGTTTGTTCTTTTCCTACTAAGGAAAACTAAGTTTTCATAAATTAGAAGAAAGAATAAACTTATGAACACCATTAATGACCTGTGACAAACTATAATCATGTATATGCATGAATAAACAAGACAAAAAATTGAAGGTTTGTGGAAATGAAACACATCAAACTTGCATCAAATCATTTAAATGATACAAAACATCTGAAATTGTGAAGGTGAACTCTATTTCAATGAATATTATGAAGGAAATACTTTGCTAAATGAAAAACTAATATAACCTGTAAAGTTGTAAATTGTATTAATGTAAAATGTCGAGTTACAAGATAGTCTTCTTTGCAGCAAGCAAAGTTAGAAAACCATAACTAAGGAAAAAGAATAACTTTTTCTAATATATACAGAGTATGAAAAACTCCAATGCACTCAGAGGTGGAAGAAACAGTTCACTGAAAGTGAAAAGCACCTAGAAAATAACTCCCACGAGAAAAAGAGAAACTGTGAAAAAAGAGGGCCCACCAATGCTGTAAACAGAGTTCAAACAGTAAAAAAAATTGCCTCATACTATGTCTAACTAAAGTATAACCAAAAAGGCTCCAAAGATCAACCAAGCTGCATGAAGGTGGCACTGAAAGTGAACTTAAAGTGAGAATCTATATCCATGAGCAAAGACAAAAAGCTTCAAAAAAAAGTCTCGTAATTGAAGTAAATTGATCACTAGATGTCGCAAACTCCACTTGATGTTATGTATGATGAAAAGGAATCAATAATTGAAGTAAAACTGAAAATTTGACCGAAAAATCCACCGTTTACTTCACTTGACTTCGGATGATCTGACTCACTTCACCTTGTGTCACTTCACATGTCTTTAGAAAGAGAGTAATTGTTTGATTAAATATTAAAAGTAATCAATATGATTATTTTAATATTTAATATGTACTTGTCGCTTGCATGTTAAATATTAAAGTAATAATACTTTAATATTTCATTACATTGTTACTCTTTCTTTAAAATCATGCAAAATGACAAGCTAAATGAATATTTAAATATTAAGATATAGTACCTCAAATATTCAAATAAATGGTTCACTCTTAACATAAAATCATACCCTTATGACTCCCCTAAAACAAATCTCCAAACTCAACTTTAGTTATCATAAGATTCAAAGACTCGAAGTCTTTGATGGGCTCCTCCATACAATATGTAACCACATGCCTTAGTGATCTGGTAATATTACTTAGCTCACAGGCCTCTTTTAATCATTAGGTCCTTGACATTGAAGTCATAGACCACGGTCATAACTAAAATAGAATGATTTTATTTTTTAACACTTAGTCAAAAAATCTCATCATTCGAATTAGGGTGAGTACAAGAAACTCGAACCCTAAAATCACTTTCACTTTGTAACTTTGTGTCTTTCTAGAGACTTCTCTGCTGCACCGCCATGAGCTAGGGTTTTGAAGTCAATCTACACCACTTCAAGTTGCTTTTGAGTTATTTCTTGAGGATTTTTATATAATAGATTAGAGGTGAGTTGTTTTTTATCACAAACTAAATGTTGACCTCCATTTTGAAGCATTTTCTGAGTTTCTAGGCCACGGCCATAAGGCATTTCTGATGCATTTTCTTTGTGATTTTACTCTGTTGATATCTTTTTCGTCCTTTGGGGATGTCATGGATGTCTCTTTATGGAGCTTTTGGAAGCTTTAATATGGTGGTTTTGAAGTACTTCAAACAGCAGGCCTATGCGTAAGCTTTATATCATTGAATCTTGCATTCCCTTTTACTATTTTATGTAGAAAATGTTCCATTTGAGCCCAGGAAAATTGTGGAGTGTATGAGTATTTTGTTCTTCACATGTTCCCACACCCTACAACCATGGCTTGACTTTACTTTTTCTTCATGCATTACTTTCATTATTTTTTGAAGCTTCAAATACCCATGGTCGCGGCTCTATGAAGGCATCTCTGGGTATTTTATAATTTCATTGATATTTGAGAGCTTTATTCTACATGTGAGCTTTTATTTGGGCTTTGAAGAGCCCCTTTCATTTGTAGGCCGCCAAGAGAAACCTCTGATTTTTTGTCTCTTTGTGAGAGGTTGCTAAGTAATGATCTTTATTTCGAAGGCTTTACCATTCTGTAACTCAAGCTTTATCTTTGCAGTGTGTATAGAAAAATAGTAATGCCTTTTCTTGTATTAGTGGTTGTGGTCATGCATTTACTAGATATGTTCTTTCCTCACATTGCACCATAAGGGTATTGGTGAAATACCCTACGCATCTTTTCAATTCCTTCATGAACACTACCTCTTTCCATTACTTGAACTGAATAGGTCGTGGATGGCAATAGCCATGAACACACTAAAACTTGTGTCTGTTGTATGCTCTCTTTTCCCTCAAACTATGAAGGGATTCATTCTTGATGATAATGATACTCAATCTTGTCTTTGATCATCGCACATTTACCTTGAATTCTAGGCCTTTTTTGGAGACTATAGGCTTTCCTTTATGTATTTTGTGAAAGAACTATAATGGAGCTATGATTGGTTCCAGATCTTTTGGAGGCAGGCTTCTTTGTTTTCTAAAAAATACTGAAATTTGTACAAAGCCCGCAACTGTATGTTTCCTCATGTTGTTGAATCTTGACTTCTTGAGAAGGTACCATGCTCATTAATTCTTTACACTTCTGGCTTCGATCTTTGTGCATTTTTAGCTTCTCTTGTATCACTTAATATAAGTAGTCTCTTTTTTTCTCTTAATGCATATTTGTCCTATTATGCTCTTTGCTATATCAAAGATCTCTGTAGAGACTGTGAGTATTAAGTTGATGTGAACTTCAGAATCAAGATATGATTATTTCCTTTGATGCAGAATTTGATGTCTTTCCTTTTTGACTTTGTTCTATTGGGAAAAATATATCAGAGTTCACTAGAATTGGTTCAAATTCATCATCCATCCCTTTGTATGAGTTCTCCAAGTCTAAGTCATTTTGATATGCATTCTAGTATGGCATTTCTTCCAATAATAGTATTTTCTTCCTTTTAAACTTCTCCTCTAGCTCTGATAAAAACTCTTGATGGTCTCAAGGTTGCTAAGGCCACAGTCCTCTATTATGACTATTATTGACCCCGATTGCTTTCTATCACTTGCTCTTGGTGGTCTATATTATAATGAACTGTGATTATTTTCCCTTTATCTTTTTCAGTATAAATTAGCATCATGTTGCATCCACTTTGAAGACCTGTGTCTATGGTCGAAAAAAAAATGGTACTTTTCATTCTATGGTTGCCTCAAATCCATGAACTCTATCATGAATTAAGAACTCATAATTGGAAATTTCCTTCCTTCATAATCTAACATTTTACAAAGTCACTACTTCATGCATCTTTTTGAAACTAAAGCAATCTCTGACATTGTATACATGCAATGACAAAATAGAAACCTATTCCTCTTGTTCTCAAAAATCTAGAAACCATGCACAATGCCTATGGTATCACTGTGAATGTGTTTTCCTATAGCTTGACAATGTGCACTTTTCATTCTCTGAATACATTGGGTTCCATAACCTTTGAACCTATGTTGTGTAAGTATACAAAACTAAAGGATAGATAAAATCCATTCTGTTTTTTTTTGTATCTTTTGCAATATTTTCTTTGAATCAAGTGCCTCAGTTATATATTATGATGCTTTCACTATTTTTTAAAGACTCCTTATGTTCTTCATTGTTGTTTAGCATCCCTGTAGACTGTCATGGCTTATTTGCTACCTTTCTAAAGTTGTATGAGTCAGTTTGAAAGCTTCATGTAGCAGTTGATGCTTGATATTATGTTTGATAAGCATGAATCATGATCCATTTCTATCTTTTTGTAGGCAATTAGAGGTAGTAGATGATAATGGCAGCCATACCCTTGATTCTTTTGATGATGTCTCTTGATGCCTATATGTAACAATGCTCTCATACAGTCATATAGACTGCCCTCTTGGTAGCTATGTAGACTGCTCTTTTGATGATGATGCTCCATTTTTCATGTTTGTTTCTTTTGAATCTCTTACAAACTATGTATGTACTTCAAAAAAATTTAGAAATAGTATTGATGACCTGATACCTTGTTCTCCTTTTCTTTATAAAGGGGCTCAATACCTCATTAAAATGAAAATTTGAATGCAAGGTAGAGCTGAAACAAAGATGAAAAATGAAATTGATGCTCTCTTAACATGTTTTTTTTTTATTTTTCTTTTGAATCTTATGAATGTTCAATTCTATACTTCCACTTATGTTAGATAGAGAACATTGGTGACTGTGTTTTTAGCCATTACCTACATTGTGATTGAAACATCATCATGGTTGAATATCTATTGTAGATATAAACAAATGACCAGTGTGTTGTGAATTCATATGATGGTGAAGACATATCTTGAATTGTTCCACTGTAATTGATCATTCATTATGGCTGAAAAATATGCTTGTTGGGTAGCATTGTCATTGCTATTTTCTGTATTCGAGCATGTTGGGCTCAACCCTTATGGGAGCCCATTTTCTCCACATGCTTTGATGTCTTCAAATCGGGAACATAACTTTTTCTATACCTGCACAGTGAACAAACATGCTAGCAAAACAAAATGAAGTTGAAAGCTTCCAATGATGATTGTGCTCTTTAAATGTTTTCTTTCTATTGGCTCGGTCATGTGATGAATGCATGATAGGATGTAAGTTATATTTTGTTGGTAATGTGGACATGAGGAAAATAGTGATTATTCATTGCTCTATCACCACATTTTAACAATTTTGCAGGTGCCTCTCGGAGCTGGAGCTGAAATAACTGGAGGTAGATGTATGAATACACCACACAACCATAATGATTATTCATCATTCTAGGCAATGAAGAATCATTCCTTTTCTTATGTTTATATTATCTTCAGTTGTGTAATATACATCTCTTTTTTGTATTCATATATGCTTATAGTTATTTCAGTTACTCCCATGGATTTTATGAGACTTCGTGTTTTTACAATATGAATAATACAACATTTCCTATGCAAATGTATAATATTCTTTGAAAGGTATTTGCATAAAAAAAATGAAACTCACTTGTAATCAATCTTTTGCACAATAATCGATACTTAAGCAGAAAATTTGTGTACCTAGTGTACCTTTGACTTGAATTTACAATTTAGCTCTACCTATTTTGAGTTGTAGCAAAAAATAGGTAACATGTCCATCACCATGAGACCACATTTCTTGGAGGCATTTTTCCAAACAACTCACTGCCTTCTTTCCTAAAATGCTTTGGTAGACATGTATGAAAAATATTGTAGAATAGACATGTTTGATAAGATTATTTAGTAGACATGTATGAAAAATGTTGTACCATAGACATGTTTGATAAAATGCAATGTAATCAGCGATATCAATATGTTTCATAAAATGCATTACTTACTTTTGTTCTATGTGTTTTTGTGAACATGTAGCATTCAACGTCATGTCCAAGAAATGACCAAAGCCTCTAACATTGGAAGAACGTTCAGTAAAAAATGCAAGGAGAAGAGAATCAAAAATTGTAGCTTGTGAAGAAAATGAATTGCAGCCTATACAACTAGAAATTCCCGTGCAATCTAAGAGAGATGTCAAATTGGCAAAACAAAGGGCACGAATAAAAAAATTTGTGGAAGGACACAAATGGATCCCAAATTTGGGGGCACATCATCAACCATAGGTGAATTTTAATGCACATCTCTAGTTGAAGACACACCAACAAGAACATGTGGTTTTCCAAGTACATCGAAAATCACATATCCAATTGAAGACACACCATCAACAACATTGCATTTTGAAAGTGCATCAGCAAACACATATCTATATGAAGGAACTCCATAAATGACATATCAAGTTGGAGGTATAACATTGTTTACATGTCAATCTCAAGGTATGTCATTAATTGCACCTTCAATTGAAGGTACGCGATCTATCCCCGATGTTGTTGACATTCCCAATGTTGACACAAATTTACATTTGAGAACTCCTCCTAGAGGTTTGCATAGAAAACCTACATTTTTTATTGATATTGATTCCAATGTTTTGAAATGGATGCCTAATAAGATTCCAAAATGATCATGTCAAAGATATGCACAGAGGATATGGAGTTTATTTTCTGAGAAGCTAAGTGAGGGTGGAAGATGCCCACTATTTGTTGAAATGATGAGGCAACTCAAATTTAGGCCCACCATGAAGGCTCTTGGGCTAAGATTTTTGAATGACTCAAGTCAAAATTCCATTGTAAAGAGCTTGATGAGTACATACGAGATCGTGGGTTCTACCTCACGCACGAAGGATAGTTGTTCCACACGATGTGTGATGACAACAACACTATTAAGCAGTCAAACAAGGAACAAGGTGAGCCTTACAAAGACAAGTAAGTCTTTGAAAATAAGTAGAACATCTCTAATGAGAGACAAAGGAAGGCGTGAAAGAGTGGAGGATCCAAATAGCAATGAGTTATGAGCATTCTCGGGTAGAGTGCCATGGAAAGATAAAAGAATTGCTCAAGTCTGGAGATCTATAATAGCATATTATTGGAAGGATAACACAAGGACCTCTCCCAATCAAAGAGATGTTGTAAGAAGGAGAATTGGTAGTAAAATATGTGAGCCACATCCAAAGCATTATTTGGATACCACTCAAACCTAATTTTTTGTTCATTTTGTACGGAAGTTTCTTGAAATTAAAATATGTCAAAGGTATTTTGAAATGCTAAAGTATTTTTATGTCAAAATAAATCACACATGCACTACTTTTTGTTGTAGAGTACATATTGATTTTTCTAAGCATTATGATGTTTATCAACGTATATGTGTAGATATGCATACTAACAATGTTTTGCAGGAATGTAACATAAGGCCTCCACTTAAATCCTCGAGGGAATTCTTATCTTCCATTTTATGTGAAAGAGTGGATGGTCAATTTTTTTTACATGAATTCATGTTTGGATGGCACATGTGATCATTGTGGTGGCATGCAACATTTTTCAATTTTCCAACACATGGCTAGTACATGTACACTATTGGAGACAGAATTGTGGAATTTGGCAAATACAAGACAATGGCCTACAATCGAAAAGATGGGAAAGAAGCAAAGAAGTGTGAATTGGTCAGTGATAAGATTCTAGTGTATCAGTTTATGGGCATTTTCTATGAGCAGGTGATCTATGAGTATGCAAGGCATACACATAGAGCTCGATGGTTGGACTCACAGTTCAATTTATGCAAGGACACATTTTTGCTTCATAGCATCATTTCAATTGTCGACTTTGTGGAGAACTAAACACTACAACCATAGAACGTGGTGAAATCATAGTACTACAACTCCATACAGGTTGCTATATTTGTGCATATAGCATTCATTCATGCAAATGATAGTACAAAGGATAACAAGAAAAAATTGAGGGAGTATCACTTTTACATCAGTGATGATCACACACATTCTACAAAGTTTTTGCAAGGTTGATTTTATATGTTCTATGTTGATCTGGCTAGCAGGGGCATATCATTCATTTAGCATATCATATGGTTAGATAATTGTACATCACAATTCAAGAAATGTTTTACAGGTTGAGAAGGATGTATAGGATCAGTGGTGTTCCCCATATGTGGAACTTCTCAGAGGTCGGGCATGGAAAGGGGGAGCATGATGGAGCAGGTGCATGTATCAAAAGAGCCTTAGCTTGAGAAGATTTAAAGTACAAAGACAGTGTAAAGTTGATAGATGCAAGATCAATTGTTGAGTGGTGCAATCATGCAATGGGTCCAGGTAGTGAAGGTAATTCTTTAGTTTGTATATTTTTTCATTTAGTAGATGATACTAACATTGAAAAATATGAGGATTTTTGTACACTAACAAGATCAAGCGAGCTACACTCTTTTAGAAGCTCCAATATAGGTACATGGACTATCCATACGTGGAAGATGGCATGCTTTTGTTTTGCATGTACACTTCAAGCATGGAATTATTGATAGTCAACAGAGTGGGTTGACAGATGGTTTGTAAGAAGTCTAACCCCACTTGACACTTATCAACTCTCGATGGCTTTATAAATCATGGAGATGCAATCATTTGTTGAATTTGATCATGTATTGGACCTACTAGAACCAAGTAATATATCTTACTTTTAGGTTTTATTTTGTTGTTCATTAAATACATCTAACAAGATGAACATATCAATGCAGGGCATGTTTATGCGGTGATTGCAAATGAAAACAATGAAGAGGGTATATATCATTACCTGTGTCATTGTATCGAGGCCAAAAATAAATTGGAGGCCCCAGTTATAGATGGAGAAAACATAGACTATCCTACAGGTTCAGTGGTTGTTATTGGCACATGGCTTAGAAGGTACCCAGTTAAGAATGTTGCAGTTTGGTTCTTTGAGGACTTCGACATGCATCAGAAGATTCTTCACAACTCAAACCTTGTTGTCACAGCCAACCTTCATTTGATCAAATATAAGGGCAGACCTATGAACAAGAACTTGTGGAAAGTGTGTGAGTCTGACCACGAGGCAATACTTGACACAATAAAGAGTAGAGAAAACCCGGATGGCTCCCTAGATTGATTTGTAAGTATGCACATTTAATTTGTAAAGTCGTGTTATTGATCACTGCTTTCTTTTGAGTGTTTAAGTTTGATTCTAGAAGGGTTTGCAAAATTGCATTATTGTTAATTTACAAAATGATAATTATATGCTTCTCTCTATTTGGAATTTATACATAGAATCATTGAGAGATGAGAAAGTAGTGAAATATGGGCCACATCACCATTCTAGGACCTTCAATTGATCTACTTATAGCATTCATGAAGGTGATAATAGATCTGGTCAAAAGGTGTATATCTGACATTATTAAGTTATTGGTCTTTTAATGATTTTTATGTGAGTCCATGTTTGAAATTGTTAGGCTTTTGCAGGTTTTTTTGTGGACCAAATTCCAATGAGAGTACACAACCACGAAGAAGCTACTACCCATGTGTTTCCAAGGGAGCATGGGATGTACATGTTTTGAAGCATTTTGGAATGCAAATAACTGGGTCACCTAAGGTGGATTGGAGAAAACAAATTCAGAAGCAACTCCTTTTGTTTCTTGTACAATATATTTCATGATATGGGTTGGAAATGGGAGGATTATTTCCCTAAATGTATTGCTACAAGTATTGAGAAATGGGAGGATTTTCAAGATGTTCTTCCATCACTATTGTAATATTTGTTATTGACTTAATGTATTTTTGAGCGACAAAAAATATGAAAAATGAGTACATGCAAATGTGTATATTCCTTAATATATGCCTTAATTAAATGTGTATATTACATTTAAAGTTAGTTGTAATGGTTTATGGTTTACATTTAAAGTTGTCTTGAAGGAAAATCATGTGGATTTATGACAAAATCTGAAACAATGCCTTCTATTGTACATATTTTCTTGCATTAGAAGGTTGTGAACTCACCTTTCCAATTAATATGTCCCCGCTATATATAAGTCTAAACCAATAAAAGGGAATCCATCATTGTCAAGATTATCTACTCTTAGATTTTTTGTGTTTGGCTTTCCAAAATCTACTCTAATCTTGGATGATTTCTAGAGTCACCATCATCATGATTTGTCTCTTTAAATAATCTCAGTCACCCTTTAAGGGCTTCATTGAAAAGCAATGCACAAGACATCTTAGTACACCTTGCCACCATTGACAACCTAGCCTAGTGGGCATCTAAGGAAGGAAAAACACACCAATAAGGGAAGAAAAACATGAACAATGGGGGCAACAATGTTTCAATACCCTCCAACACCTTTGACAAATCCCAAACATTCTTCAACCAACCAATCTCTCCAAACAATCACTTGGCATTTGGTGCTCTTGTCAACTTTGGAAACATATTCACATGGCCAATAGCACAAAAAAAATATTCCAATTCATCTGTGTGGGTACATTTATGCTAGGCATGGTCGTCTTTTGCACCCAGACATGTTGAATCACTCTAAGCTACGTTCAACTAGTTGAATCCCTTAAGAGTCTAAAGTGCAAAATAGCTACAATCTTTGACGGACTGTTAATCAAACATCATAATACTTAGAAACTTATCATTTGATCCTATGGGATCATGTTGGACCCCTCTACAATAACCTCTCTTGGTTTTTTCTAACTCAGAGGTTTTTTCTTATGGTGGTGACTTTTCACTTGGGGAAAAATTGTCAAATGCAAGTAGTGTAAAGTTGCAAAGTGGTGCAACTTTCATTCTACAACTCAAGTAACCAAAAGAACTATTCCAATGCATCTGGGTAGGTACTTTTACGTTAAAAATGGTTCTCTTTTATACTCAAACATGTCGAATCACTTTGAGCTACATTCAACCGGCAAAATCCCTTATGAGTCCAAAGTGCAAAATGGCTACAATCTTTGATGGGTTGTTACTTAGACACTATGATGCTTAGAAACTTCTCGTCTGAGCCTATGGGTTCATGTTGGGCCCCTCTACAATAACCTCTCTCGGTTTTTGCTAACTTGAAGGTGTTTTCCCATGGTGGTGGCTTTTCACTTGGGGAAAAGTTGTCAAATGCAAGTAGTGTAAAGTTGCAAAGTGGTGCAACTTTCATTCTGCAACTCGAGTGACCAAATGAACTATTTCATGTCTCGGTGGGTATTTTTATGCTAGGAATGATCCTCTTTCACACCCAAACATTTTGAATCACTCTAAGCTACGTTCAACTGGCAGAATCCCTTATGATTTCAAAGTGCAAAATGGTTGTAATCTTTCATGGGTTGTTACTCGGACACCATGATGCTTAGAAAATTATCGTTTAAGCCTATAGGATCATTTTGGGCCTCTCTACAATAACCTCTCTTAGTTTTTTCTATCTCAGAGGCATTTTCCATGGTGGTGACTTTTCACTTGGGAAAAAAGTTGTCAAATGCAAATAGTGTAAAGTTGCACAGTGGTGCAACTTTCATTATGCAACTCGAGTGACCAAAAAAATTGTTCTAACATGTCCAAGTAGATACGTTTATACTAAGAATGGTCCTCTTTTTCACCGAAACATGTCGAATCACTCTGAGCTACATTCAACCGGTTGAATCCCTTATGAGTCCAAAGTGCAAAATGGCTGCAATCTTCGACGGGCTATTACTCAGACATTGTGACGCTTAGAAACTTCTCAACTAAGCCTATGGGATCATGTTGGGCCCCTCTAAAATAACCTCTCTTATTTTTTGCTGTCTTGAAGGAATTTCCTCGTGGTGGTGACTTTTCACTTGGGGAAAAAGTTGTCTAATGCAAGTAGTGTAAAGTTGCAAAGTGGTGCAACTTTTGTTCTGCAACTCTAGTGACCAAAAAAACTATTCCAACATGTATGGGTGGGTATTTTTATGCTAGAAATGGTCCTTTTTTGCAACCAAACACCGAATCGCTCTGAGCTACTTTCAACTAACTGAATCCCTTAAGAGTCCAAAGTGAAAAATGGTTGTAATCTTCAACGAGTTATTACTCAGACACTGTGATGCTTAGAAACTTCTTGTCCCAACCTACAAGATTTTTTTGGGATCCTCTACAATAATCTCTCTCAATTTTCGCTAAATCAGAGGTGTTTTCCCATGGTGGTGACTTTTCACTTAGGGAAAAAGTTGTCAAATGCAAGAAGTGTAAAGTTGCAAAGTGGTGCAACTTTTGTTTTGCAACTCATGTGACCAAACAAACTATTCCAATACATCTGGATGGGTACGTTTATGCTAGGCATGGTCCTTTTTTTCACCCTAACACATTGAATCTCTCTAAACTACGTTCAACCAGTTGAATCCCTTAAGAGTCTAAAGTATAAAATTGCTGCAATCTTTGAAAAGTTGTTACTCAGACATCGTGATGCTTAGAAACTTCTCATCTAAGGCTATGGAATCGAGTTAGGCCCCTCTGTAATAACCTTTCTTGGTTTTTGCTATCTCATAGGCATTTTCCCATGGTGGCGACTTTTCTCTTAGGGAAAAATTTGTCAAATGCAAGTTGTGCAAAGTTACAAAGTGGTGCAACTTTCGTTCTACAACTCGTGTGACCAAACGAACTGTTCCAACGTGTCTGGGTGGGTATGTTTATGCTAGAAGTGATCATATTAGTAGATGTAAATAATTTTTGTTGGTTGGATCAACAACTATCATCTATTTTGATGCATGTTCATACAAATTCATAGAGGTATATGTATATTCCTGTGAGGTTTGAAACATCCACTTGTTTTATAGATGCAAATGTAATGATTGCTAAGATTTTAGAATCAAAACCATTAGTTGTTGGATTGCACCCCAACCATGAATTAAAAGCAATACATTTTGCTATGATTTTTTATTATGGGAAGGAGCTCTTACAATTCATTTGAAACCTTTTGGTGTTAAAATCCTTAACACTAGACAACAATAGAACTCAAGAAGCATGGATCATAAATGCAAATACATGAAGTATACACATGAATCATGCAGAATACACATGAACACATGAATTATACATTGGTAGCATGAAGCATACACGTGAATACACATAATATACATGAAGTATACATGTGAATAAGTGAAGCATACATATGAATAAGTGAAGAACAAGTAATTGAAGCATTACAAAGGATACAAACCACTAGGAATGGAGCTTATTTACACAATACACATTAGATGGAGCTTATTGAGCAATCGACAGTAACTATTTAAGCATTATATGTAAACAAAATCCATGCCTACAAAATTCAAGCATACAATTTACACAATACGCATGATAACATCATTCAAGAATGGTTGTAGCAAAATAATATTTTCTTTAATCAAAAAGTCGTAAGGTTATACAATGATATATATTGATAAAAATATATACAATATATCCAAAAAAGACATACAGGCTTACTACAAAAGAGTCATATGAACATAAAATGTCACATAGATATCGATAGTACAAAACATATGTTCCAAAATGCCACATAGGCATACAACAAACAACCCTAATACATAGTCATTTCCCTCTAGGGGAAGGAAAGAGATCATGTGGTGCCTTCGAAATTTAGCTAGATGGAGTTCATGTTGGTTCTCTTATCTTTCGAACACGCTCACTAGTCCTCCTCTCTTCACTCCGGACCTTCAACTGATACACTAAAAAGTAAAGATGTTAATACAAAAAAAATGAATTGTAGAATGAAATATAACAAAATATAATCACTTAGCACATGAATATAGTCATCATGCACATTTACAACATTACCATGTTCACGATCTGGAGTGACAACCACCTGTAGCAACCATCAAGATAGAAATTAAACTACATAAAAGTATCATGATAATTTTCTATAATAGACCATAAAAAAGCAAATATAATGTCAAATCGACTATTTTGTTGTATACCTCTCTCAAAGGATCTGAACTAGCTATTGTTACAGAAAATCCATGGTCCATCATGCCACCAACATCGCCAGGGTTATTTGATGTCAACAACTAAAAATGAAACAACATATCTAACAGTCATAAAAAGAAGTTCAAGTAGTCCCTTTATAACTATCATAAATGAGCAACAATGTGAATATCATAAATGAGCAAGAATTAAAAATGTAAAAGTGTAGAAACTTCATAGATAAAAAATGCAAAAAATTCATGCATCATGAGTGCAACAACTTTTGCAAGAAGCTAGTCAAGAGGATTATTTTTTGTGTTTTATCTTATTCCTATGTTGTATGGGCTGGAGATGAAGTTTGCAAGTGCAATAGTTCACCAGCAGTCTAATATTATGGATGTATCAAACATAGAAGTTGAAAAAAGGCAAGGAAAGAATCATGAATAATGTAAAAGTATGATTGAACTCACCAAAAAAGTGATGTAGGATTGTGAAGAAAGGTCCCTTAGACCTGTGGTTGAAAGGTCTTTCTCATATTTGTTAGTTTGATGCAATTTTTTGTGATTGTCCCAAGAGGGCAGATTATGCAGTTTAAGGTTAAATGTTGCAAGCCATGAATGGTCACATTGTTGGACATTACTTAGCAGTGTTCCATGATCATTTGTATCTCAATTCAATCTTTCATCGAGGTTTCCATTGTTTCTTTCTTTTCAAAGTGTTGGTCTTTACTTTTGGTAAAGTATGTCATTGTTAGGGCATTGTCAGTGTGACAAATTGCAAAAAGTCAATTAGTATGTCAAAAGTGATTGAAATCTTGTTGTCCCACCATTTTATGTTGTTCCACCCTTTCAAAATGTGCTTTCCATTACTGTTGATCCAATAACTCAAATGGTCAATAGGGATAAAGGATGTGAAGAGGGCTTAAGCCTTGGTTTCAATGAAAACCTTAAAGGGAGTGAATTAAGATAGTAAAGTTTAGTTGAATCTTGTCCTTCCTCTGCATCAACTAGTAGGGAATAAAGGAACATAGGTTGAATCATGAGAAGATAACGAGACAAGACCAAGAGGGGATAATGGAACTGTAAGAGAGGGGGACCAACCACTGCAAGGCCCCAGGTCATGAAAGGCCAAGAGTGGAAAGTCTGCCCTAACTTACCTCAATTGCAAGGAAGATCAAGATAGGGGAATGAAAATGATGAGGACTGTGTGTCCTGTGATCACTCTACAATCCTAAGAGTTGAAGGGAGACTACATGAGTCATGTTTTAAGGTCAACTCTGAATCTTGGGTAGCTCCCTGTCAGAGGACAAAAGCATAGTTTCGGGATGTCAGTGCGGCATGTTGGCATCTCACAAGTGTGTTGGAATTTGTACAACCAAAAATCCATAGAGACAAGGTTAGATCCTCAAGAAAGAACTGCTAGCCTAGTTTAAAGGTTTCTTGAATAGCAGAATGAGACTAAGAAGAATGCAACATAGGGATGAACTTGATAAAGAAAGTATATTACCGCAAAGGTGATGAAGACAATCTCACACAACAATATTCTCGCTAGCTTGCTTCAAGATCTCTCCATCTACACACAACAAAGAGGGAAATTTTTTGGGCTATTTAGGGGCCTGCCTCAATCAAACCCCAATTTTGGTGTTTCCACCTCCACAGACAACCAAGTTTGCAATGATAGAAATAATGATAAAGAAAGAAATACAAGCTACGTAACTATGTGATTACTCAATCAAAGGAGATAGAGAAGATAAGAGGAGCTTACCACCTCTTTCCATAGCGCTCAAGGCTTGTGGAGGAGAAAATGAGAGGAACTCAAGCCTCTGTTGTAATGGTGTTTTTCCTACGCTCGCACTATCGGAGTGATGGAGTAGTAGATTTTTGTTATGGAGTGTAAAGTGCTGCTACAAATCTTGAAGATGGATGAATGAAGTGGAGAGAATGCTCAAAAATGGTCTTTCCCAACCTCTGTTGAAATTTTGCTGATGATAAACATGGATGAATGGATGAAGAATATGAAGGAAAGGATGAAAAATGGCCATATTCGAGTCGGCTAGCTGAAGAGGGGTGTTACACTTCGACTCCCAATGGGAAGTGTAACGTCTCTATAGTCTCCATTCACCGGAATCTGTCAGGGACATAAGCATGTTGCGCGAACATCCTCAATAGAAACACCCCCATCGACACACAAAATAGGTGCCAAGTGGAATGTGAGCAACAGTCTTAAGTGGAATTAAGCCTCCACCTTAGGTTTTCTAAAGTGTAAGGGGATAAAATGGAATTTGCGTTAGGGGTGCAAATTCACGCTTATACATTTTTCCCCCACTTTAGCGAGCATGAGTACTGATGAGTGCTTTGGTAAAGTAGAGTATTAAGGAAGTAACAAAGTAAGAGATGTATACCTGAACCGACAAGGAAGTAGAGTACGGTCTGGAGAACTCAGAAGTGCGGGATAAGACTCTGTAGTTCCACGAAACTACAAATCTGAATAACGAAAGCACATCACAGGCTCACGGTCCTGCAAGGAAGGTATGCTACAAGAACTCTCACATGAAGGAAATCAGGAAAATCACCTTATAGACCCGCAGACCTACAAGGAAGGTATCCCCCAAGAACTCTCACATGAGGGAAACTTGGAAAAGCACCTTACAGACCCGTGGACCTACAAGGAAGGTATCCCCCAAGAACTCTCATATGAGGGAGACCGAGTAAAAGGGGACTCTGCAGAGTCAGAGAGGATGACATGTTTACCCACAGATAGAACACATCAGGAAGCGGCCACTTAGGCCATTGAATGGACAATCACAGAGACCATCGCTAAATTGTAAGACTTTCAAAGGGGTCCCTCGGGAACCCTTCAAAAGGAAGGAGGGTCCACTCAAGGGATGCACCATTTGAAAAGTGAATTTTAGTCAGGCTGCCCCCAAGCTAGATGTAAGGATGCAAAGTAGGCCTAGTCGAGCTGCCCTCGGACTAGACACGAAGAAGTAAAATCAATTTAGTTAGGCTACCCCCAAGCTAGATGCAAGGATGTAAAACCAGTCTAGTCAGGTTGCCCCCAGGCTAGACACTATATAATTTTTTTGAAAGCTTTCGAAGGGGTCCCTTGGGAACCCAACGTGAAAGGGAGGGGTCCATTCAGGGGACACGCTATCAAAAAGCTATTGTCCTCCTTCTCGAATCAACTCATCATCAAGGAATCCTTTTGAAAGATGTTCACTTCATCAAGAAGTTTGAAAGTAAAGAGATTCACCCATGCGAGGGGAAGACTAAGACCATTCCCGCTTCAAAGGAGGGTTTCCAAGTCCTTTCTTTATGAACCCATGATGAAGGAAACATGTTTCGTTAGGGTTTCAAGTCGAGAGTGCAATTCTAACAAAGAAGTGTGTGAAAGATCTTTGAGAAAAGATTTGTTTGTTGCAACAAATACACTCTTCTAAAGACCAAATAGTGTAGAAGTTGAGTTGTCACACATAAGAGGGACAACTCGGGCAAAGAAGAGAGAAAGATCAAGAGAAAACAAAAGAAAAGAGAGTACACCCAATGAGAATAAGGGGATCTAGTTTTGTGGGGTCAGATCTGCCTTTATTTATAAGTAGTAGGTAATCACGATGAAATTTGAAAGATCATCAATCCCCAACCAGATCAGGAAGAATCCATGAAAGACAAAGTAAAATAAAAAATTGGCTCAACATGGAAGGGAAGCCTAAACTCCCCCAATGCTTTGCATCATCCCCAATTTACCAAAAGTCAATCACAAACATGGAAGAGTAGAGATACATATAGAAGAAGGTTTACAACACAAACACCATGCCTATATCCAAGCATCAACAGGGGTGACGAGGGTCATCCAGGAACATATAGTATGATTATGGGGGAACACATCATGACACACACACACACACATCTAATTTAAAGATCAAGAAGAGGATCTCCCCCTAACACTAGTCAACCAAGAGGTCAGTAGCTTCCCACTCTAGATCATCGTAGGGGGAAGGATGATGAGCTTGCAACAATGTAATGTTAAGGGGAGGAGCTTCTAAACCACCCGCAACAAGGGCTAAGGTAGATGGACCAGTGAGGTCTCCATCACTCAGCTCTCATAGGTCTAAGGTCAACGACTTTGCGAAGATCACTGACAAGGTCGAAACTTCATCCACCAAGTTAAACACACACTTAACAGGAGTGCCATGTTTCACCTCGATGGACAAAGGAGTTCGCACTCGAGGTTCACCGCTAGGCTCACCGAGAGACTCAGGAGCAGTGACAAACTTAGGGGAGGTCGAGACTAGTTCTGTCACTAGGACAAAATAAGTCAACTCAAGGCCACCCTTTAGAGAAGGTGAGCTCTTTTTACATCCTCCTTTGCTGGAAGGACCACACTCTACCTTCTTCTTCATCGGAGGAGGTGAACTCCCCATAGACGAAGCAAGGAGGATCGAAGGAGAAGAGGAAAGAACCATAGCAGATACGACCAAAGTATTAACCATATCCATGGGTTTTGGGAAAGGTGAGACACCCAAAATAGTGGTTAGCAAGGGCGGCTCCATCGAAGGAGCGACAAACACCTGCACCTTTCCAGGTGCATGTGCACTCATAGTGGGAGTCAAAAGAGATTCAGAACTAGTTAGATTAGAGGCAAAAGAGGGGAAAGAGGAGGACACAGCAGGAGGTTTCGTCTTCTCCTCCTCCTTCTTCTATGGGGAGGATTGCTCAGCCAGGAGATCCTTTCACCAACGCTTGCACTCGCGCACAAAGCGGTTTCTACTGATTTTTTGAACCAGGTGTCAAAGCTTGCAAAGGGATGGAAGGATTTTGTTCAGCCATGGGAGTGTCTTCCACAATTGTTTCCTATGGAAGGATAGACTCTTGAATGGAAGCAAAAGGGGCAGGTTCAAAAATGTCGGGAGGAATTGACTCTACCACCTTAGAGGTGGATCCTTTTCTATTCGAGGGAAAAGGAAGAGTTCAAGGGAAAAATTCTCTCCACGAGCCTTTCTTTCTGCCATACAAATAGTACTAGGGTCTTGGAGACCCATTAGGGAGATCTGATATCCTAATCTTTGGCTTTCGCCAAGGAGGCATCATTGAACTCAGCGGGTAGAACCTTGGCTTGTTCATCCAATACTCTTCCCAAGAGAGGGGAGTAGATGAGTTAGCCTAAGAGGGAGTGAACTTCTCCTTTCCCTTTCGAGAGGAGGCAGCTAGCTACTGAGCTTTAGGAAGGCTCAATCTCGGTTGTCCCTTGCCTTTAGTCTCATATTTCACATAATTCTTGTAAAGTAGGTATGTTCTTTGTGGGAGAAGATCGATGGGAGTGGGCCAAAAGTGATCCAACGAGTATCCCCCATGAGATACCACAAGCTGATATCCAGTATCATGCCCCACATGCATGACACCCTCATTGGAAAAAATTAATAATTTATTGATTACAGAGGTGATCCCATTTATGGAAGCCATCCAAGGTATGCCTAGCTTCACTCTAAATAGGTTCAACTCGGGAATAACATCAAAGACCGTATCTACATTCCTGGGTCCAACCAGGATGGACAGCGTTATCGATCAATAAGGTTTAAGAGAAATTCCATCATGCGTACAGATGATGGATTATTTTTTTTCATATTCCTCCCTTTGTAGGGAATTTAATAGTAATGGCTCCTTCGTGATGACATTCACTCTACTCGTGGGGTCGACTAAGACCCCTATCACCATGTTACCATTGAGGCAAGCAGGAATATAAAGCGGATAAGGCTTACCATTTGCTGGCACATCTTGCGAAGTAAATGTTACATCTAGCAAACCAGTCACAAGATGAGGAGAGGGAGTAACGGTAACCATGTTAACATATGCCTTGAGGCAAGAAACAAAATCAGAGGGATCGATAATCATGTTAGTCGAATGTGTCAGAAATGGGTCCGTGTATATCTGTAAGTCATTGTTAGCTTTTGTCACTGATTTGTTCGTGTTTTGCTTACTTCCATCAAGATAGATAGTATCGTCCTCGATGAAATCCTGTATCTCATGATGCAGGCACATGCAGCATTCGGTATCATGTCCATTAACTCAATGGTATTGACAATATGTGTTTTCTTCATACCGGTTAAGGTACGGTTCTCTAACTGGTTTAGGAGGTGGCAGGGTAAGGATCTTATCTTTCACCAACTTTTGCAAGATGGAAGAATAAGATTTTGATAGCTTCATAAACTTTCAGTCGCGTTTGAGGCCATTGTTATCCACAGTGGCTACTACATTCACAACAAATTTACCTCTTCCAGAGATCAATACAATAGATCTTCCTTTAGAACGAGAGCACGAGGGAGGACCCCCAAACTAAACTATCATTTGTTGGTACTCTCATAAAGCTGCACACAAGTGTGTGAAAGAAGGATACTTCATGAGATCGAACTTATCTTACCAAGGCCTTTGTGAGTTCCCTATGAAGATATTTTGTACATCAGAGTCGAGTAACAAATACGAGATCTGTGAGAAGAGTGCTTGGTACCATGCTATAAAGTCTGTAATCTTCTCATTGTCCCCTTGTTTGCACCGAACAAGGTCTGAGAAGTTCATCTTTGGTCTAATATTGGCTTGGAACTGTCATAGGAATTGGTTCACAAGTTGATCAAACGTGAAGATGAAATTATCAGGCAAAGAACAGTACCAATCCAGTGTTGTATCTTTGAGGGATCGGGGAAATCGTTTTGCCATCAACGCATCATGATGGAAAAATTATGTGCATAAGGTGTTGAAGGTGGACACATGTGTCTGTGGGTCCCCTTTACCACTGTATTTCTTGAATTTGGGAATCTCCATCCCTTGCGAGAAAGGAGTGTAAAAAATTTCAACCGACAACGGGCTGTGTCGGAAGAAGGGCTAGAAAATAGGCTGGGCCAAGGCTTGGGAAAGGTTCACCAGTTGGTTCTGCATCTTCCCCATATTCTAAAGAAGGGTATTCAAAATAGGGTCATTAGAAGGCATAGGGCCACTAGAACCACCACCAAAGCCGCTAGCTAGACCGTCGATGTGACCACTATCGGAGCCACCATTGATGCCGCCACCACCAGTGTGACTTTTGTCGGAGCCACCGCCACTTCTGAAGCCACCACCATGACTTCCACCTAAAATTCATCCACCAATGCCACCCCTACCTCCAAAGTTTCCACCACCAAATCCCCCACCTATCATCCTGCCAAATCCTCCACCACCAGAGGTGGCAAAAGGGGTGAACTGGAAACTCAAAGGGTTCTTGTTTACTTTGACAATTTCAAAATTCTTGGAAGTAGTGGGTACATTGACCGAAGGGACCGCATCATCCATATATACAGATGTAGGAGGCATCAACATCTCTAGCTATCTCTCACATTCCTCGAAGAGGCCACCTCATGCCATACGACTATGGTTCGAGGGGGCACATGCTTCGGCTAGACCAGTAAGACTAGCTAAGAGTTGTATGCTTGTACGATCTTTTTCCACCATGTATCTTATTTCACTGATCACTTTAGCAGCCCTAGCCATCTTCGGGTTTCCTTCCAAGTGATTTTCTAATGCACCTAACACTTTATCAAGGCTAACAACATATTCAGAAGGGATACAGACGGCCTCATGCTCGTCAACTGATGAGGAAGTCGGTGATGCATGAGGGGTAGGGATGCGATCAGTTTCGTCAAGAAACCTAGATTTGCCTCGCGATACGTGCTCCTATGTGAATAGACCAATCGTAGAAACGAAGAAAAGGTCGGTAGTGAAACTAGAGGAGACCTTCGTCTTTTCCATCAGAAGGTGTCACAAACTTCTTCTGACAATATGCCCAGAGGTCGTAGACTGGGTTGTGAAGCTCATAAAATTTCACAACACACAAGGGTACAATGACCAAGAGGTATAAGAGAAAAAGTTCAGAACACCGACAAATGGGTAGACGTTGGTTCACGTCGGGTTCACCAAAAATGTAAGAGAGGGCGACCAACCATTGCAAGGCCCCAAGTCATGAAAGGCCAAGAGTGGAAAGGCTACCCTAACTTACCTTAATTACAAGGAACATTAGGATAGGGGGGATGAGAATTATGAGGGTTGTGTGTCCTTCAATCACTCTACAATCCTAAGAGTTGAAGGGGGACTAGATGAGTCACTTTTTAAGGTCAGCTCTATGTCTCAGGTAGCTCTCTATCAGAGGAAAAAGCGCGGTTCTGAGACATCAGTGCGGCGTACTAGCATCTCATAGGTGCGCTAGCATCCTTACAGCCAGAAAACCAGAGAGATGAGGTTAAATCCTCAACAAAGGACTGCTAGCCTAGTTTAGAGGTTTCTTGAATAGTAGAATGAGACTAAGAAGAATGCAACCTAGGGATGAGCTTGATAAAGAAAGTATATTATCGCAAGGGTGACAAAGACAATCTCACACAACAATCTTCTTGCCAGCTTGCTTCAAGATCTCTCCACCTGCACACAACAAAGAGGGAAAATGTTGGGGCTATTTAGGGGCTTGCCTTAGTTAGACCCCCGTTTTGGTGTTTCCACCTCCACGGACAGCCAAGTTTGCAATGATAGAAATAATGATAAAGAAGGAAATACAAGCTACATAAACAAAATTCACTACAAATAGTACATGCTTACTCAATCAAAGGCGATAGCGAAGATACGAGGAGCTTACTACCTCCGTCCAAAGTGCTCAAGGCTTGTGGAGGAGAAAATGAGAGGAACTTAAGCCTTTGTTGCAATGGTGTTTGTCCTACACTCGCACTATCAGAGTGATGGAGTAGTGGATTTTTTTTATGGAGTGTAAAGTGTTGCTACAAAGCTTGAAGATGGATGAATGAAGTGGAGAGAATGCTCAAAAATGGTCTTGCCCAACCTCTGCTGATGAGAACCATGGATGAAGAATATGAAGGAAAGGATGAAAAATGGCCATCTTCGGGTCAACCAGCCAAAGAGGGGTGTTACACTTTGAATCCCAATAGGAAGTGTAACATCTCTATAGTCTCCAGCCATAGGAATTTTTTAGGGATGTAAGCGCACCATGCGGACGTCTGCACGTCGCGCGGGCATCCTCGACAGAAACACCCCCACCAACACACAAAACAGGTGCAAAGTGGAATGTAAGCAGTGGGCTTAAGTGGAATTAAGCCTTTGCCTTAGGTTTTCTAAAGTGCAAGGGGGTAAAAGGGAATTTGTGTTAGAGGTGTAAAGTCACACTTATACAAGAACATACAATGAAATAAGAGAGGGTAATGGGATGGGAATAGAAGGGGTTAATGGAATATAGGATGGAGTAGAATAGATTAATGGGATGGGATTGGATGGGATAACAAAAAATAGCTTGAACTATTAGAAGTTAATGGGATGGGATTAGGAGGGAATAAAGGATCTCATAAGACCAACCAATGTTTGTGTTTCTCATCAATTTTTTAGATTTATATATGCAAAATTATGAAAAATAGCTAACATTGTTTTACAACACCATTAATGAATAAAGGTTATCTGAGTGAAAGTTGTTTGAGGACATGAATTGTGAGGTGTGGAGGTCAAAGGTCCACTAGGAAACTATTTTACATCTAAAGCATGTTATGAGACAAACATTCAAATATAACATTCAATTGTTCAAATGTAATAATAATATCTTCAATACTAAATTCATACCTATGGACTCAACGTCAAGAATGAATAAGGGTCTATAGGAGTGAAGCACATCTCATTAACACTCTGACCCTCAAATTTCATCATATCGAAATTATACTAATTTAGTTATTCTTAAATTTCAAAATATAATTTAATAAACAAAATTAAATGAACTTGCTAAATTTTACCTGAGTATTAATGTCATATATATTATTCAACAATTCATCTATCATAGCCATCACCTCTGCAACTGATTTAGGCTATGTAGTTGCATCTTGAGCACTCTAATAATTGTACATGCAAATAGCACCACAATGGTGGGGTGGAGCTCGGGGCCTACACATCTCCTCCACATCAAGCTCCACTAGAGGCCTCACACATTGTATAATGGCTTGGGTGAGCGAGCTAATTGACTCGAGCGTGTCCACCTCTACGTTGTCCTTAATAATGGAAGGAACAACAACGTGCTCCACCATAGGTTTGGCCAAGGGTCTCGGTGCCAACTATGGATTATGTTGTACATTAGGTCTATCATGTATTGAGTCCCTACCTCTACCCTGAAAGTCTAAGATGTCAAAATAATTTGGTATCTTATTGAGGACAAACTCACAATAGAGTTTCCTCAAAAATTATTGTGGTACCTCATGGTTATTGCATAGGGGTTGTTCAAATACCATCCACCACCACTCTAAAAAAATATTTTTAATTAATTCATGGTGGCACCAGTGGATGGGGAACCTCCTACATGCATGAGACAAAGGTGTGTTGGTTCTCGGGTCTGTAAATAGGGCACACAAGTCGGCTTTGCTAATTTTTTGTTTTTTCACATTTGCATATGACAAACCACTAGCATAAAATTATCTCATCTCATGCCTCTTATTTGACCAAAAAATTATTTTCTCACTCATTTCTCCTAAATGAGATACAATTGACTTCAACGATTTGGCAATCCCTCTCCTTTAAGGGTGGGTTTCGGCATGCTCAGTTAATCTTCCAATTAATTGTTCAATGTCTCTTTTATTGTTTCCAATTTAATTTAGGATATTTTCTTGTGTTCCTTGAGGATGCCTATGAACTAATGGAGGGGTTTCAGGTTGTTCTTGTATAGGAGGCTCTTCATGAGGGGATGATTGTGAATTCTCAATGTTTTGAGGTGGAGATTCATTCCCTGAGAATTACAAAAAAAATTTATTAAAAAAACCTATTTCAATCTACATTATAAATCAAATTCAAAATAAAAACAATTAAAATACATACCTCTTCGCAATCTTCAACCTCTTTGACGTGTTGCTAGCATCCTCATGAAGAATTGCAAGCTAAGAGTGCAAAACATGGAAGATATTTGGTGAGCACAAGTTGCAGAGCTGAAAACCTCCAAGCAAAGTCGTGGGTTGAAAAGAAAATGAGGTTTGGAATGTAATATTTTGTTTAAATTCACTTTTTACATTTGGCGCATGCCAAATGCTCTATTTTGATGTTTTTTTCATTTTTTTCCAATTTGGCATCAAAATTGTGTCACAAATTGGTGCACTTACCTATCTACATTAAAAGAGATAATCTCATTAATAACCAATGCCATAATTACAAAAATTAAATTATTGGATGTTTCCAACTCACCAATAAAATAATATAAAATATGCTAGAAAATATTAGAAAAAAGTGAACTACACTTGTCTAGAGAAAACAAGGTTGATTTGAATATAAGAAGGGATTAAATATATATAGGTCAAACACAAGGTGCACTCTTCATTGTTATTTACATGGAGATAGGTCATAGACATGTATGGGATTCTTAGCCTTGGATTGCTGGCAATCTAAAATTTGGAATAAAGGATGTGTTCATGTTCATGATTTTATCCATGAGATAAAGTAACAACTATGATCCAATCAAGAGTTAAAAATATTCTAAGAAACATATTAAGATTATTTTGAGTAGAGTGATGAAATAAATAAAAAATATTGGATCGAATCTTGGGTTAATCATGATATTATAAAATCCCAAAGTACATTATAACTATACATTAAAGTCTTTCACACAAAGTAACATCAAATGGGAGGGAAAACATAAAGGTGTCTATTTATCTCCTTAATAGCTTTAAAGATGCATCACTGAAACCATCAAAATCATCATTCAAGAACTCATGAGTAAGAGGAATGATATCATGATGTAATATAAAATGTAACTATTCATTATTCATCAATAGAAACAAATATTAGAATGAAATGAACTATTATTATATAATGTATCACAAGATTAATAATCATTATGAATAATAATATATTAAAGATGAGATGTAAGAGAGCTATCATCATAAATAATACCATTATGTATAAAATTACGGTCGCCTTTTATAGTTATTTAATAAATACAATTATTCCTCCATTTTTAAAGAGTTTTCATAAATATTATTTATTATATCTATTTTAACCAAACAATCATATTTTTATCTCCCTTTAATGTTAAATGGGTTAGGGTTAGGGTTCTAAGATAAAATTAGGGTTTGGGTTAGGATTAAATTAGAGCTCAATTATTATTAAGGTTATGGTTCAATTATGATTACACTTACTATTACAATTATGATTATGATTATGGTTAGGGTTCAATTAGTGTTCAATTAGGGTTAGGGTTTAATTAAGATTATGGTTGCAATTATATTTAGACTATAATAGCTATTATGTTATGGTTAGGTTTGAATTAGGGTTAGGGTTCAATTATATTTAGTGTTCACTTAAGGTTTTAATTAGGGCTTTGGTTTGGGTTAGGGTTCTACGAAAATCTTGAGGTTAAGGTTATGGTCAAGGTTCAAATAGGGTTACAACCAAGGTTGCATTTGTGTTTCAATTAGGGTTAGTGTTTAATTAGAGTTAGGATTATAGTTAGGGTTCAATTAGAGTAAGGGTTAGTGTTAGAGTTAGGGTACAAGTAGGGTTACAATTAAATTAGTGTTCAAAGTCAGGGTTAGAGTTTCACTAGGGTTAGGATTAGGTTTAGAATCCAATTACGATTAGTGTTCAATTAGGGTTAGGGTTAGGGTTAGGGTTAAATTAGGGTTAGAATTTAATTAAGATTAGAGTTAAAGTAAAATTATGGTTAGTGTTTAGTTAGGGTTAAGATTAGGGTTCAATTATAGTTAGGGTCATGGTTAAGGCTACAATTACAATCAAGGTTTGATTAGGGGTAGGGTTGGGGTTCAATTATAGATATGGTTATAGTTATAATGAAAATGTAATTAATGTCTTACATGTTGCAATTATATATGCTACTGGCATATATATTTAATAAAAAATATATATAAAATACATGGAGAGATATCCTTCACATATTTTTTAATTAATTTCCCACATAAAATTGTAATTTTTGTCTAACCATAATTCTATATCTAATCATAACCCTAACCTTAACCCTAATCTTAACCATAACCCTAACCCTAAACATAATTCATTTAATTCTATCTCTAACTATTAAAAATCCATAACCCTAACCCTAATTCTATCTCTAATCATAACCCTGACCCTAATCCAAATTATATCTCTAACCCTAACCCTAATCCTAATGCTAACCCCAATTCTAACCCTAATTCTAACTTAAATCCTAA
Source organism: Sequoiadendron giganteum (assembly GCA_007115665.2). NCBI lineage: Eukaryota > Viridiplantae > Streptophyta > Pinopsida > Cupressales > Cupressaceae > Sequoiadendron > Sequoiadendron giganteum. The sequence continues at coordinate 331,836,076 of CM021105.1, read as the reverse complement.
CCCTAATTCTATCTCTATCACTAAACTTACCACTAACATTAATCCTAACCCTAACCCTATCCCCAACCTAACTCTAACTGTAATCCTAAACCTTAACCCTAACACTAATCCTAATCCTAAATCTAACCTTGATCTATCTCTAATCATATTCCTAACCCTAACCCTAAGCTTAACCTTAATAATAATTATAATCCTAATCCTAAACCTAATCCTATCTTAATTATAATCCTAACCCTAACCCTAATCCTAACCCTAACCCTAACCCTAATCATTGCCCTACCCCTAATCCTAACCTTAACCCCAACCCTATATGTAATCATAATTGTAACCCTAACCCTAACTGTAAACCTAATCCTCACCTTAACCCTAACTCTACCCCAAACTATGAGTCTAAGTTTAACCCTAACCCTAACCCTAATCATAACCCTAACCCTAACTCTATTCCTAACCCTAATCCTAATCCTAACTCTAATCATAATTCTAAACCTAACCCTAACCTTAACCATAACCCTAACCCTGACCCTACCCTTAACCCTTAACCCTTACCCTAATCATAATCCTAATCATAATATTTACCCTAACCATAATCCTAAACCTAAACCTAACCATAGCCATAAACCTAACCTTAACCCTAACCCTAATTCTATCACTAACCATAATCCAAACCTTATTTAACCTTAACCCTAATCTTAACACTAAAAATAACCTTATCCCTAACTTTAAACCTAAATGTAAACCTAACCCTAAACATAAGCCTAATTTTATATCTAACCCTAACCCTAACCCTAACCCTAATCGTAATTGTAACCCTAACCTTAATTTTATCTCTAATCATAATCCAAACTTTCATCCTAACCCTAAACATAACCCTAGCCTTAACCCTAATCATAATTTTAAACCAAACCTTGACCCTAATTAAATCTCTAATCATAATCATAATACTAACCCTAACACTAATTCTATCAGTACCCCTAACCCTAACTCTAACCTTAACCCTAACCTTAACCTTAACCCTAACCTTAACCCTAACCCTAACCCTAATCCAAATACTAACAATAAACCCAACCCTAATCCTAATCCTATCTCTAACCCTAATCCTAATCATATCCTAATCCTAAACCTAACCCTAATTTTATCTCCAACCCTAACAAAAACCCTAATCCTAACCCTAATTAATTTTGTCTTCCATGTTGCACTGTGAATGTTACTAGCAGATATATTTTTAATAATATATATAAAAAGCACCAAGAGATATCCTTCTCGAGGTGCCTTGCACTTTTATGTGACAAATTGATTAAAAAATAAGCTCCTTGAGAAGGATATCTTTCAGAATTTTTTATATATATTATTAAAAATATATATATATGCTAGTAATATTGTCTTCCTAATTTGGTATTTAGAAACTTTAGATAATGTTTTTCTTTGTGGGTAATATGTTGTCATTTCTTCTTTATCGATTGTTGAAGAGGATAAATCAACTACTAAAATCAAAGACCTACTAAATAAAACACAAACAATTAAAAAAGAAGGTGGTGTGCATAACCTTGGTCATACTTTTGAATGTTCATTTTCCAACACAATTACAAAAAGTGGATAATGATGTTTTTGAAATGGTAAGAAGCATTTACAGGGTGTTGAACCCTTCACAAAGGGCCTAAGGGCCAAAGGATAACATAGTTCAAAATAGAATTTGAACTATAGGAACAACCAGAAACAGCTGACAAACAGCTATAGAAAACAAAGAAATTAAGCAACCCTAGAAACAGAGGGGTCAAAGCTAACTCCACGAACCCGAGTCCGAGAAGCAGCCACAGATTTCTTCTGAAGAACCACCGACCAGGGAGGCTTGGAATCAGGAATCAAAGAGAAAGGCAAGCGGAGCAGCTCCACCCCAGCCACCATAGGAGAAGAGCCACCAAGCAGTGAGGGAGTCGGCATCGAGGCAAAAGAGATCGAATCAACAAACGGAACAATAGAGGCTCCCAACGAAGGGCAGACAGGGTCTAACAGAGCAGTGACAGCAGGGGCTGAAGAACGAACAGGCACAGCAGTGTCAGTAGAATGGTCCAAAGGTGGTTCCACATAAGAGAGATCCGGGAGAGGAGCAGCAACATGAGGGTCGACCTCCTCAAAAGAACCCACCATGAGGTGATCCATGAGAGCATCCTTCCACCAAGTCGCAACACCCTTTTGGCAGGCAAGAGGATAGGCAGAGGCCAAATGACCCACCGAAAAGCATCTCCTACACCGAAAGGGGAGACCCTCATAGTCCAAGAGTTGCTTCCATGATCTGTCCTCCACCATCAAAACAACATCCCCAGGAAGAGGTTTGGAGATGTCCAGATCAACTAACAACCAAGAGACCGTAGTATGCCCAAACTCCCTAGTTGTGGAATCCACCATAAAGAAGCAACCAATGGTATTGCCAATGGCCTCGAAACATGATTCCTCCCAGAACTAAAGAGGAAGATTTGGCAGGCAAACCCAAACAGGTCTGGTGTTCAGTGGTTCCGTAAGAAGGTTGAAAGAACGAGACCGGGGCCTGATGGACAGAGAATGAATACCCCACATCCATCCCCTGTCCAGGATGCTATTCCGCTCGTGAGGGGAGGCAAACGTAGCAATAAAGAAACCCCTAGCACTGGGGTAGAGCTCAATTTCTCCATCGACCAAAGGCTTCCATGAACCCAAAACCCAATCATGGAGATCAGGGAGGGAGGGTCACAGGCCATTAAATCTACAAACCACACCCATTTTCGAATAATAATCCTCATTTTCCATGATCTCAAGACCACAAAAAACCACAAGGGAATCCCGAGCACAAGGCAGAGACCGACTAGAAGGACGAGAGCCCACCTTGGTAGCATCAGAGAAAGATTTAGCCAATCCCAAAAAACCCCCAACAACAGGAAATCGAGGGGCTGGAATAAAATGCCCAGCCACAGAATCTCCCTTACAAAAGCCACGGAGATAGCAAAATTCCTATGCACAATCCCTCTGTCCAGCCCAACCACCGTCGACTTAGCAGACCGCGCACACGGGACAGGGATAGTAGGAGGGACCCCGTAGGGTACCGCACCACACCTGACCACAGCAGGCACGCCACCACTAGGAATAGCCAGAAGCCTCGGAGAAAGCGTTATAGGTCCAGCCACAGTCATTGACTCCAAAGTAGAAGAAGTATTCCTGCACATGCAGGACACTAGGGTAGAGAATGGAGGAAGGCTAGAGCCCCCAGCAAGAGGAATCCCACAGGACAGACTGGCCAAAACAGGGACATGCCCAACATCGCCAGGGGAGAAACCATCAGACCTGGAAGCCGTTACAAACGAGGGAGCTAAAGTAGACAAAGGAGTCTGAGCCATTGGAGCCTTGGCCGTGGAAAGTGTTGTTGCAGAGCACAATTCAATTTTCCCCTACTCATTGTGTTACTAGTGGATAATGATGTTGAATAATGCAGTTGAATAATATTTGTAATAATAATCAACGAAATAAAGTTGTGAGTTTAAGAAGGGTACAAATAGAATTACTAACATTCAAGTAGTTGATGGGAAGTTACATGTTTGATCTTCTTTATATTTATCATCTTCAAGGTATTTTATGTAGATACTTTTGATTTTAATTATTATTCATAAAATTTTAATCAAACTATAAAGGATAAGTTTGAATCTAAATTATTGAAAGAACAATAAATACAAAGCACTCAATTATATGAAGTTCAATCAAGTTTTTAGTCTCAAGATGGTTTCACTCCAAGTTGGTGCCTAGACACTTTGGATGATTTCATTTTATGAGGATTCACCACTTATGAAAGAGGATTTAACTAATAAAACTAATGATATAGGTTTTCTAATTATAAAACATATTATATCATCATTTGATAAATGGATTTATAAACTATAGTAGAGAAGGAAAAAAATCTTTTACAACAAATGGCCTTGTGATGGAAGAAAATAATGTTCATAAAATGGGTTCATAATATCATGATGTTATTTTGAATTGGTTCCTTGAAACATAAGATGGATAATTACTTTGTGGTGAATATGTCTTCCTTGGTCCTCTACTAATCATAGATGAAAACATCTCCATAGGTGAGTTTCAAAATACAAATTGAATATCCTCTACTCTTCTTTTGCCATATTTAGATAAAGATTTTTTGATTTGTCAACAACAATGAAGATGAAGTTTCTATGGCCAAATATGATCTTGTATTCAAGAAGGTTGATATTCAAAAGAAAAATTCATAACCTAAGCTAGTAGAGATCTTCTTGCCTTATAGTTTACCTAAAGTATGTTCACTAGTGACTTATTTCCTAAGATTCAAGTAATCATGAATATATTAGTTATGTGATTTTAGTATGCCTTGTACTACATAAGAAGATATAATCAATATCACAAAAAACAATTTTGACGTAATGGAGAGATCTCAAAATTTCATGAGGATGAATGGTTATTTTGGAAATTATTAAAGAAGTTCTTATATTTTACATTTTTAAAGCTTTCATAATGATCTTAAAATGGTAGTTGAGATCATAGTTTCTTAATAGGTCACCTCTTTTTTTTGTACAAAAATTTATATTTCTCACTTTGTCAATGGGTTCACATGATCATCTTTGAGCACTTTGAGGTGTAAGATGGTAGATTTTCTTGATAGATTTTCTGCAAGTACTAGAATAACAAAGTTAAATCCTAATCTAATCAATAATCTAAAATCTAACAACAAAGAACGAGGAAATAAATTAAACTAATAAAACCAAAATGATCTCACCGAATATGCGTTCATCCTTTCGAATTATCTCTATTACTCTTCTCCCTTTTGCGTTTTCAGTATTCTTGCCCTCAGATTTGTGTGTTTGAATACAAGTATAATTATGTCGAGTGTCTAAGCAAAATATCGAAGATGAATCTCTTCTCAAAAGTATGTGATTTTGGGAGGAGGAATAATGATAATGATAGGCCATTTTATAGATTTTGGGTTTTCGAACGATCGACTCAGATTGAAAGAGAGATCGACGGACAAGATTGATGAATGCCATGCGATGTGATTTATGTCTCAGATAGAACATGAGTTAGAACGCGAGTTAGAACATGAGTTCAGGAAAGAGTGAAGATAGAGACTAAGTTAGAACGTGAGTTAGAACACGAGTTCAGGATCTTAATCTCCAAAAATAGAAGAAATAGACTTTGTATGCAAAAGCCAAAGTTGGAACTCGAAGACTTAATGCATTCGAATGCAAACAGGAGTTAGAACTAGTTAATCGACTAGTTGTTACAGAGAGTCTTCTCGTATAGATAAACAGGTGTTGAATTCGGAGATAACTGAAGAACTAAAAATAAGATCTTGAATCAGAAGGTGAGTGAATGACTAGATAACTAATTGACAGAGGAATGTGACATAAATAATTAAATATGAATTAAATGTTAATTTAATTCAACATTTGAAATTAAGAGACTTTAATTAAATAAATAAAGTAATTTATTTAATTTGACTTTTGAAAAGGATTAAATGAATAATTAAATAATAAATATTTAATTATAGTTGAATAAGTATGATAAAGGGGGTCAAATGAATAATTAAATAAAGATATTTAATTATAGTTGGAAAAGTATGATAAAGGGGGTTAAATGAATAATTAAATAAAGATATTTAATTATAGTTGGAAAAGTATGATAAAGGGGTAATTAAATAATAAATTATTTAATTGATAGATAGGTAAAGGGGAAAGAATTAATTAGTTCGCAACATAATTAAATAAATATGATTTATTTAATTAATCAAGTTGAATAAAGGTCATTTATGAATTAATGAATTAATTAAAAAGGGGTATTTAATTAATAGAGGAAATATGTGTTAGAAAGGTTAATTAAATAATTAACATTATTTAATCAAGACCACGGACTATAGAAAATTATGTCGAAATGTGTACTCGCAGGCCTAGACCAATTTTCGGTATCTACAGTTTGCCCCTCTTTGATACAATGTTGGTACGGCGTTGTGTCAAAGAAAATATGCCCTGATCGTGCCCCAGCATGAAACAGGTTAAGGTATGCCCCCTCGAGAAAATTGACAAATTTTTGAAAGTTTCAAAAAAAAATCAGGAAATATTCCCGATAAGTCAATTTGATAGTCAGAAATGCTATGGAGTTGACGAAAATGAATTTGGAGTTAATACGGACGAACACGGGTCATTTGAAGTTGAAAGGTTATGTGGCCACTAGAGAAGGGCTAAAGAAATGCCATTTGTAACCCACCTATAAATAGGAATTAGGGCTAAATCCAATTCATTTACACCCGGAGGAGATAGAAAAAGAGGAGTTTTTGCTCTGACTAGCTGACGAAATGGCACCTATTTCGTACACTGCACATCAAGGTTATCGGATCCAGACGTTCAGGAGGCCAGTCGATGCAGGACCACCAGTATGTACCTGAAAACGAACTTGTCAAAATTATTTTTGCACATTTTTCTAGGTGGTTGAAAAGTAATGATGCAAATGCGGTGCGTCATAAACGAAGCATATGCCATCGTATTCGCCACATCTAACTGTGAAACGACGCATGTGCAAAATCACGTCTAGGCTAGGTTAGTCATTTTAGGGAATGAACGCATGTGGAGCATTATGCACCACATGTGTAGTTATGCAACACATTTGCATTATAGATAAATGCGTGTGAGGTTGTGAACCGCATATGCAGTCGTGAGACGCATATGTTGTAGTTAGGTGGATTGAGAAAAATGCATCACATTTGCAAAAAATGCACCACATGTGCAATAGTCGGAAAGGGTTTGTGGAGAATATGCAATGCATATGCAACATACACCACATGTGAGGCTCCGTGCAACGCATTTGCAAAAATGCACCGCATCTGTAATGTGAGTTGCATGTGACTAGTAAAATTTTTGAAAAAAAATTCTAAGTAAATTTTGAAAATTCTTAACATCATGGTTTAAATGCAGGTTGTATTAGATCCTATTTATACATGGGAGTCACATCCAGATACGTACGATCTGAGAGATAGCCTGAATAGTGGAGAGATACGGTTGTTTTCTAGACTTGGTTTGCGTCATTGCCTCTTAATGCCTACGATTCGAGCAAACAGAGGGATGCTTATGGCATTATGCGAGTGATGGCACTCTGAGACTTCATCGTTCCATCTACCGACTAGGGAGGCCACTGTCACATTAGAGGATGTGTACAGGATTTTGAGACTGTCGATCAGAGGTGAGTGGGTTATGTACGATACCCAGCAAGGATTGACGAAGCTTGCTAGATTTTATCAAGTAGATGACATTAGGATGCTCGGGATCAAGCACTACAAGATCAGGGCCAGTTTTAGCTGATAGATATGATAGGATTGACTGCATTTTATGTACATTGATTGGGGGTATAGTTCTACCAGACCGACAGGGTCATGGCTTTCCTATGGGATGGGGGGAGATGTTGGTGGGCATGTTGGAGAGTGAGACGAGATATGCATGGGGTCCATGTCTACTCGGGATGCTATATTTTCATCTGCATGACATTGTTTATAGAGACGCATAATCATTGAGTTGTGGGACTACTTTACTGATGGTGTGGGCTTGGGAGAGGATAGTTGTCTTTCTTCTGCCAGTTACTAGAGAGAGATTGGAGAGACATCCCTATGTGTTTCGATATACAGGACAGATCACACAGACACATGTTGGGGACACAGGATACTGGAGACATGCACTTGACCTTCTGGATCAGTTCACATGGAGACCTTACATGGATTGTGAGGAGTGGCTGGATGATGAGAGACACTTACTATTCTGTAGATAGACACAGTATCTCATTGGGAGGACTGCTTTGAGTGTGCATATTATAGAGAGGCATCTACCAGAGCGGGTCATGAGACAGTTTGGAGAGGTTCATGATGAGCCTCAAGGTAGAGCAGAGTTTGCTCAGTCATCGAGAGAGGTTCCATGGTGGGGACCCATGATTCCAGTGGCTACTGCGGAGGCAGACATATAGGCATTATAGCCATTACGTTGGGGTGGAGTGACGGATTAGCAAATCTAGGGACTACGGTTGCATACGATGCATGGTGGGCGGTTCATCACTCGATTCCTTATACAGATCCTGACCAGCCAGCACCAATCGAGAGATGAGGCACAGGGCCGAGAGGACGACGGAGAGGTGGAGGTGCCAAAGTGGGTAGAGTTGGTGGTAGAGGTGATGGAGATGATGGTAGAGGCAGAGGTAGAGGCGGGAGATGAGGACAAAGAGGACAAAGAGGGGGTTAGGCAGGTGGACATGCACCTATTCAGGAGGCAGTAGCAGTTGATGTACCAATGGCAGACATCAGAGGGAGAGTGGATGTATAGGCTAGGGGTGAGCATGCTGTAGTGGAGGTAGTAGTAGAGGAGCGTGTAGCAGTAGATGTCAAAGTAGAGGATGTTGCAGAGGATTTGGATGCAGAGATGGCTTTAGACCCTCTGGGTGTGTTGGCAAGATACGGAGAGGATGATTTGGAGGATGACAATGAGGAGGATGCACAAATGGAGGAGTAGGAGAGAGAGCTCCGAGATCGGATTGTAGAGGGGAGACGGGATGAGGATGCTCCTAGAGATGGTGATAGGGAGGCTTTGGAGGAGAGACTTAGACTTATGACTGCAGAGTTTGAGGCAATGAGACTAGAGAGAGACAGTGCCTACACAAAGAGGGACAGTGCATATGTAGAGAGGGACAATGCTCGTACAGAGAGGGATAGTGCTTTTATGGAGAGAGACCGGGCTATAGCTCGAAGACATGAGATAGAGCAGCAGTTCACAGAGGTTAGACGCCTTTGCAGTGGGTCCTCATCTGATGGTATGGTACGAGAGTTGATCAGATCGATGGAGAGAGCTACGTACTACAGAGATCTTTATGAGGCAGTCGTGCCAGTAGATAGATGAGGTCCTACATTTTCAGAGGTGCATAGTCAGAGCAGGAGTCATACTAGGAGTCAAAGGACATAAAGTACTAAGGGGGTGGTAGGACCATCGAGGACAGGTCCATATGAGAGGCCTTCCACCTCCGAGTCTTTTTCCACCACCATCACCACGTGACAGCAGAGGTAGCAGAACACGATGACAGGGACTTATGTAGACATTTGTATTGTGATCAAAGAGCCTACGAGCTCATGTTTTATTTATGGTTTACATTCAGACATTGTACTGTGACACACTATTTTTGAGCAATATATATATATATATGATTTTGGCGGCTTCTACATGATATGCAGTTCTATGTTATGGATGATGCTTTATTTCTATATGATTATGCTTCCTAGATGATGTATGCATATGTGTTACAAATGAATGTTTCTATATGTTTATGAGTTATGCATTTAATAATGATGTTATGGTGATTCTATTTACTTATGATAATGGATGCAAATGTATATATGATGTTTATTTATATGTGATGGTAATATGTACATGCAATGTTTACCTTATGTATGTTATGATGATGCAATGCCTATTACGTCATGATTTCGAAATGCAATGAAGATGAATGTTATTATCTATATGTTGAAATGCAATGCAACTATGTGAAATGGATGCTAATGTAAATGATCTAATGTTTTTATGGTGTCACAGGACTTTATCTTTATGTTAAAGAAGAGAAATGTTAGGATGAAATGAATTCTGAATGTTAATAAGAAATAATTAAATTTGATTGATTGAGAAAAAGATATAATGAAAGTTGATTGATTGAGAAAAAGATATAATCTTCAATATATTGCCAAATATGCTATACTTGCTTGTTATCATCATTGGGTGGGACATGACATAGATGGATAGTACACACTATGATATGAGATAGACCATAGTGTACAAAGTCATCCATCTGCGAAAAACAGAGAGTCACAGACAAGGAGTGTCTTAACTCATACTAAGGATAGTAATTGCCCCAGTCATTTTGTTGAGACAAACCACAGACAACAGACAAATAAAATATGGGTCATGAGACATCATTGCTCCTCTAAATCCTTGATTGGACATCCTTGAGGAAACTAGTAACATGACTCAAAAACCAATATTTAAAAGACAGTTGACAGACAGTAGCCAAAGAAAAAGAGTCCTGAGACATTGTTGCTTCTCTAAATCCTTCAAGGGACATCCTCGAGAAAGCAGGTAAACAGGATCTGGCACAAATCAACAAAAAGATAAGACAACATAAGATATAAAGTCATAAAGCCAAATAAATGTATTCACCAAAACTTGATCTTGTGGGATTGTTTGATGTTTGATGTTTGACATAGCGTAATGTGAGAGAATGACACATACCGCATAAGCTGTTGAGTCTGGTTTCGACTTGATGACTTCTATATAAGGCATGACAAAGCCTGGTTTTATAAAAACATGTGTCATATAAGATGTTGGAGTCCGATGACATTGAAGTGACAAGCCACATGAGACTATGACACTTTGATGACGTTTGTTGACAAGAAAGACATATCTTGTTTAAGACATAGGTTGATCGCTTTGACAATGTGTTAGATATTGACTTAGTGACTTTGAGATGTTTTACCTTGTTGATGCATGACTTGTTTTGATTCCTTGACTTATAAAAGTGTGTGTGCGTGTAGACAGTGTATGACATGAGACTATACCTTAAACTATGATATGCAACTTGTGTGATAGTGATTGTGAATGAACCTTATTGGACTGACCTAGTGTGGTCTCAGGAGCTCATCAATTGATTAGCCTTGCCTATGTTGTACACTTAGAGACCTCGTAGTTCGACACGACCAATGACTTTGAATATACAAAGCATCATGATTTAAATGTGTGTGATACATGACAAACCTAGACTGACTGACCTAATGCCTCGGGGGCACATCGATTGATGGCCTTGCCTACGTCCCAGTCGCAGAGGCAGCGTAGTTAGACTATGTCTATGACTGACTTAACATGATCGGCTTGACATGATTGACTTGACATGATGACTTGACTCTATTTTTGGGATTTTTCAAACATTTTTTTGTTGATTTTTTTGGATTTTTTGAAGTTTTCTACTATTTTGGGGATTTTTCAAAACATTTTCGATGGTGCGACATTATGTACAAGGTGTTAGGGCATAGAACAAGGATTTACCCCCAATTGGAAATAAGATTTGGAAGATGGAGTGGGTAATGTGATGGAATGGGTGCTAGATGTCAATCGTTCCAAGGAATGGATAAGACAACCATTTATTATGAATGATGGTCAAAAAGTTTGACTAGAATGATGGTAGACGGAAGAGCGAGCTTGACTACACATGGTGCCTATTTGCCAGGTTTTCACCATGGTACTTATCCATAGTGCCACTGAAGTGGTTTTCACTATTAGACGGATTTATTTCTCTTTTTCTTTTTTCTTTTTTTTTTTATTTTCTCAATTTTTTTGGTGTTACAAAGACGCCTGTTTGCCAGGTTTTCATCTAGGTAACCATTTTTTTTGTATTTTTCTAGATTAAGACACGGATTCTCAGAGACTAAGCATAGAACCTTTTTAAATGCATACTGTTGATAGGGGAAAAAAGTGGCTCTCCTTCAGGAGTAGAGAGTTGGTACGCTCTTGATCCAAAGGCTTTTGTGATGATATAGGGTGCCAACCAGTTAGGTTCAAACTTACCTGGTTTCTCTCTTTCAGCTTGGTTCTTAGGATTCTCCATTAATACCAAGTCACCAATGTCAAAATGTCTATTGAGAACCTTCCTATTGTAACTATGACGAAGACGATTCTGATATGCTTGCAAATGATCTAATGCTTTTTGTCTTCGCTCATCCAGCAATTCGAGCTCTTGTAACCTAGAGACATGGTACTCTTCATTGTCAATATGACCCTTCAAGGATACCCATAGAGAAGGTATTTCAACCTCAATAGGTAAGATAGCTTTGGACCCAAATACGAGGGAAAATGGAGTGGCGTCGGTGGGAGTACGGATGCTTGTGCGATAAGCCCATAAGACAGGATTAAGCTATAGGTGCCAGTCATGACCAGCGTCATTAACAGTCTTCTTAAGGATTCTAACAATAGTCTTATTAGATGCCTCAACTTGGCCATTACCTTGTGAGTAATACGGGGTGGAGAAGTGGTGTTTGATGTGGAATTCTTCACATAAATGGCGTACTTCTTGGTTCTTGAATGGGCGGCCATTGTCTGTGATTATGGATTGAGGTACACCATACCGACAAATGATATAGTTTAGGATAAACTTAGATATTTGTGTGTCAATTATGTATGTCATGGGAATAGCTTCAATCCATTTGGTGAAGTATTCGGTGGTGGTGATGATGAACTTATGGCCATTAGATGATGGAGGGTGTATCTTACCTATGAGGTCAAGTCCCCATTGGGAAAAGGGCCATGGTGGAGTAATTGGATGAAGCTCCTGTGCTGGCGCTCTTATCAAGTCTCCATGTATTTGACATTGTCTACACTTCTTTACAAAGATGTATGAGTCTTTCTCCATTGTAGGCCAATAGTAACCTAGTCTCATAATCTTGTGGGCTAGAATAGGACCACTCGAATGAGATCCGCATATACCCTCGTGTACCGCTCACAAAGTTGTTTGTGCTTCTTTAGCATTGAGACATCTCATAAGGGCGTTATCTAAGGTGCGTCTATACAGGGTTTCTCTGATGATGGTGTACTTTGCTGACTTTCGGATGAAGGTTTGACGTTGGTTATTGGACAAGTCTTGAGGTAGGGTTTGGTCAGTGAGGTAATCGAATATTTATTTATACCAAGGAGATGTAGGACCAACAATGGTACACACTATCGCAATATCGGGGACATCATAACTGGGGACCAATAACTGTTCAACCAAAAACTCGAACTTAGGCACATTACTCAAAATATCCAACAAGGAACCCACGGTTGCCATAGCATCTGCAGCTCTATTATGGATATGTGGTATTTGTTGAAAAATTATATCATTGAAATATTGTTTGAAACTATCAGCCATTCACTTGTAAGGTGCAAGCTTCTCATCCTTAGTCTCGTAGTCATCATTTACCTGTCGGATTACAAGTTGAGAGTCGCCAAAAACATGAGGCTCTTAATTTTCCATTGAGCTGCGATTTTTAACCCTGTCACTAGAGCTTCATATTTTGCTATATTGTTGGTACAAGGGAAAGCAATCCTGAATGATTTCGGAATGGAATCACCTTGATGTGTAACAAATAAGATACCATCTCCTGAACCACGATTTGTGTGTGACCCATCAAAGTAGAGTTTCCATTCGATTTCAATGTCTATGTTGAAGAGAAATTCATCTAGAAAATTTGTCACTAATGGATGGTCTGCCTTCATAGGTGCATTAGCTAGTTGATCTGCAATCACCTATCCTTTTATAGCCTTCCTTTCGACATACTGAATGTCATACTCGCTAAGTATCATAACCAATTTAGCCAGCCGGCCTATTAAAGTTGCCTTACTTAGGAGGTATTTAAGTGGATCAATCTTTGCAATTAGCATTGTTTGTCGATTGAGCATATAGTGCTAAAGTTTTTGGGTGGCAAAAACTACCGCAAGACAGGCACGTTCTATGTTGCTATAATTCAATTCATAGCCCACTAAGGTATGACTGATATAATAGACTGCTCTCTCATGACCTTGATCATCGTGTTGTGCGAGAAGAGCCCCTAATGCCGACTGAGTTGCTGAGATGTCAAGTATTAATGGTTTTCCCTCTGTAGGTGGCATTAAGACTGGTGGAGTAAGCAAATAGTCCTTGATTTGTTGGAAGGCCTCTTGGCATTTAGGTGTCCACACAAATGGTACTCCTTTCTTGAGTAGATGTTGAAATGGATGTATTTTATCTGCTAGTTGTACTATGAAATGCTTAATTGACTGTAATCTCAAGTGTAGGGTTCTGAGTTGACCAATGCTAACTGGAGGAGGCATTTCTATGATAGCCCTTACCTTCTCTGGATCTACTTCGATGCCTCTACAAGAGATGATATACCCTAACAGTTTCCCTGATTTGACTCCAAAGACACACTTCTTCGGATTTAGCCTGACATTGTAATTCTCTAGCCTCTGGAATATCTTGTCTAAGACTTTCAAATGATCTTCCCTCATTTCTGATTTTGCTATAATGTCATCTACATAATCTTCCATGAAAGTATGTACAAAGTCATGAAAAATTGTAGTCATGGCCCGTTGATAGGTAGCTCCTGCATTCTTAAGGCCAAACGGCATAACATTCCAATAGTATGTCCCCATGAACATGTGAAAGTTGTCTTGAGTTGGTCTTCAAGTGCTATTTTAATCTGGTTATATCCAGAGAAACCATCCATGAGGGATAGCATCTTGTATCCTGTTGTAAGGTCTACTATATCATGCCTTGTTGATGTCTCTAAAGTCAATGCAAATGTGAATGCCCCCAGTTGGCTTAGTCACTGGTACAAGATTTGATATCCAATCTGCATAGTCTATTGTCCTTATGAATCCTACATCTAAGAGTTTCTTAAGTTCTACCTTGACCAATAGAGCAATTTGTGGATGCATTTTCCTCAACTTCTATTTGACTGGTTTGTTACCTGGCTGTAGTGGTAAATGATGCAATATTAGGTCTAGATCTAGCCCAGGCATGTCAGCATACGACCATGAAAATTTTATTTGTCTCTTTGTGAAGAAGTCCTTAAACTCATGTTTTTCTGTCTTTGTTTAAGAAGCTGCAAAATATACCTTTTGAGGATTCTCTTCTGTACCTATGTTGACTTCAACAAATTCTTCTACTAGCATCGGTGACTTTTCTTGTTCAACGGGGAGAATATTTAAACCTCTATCCTTGGGTGCCTCTGAGAGGTTTTTGCCCTTGGATACGTCCTTTATTTTGACTTTTTCTCTGTCCAAAGGTGCCTTTCGGTTTTCACCTAGGGACTCATCATTTTTCTTTTTATTGTCTTTTTTCTTTTCATTCTCATTTTTGCGACTAGAGGTGTAAATAGACTCCCCAAAGTATGCTTTATCATCCAAGTCTATGGTAAAACCTACTTTATGATCCCCTCTTGGTATGCCTTCTCTAAGTCCCATGAACTCAGCAATTGCTTTGTCGTTCTCGAATGTATCTATGATAGGTGTACCTTGTTGATCCCAATCGATAAGTTCGGGATATATAAGGGGCATGTCATCATCGAAGTTTTTAAAGGTATATGCTGACAAGGTGAAAACAGAGTGGTTGACATGGTCGCAGAAGTTTTGGACTAGCTCCTTCTTATTCTTCTTCCTAGGTGCAGGTATACTCTGATGTGGGACTATACTAAGGGTGGATTCGTTAGAAGATGGCTTGTTAGGTTCCCAAGATGCATGATCAAGGGTTTCCCAATAATAGTTCTCTTCCCATTCTTTTTTGGACAAGTGCTTCTTAGGACAAGGACTAGATGGTTTTGGTTCAGGTTTCACGTTGAGGTCCAATTCTCCAAATAGGGCATCTATGTTCATAGTACTAGTGGATGAAAGGGAATCCCATTCATCATTGCTTGAATAAGGGGATTCATCAAAAATTGGAGGTTTGTCGTAAACTGGGGGTTTGACATAAACTAGGGGAAGTGGTTCATGAGATGTCTCGATATCTGCGTAATCATTCACTTCCTCTTGAAATGATGACGAAGTACTAGGAAACCCGATTCTAAGTGGTTGACACCCTAGCCCTAAGTATTTCGGTCATGGGTAGACAGTGATTGGTTTCGTCCTTCCATTTTGATATAGTCCTAACCCACTGTGCCCGTCATAGCCTTCTTTTTGCATTATCTTAAATCCTTTTCCATATTGGTCCTTGGCTATTTGAATAGACGGGGAGGGGTATTCATGTTCTTGATACAACCAGGAATCACCTGGATCCACAATTTCTTCACTTAACTCTCCCCATTTGGTTAATGTCATTGTAGGGGGAACATGAAATGTGACCACTAACTATCTTCTATCCACCATGGGTAGGCCATATGCCTTAGGTGGAATCAATTCGCTAACACAGTATGATGCCTTTATATTATATTCGCCACAACCCTTGTCTTGGATCTTGAGTTTTGGAGTTGATGATGGTGGTTTGAATGAAATGGACTTAATGAGACGTGAGGGGTCAATGTATTGGGATAAAGTGGATGGTGAAGCTTCTTGGTTAACTGGGACTTGCCATTGTGGAATTTCCCTTAGGCTTGTACAATATTGAAAAGGATTTGGATCACCATCAATGGTGATCTTTGTGCCATTATAGGGGAACTTGAGACATTGGTGGTATGTTGATGGTACAGCTTTCATTACGTCTATCCAAGGTCTACCTAACAACAAGTTGTACGGAAGGCTGAGACCCAAGACTTGGAAGCTGGTGTTCATGATTGTTAGGCCAATTCGGATAGGGAGTGTGACAACTCCTTTGGACAATCTTTCCTCATCATCGTAAGCCTTGATGACTATACTCTTAGAGGTATATACATAGTCTTCTGAGAATCCTAATGCCTTAACCAATTTAAGGGTACACAGGTTCAAACCTGCTCCTCCGTCTACCAAGACTCGTCGAACTTTGTTTTGATGGACTAGGACTTCAAGATGTAAGGGGTCATTATGATCTGACTTTTCAGTTGAGTAATCCTGTTAGGAAAATGTGGCATGATGTGAGTTGGTCAAATATCCCACCATCTCTTTGAAACGATCGACATCTAAGTCTGTAGGAATAGTTGTGTTCTATAGAGCTTTGTCAAGAATGGATCGATGCTGAGGTGATAAGGTCAAAAATTCCAAGATAGATATTTGCACAGGGGTTTTACTCAATTGATCGAGAAGGTTGTACTTGAACTTGGAAGCTTGCGTAGATGGCTCAGAAGAAGGACCAAGAATAGTAATCCTAGTTTTGCATATGTTTACATTACATTCTAGATGCTTCTTAATGGTGAATGTATTGACATTCTCGTTTGCGGCTCGGAGGTGATTTATGATCATTCCTTTACCATAGTCATACTTGGTATTGTTATAGTTGGCCGATGGATTATTCTGGGGTCCCGAACTGGAGGCTTTTCCTTTTGTGTGGTCATGTAGCGGGTCTGTGAAGACCTTATGATCATTGTTCTTGGTGTTTTTCTACCCACCAACCTCTATGGTTTTATTTTCAACAAAGTCTTGTATGATTTTCTTGATTTGATGACATTGTTGGAGGTTGTGCCCTTTAGTTCGATGATAGTCACAAAAAGAGTTGTCATCCCACCATGAAGGTTTGAACTGTCCAGGATCATATTCTCTTGGTTCCAAAGGTTTGATAAGATTATGTTTAATCAACTCTTTGAAAATAGTCTCGATTGGTTGTCCTAAAGGTGTAAATTCACGTGTAGGAAATCTCCTTTGTTGTGGTCTTTGTTGTTGTGAATTTTGGACATAGTTAGCTTGTTGATCTGGACTATTCCTTGTGTCTTGATTGGGATTGTAACCTCTAAGGGTGATAACTGGTCCTGTATGTATATGTTTAGCATCAACAATGCCATCATTTGTAACATTCTTGTTTCTAGACCAGAATTTGTTTCTATCATTTGGCACGTTTTGATGTTGGACAACCGGATTTCTGCCTGGTACTTTCATTTCTCCTTTGTCTATAATGCCTTTCTCAAGGATGATTCCCTTTTGTACCAAGTCTGAGAATGAAGTACAATAGTGTACCCTTAGATCACTTTGATATTTGGGGTTGATGTTCTCTAGGAATATTGTGACCTTTTGTTTTTTCGGTATTTCAACTGGACATCTACTAGCTAGACTTCACCACCTCTGGAAGAAAGTGGTGAAATTTTTGCCATCTTCTTGTGTCGTGTGGCACAAGGTTGCAATTGTTACCTCATTGTCTATGTTAAAGGTGAAATGTTCGATAAACTTCTCAACTAATTTTCCCCAAGATCGTATACCATATGGTAATTTAGAGAACCATTCCAGTCCCATCCCGACAAGGGTTCATGGAAATAGTCTCATCAAGTATGTGGGGTCATATGATATGTCCATGCATGTTGTTGAGAACTCTCTAATGTGTTCTATAGGATTATTTCTCCCATTATACTTAGGCAAAACCAGTATGATGTATCCATGGGGGAAAGGTGTCATATAGAGCGCTTTGTCAAATGGGCATGAACATAGGTCTTGCGCTAAGATAGTTCATTTTCTGGACATAGACATGTTGTTCATCTGCTGTTGAAGAGCTTGCATTTTGTTTTGAAGGACATCGACTTGTGTCAAGGACATGGTGTTTGTGATATTTGGATCAATGTAGGTATTTTGATACGCCATGTTATGTGACGAGTTGTGATTGGGCAAGGGAATATATCCTATCAAAATCTTCTGACTCGGTAGAGGGATATTCCCTGTCTGAATGGTTTGAGTTGGTATAGGAATGCTTCCTATCTAAATTGTCTGATTTGGAATAGGAATGCTTCCTATCTAAATTGTCTAACTTGGTATAGGTATATTTCCGCCAACTTTGGTTCTCTTACCAGTCATGTTGGTGCCAAAGGGGCTGGAGAAAGTTGCCCCCGCAGTAAATTGTAAACCTTGTGTAATGTTGAAAGGGGTTGTATTTACAATTGATGATGTTTGAGTTGGTATACCTGTTGGTATCATTGCGGTTATTTGGGGAATAGGGATTGTTGGCGTTGCAGTTTGGGACGGTTGAGTTGACTGTGTTTGCAAAGTACGAATATCAAATCCTATGGGTAGTTTGGCACCTCCTGCTAGCAACTTTGCTAGATAGCATTGGGGATGCCAAATATTCATCCATGAAGGATGCAAATTCAAGATCTTGTACTGTTGTGTCTATGTCTTCTATGTAAATCTGACCATGCGTGTCCCTAGTGACATGTTTTTCTAACAAAGGCTTGTGTGGTTGTTTACTTCCTGACAGTTGGTTTTTGAATGGATTGATGAAGTCATTGGGGTCTGTCATTGCTTTGTGTTTCTTTTGGGACCTTGTTTCGACCATAAAAAAGTTGCTCAAAATGGGTAATGTAGACTATGTTTAAAAACTGATATTGACCTATGTCTATGTTTTTTTTGTTTTTTTTACAAGAAATGACATAGCTAAAATGGTTTCTAAAAGGACGTATACCAAGATGACGTATGATAGGACTGACGATATGCAAGATGCGAGTAGACTATGAAGATAAATGAGTCTAAGACAATATAACCTACCACCTATGGGATAAATGCATGTAAAGACTTGTTTTTTACCAAGGAACCTGATTGTATGACAAGGACAGTGACAAGGTGAATTTTTCAAACTAGACTAATGAGCTAAAAAGATCCACTAGATGGGACTAAAGTGATAAGGTTCAATGATTTTGACAAATCGTCACATGAATGTTTCCAATGATGAGGAAAGTTATCTATTTTGTGATATGCAGTTTCCTAGGGAGTATCTATATGCATGCAACTTAGGATAACTATGACTAAGATGTTTACCGTAACTTAAGATGTATATGACACCTAATGATGGTAACTAAGACGTATATGACACCTAATGATGCAAGGGTTTTTGAGCAAAATTTACCAGTTTCGAATCTAAGGTTGATCTTAAGAATCTAAAGCAAATTCTGACAATGATGTTTTTGGACTCAGCTCATGAATTTTGATGTTTTCTGTTGACAGACAAATGCGGTTCACCTAAAAATTATGGTTTAGATTTAGAAAGATGTGGCTTTTGATAGTGCATGTGGTGTTTCTAACGGTTGTAGTTTTTCCTATGATAAATGTGATTTACCGATACACATGCGGCTCGAAGACTGACAGATGCGATTTGCATGCACACATGCGACTCGAAAACTGACAGATGCGGTTTGCATGCACACATGTGACTCAGAATGTGACAATTGCGACTCATGATATGCAGACTATGCAAAGTGAAAATT
Organism: Sequoiadendron giganteum; assembly: GCA_007115665.2. Taxonomy (NCBI): domain Eukaryota; kingdom Viridiplantae; phylum Streptophyta; class Pinopsida; order Cupressales; family Cupressaceae; genus Sequoiadendron; species Sequoiadendron giganteum. The sequence goes on along the minus strand of CM021105.1, from coordinate 331,816,206 downwards.
TTGACAGACAAATGTGGCATTTCCCCTAACATATGCGACTCGCTAATACACATGCGATGTTTAAACTAACAAATGCGACTCGATTTTCTGACAGTTGAATTTTTCCCGAAAGTTGTTGACTGACTTTGTTTGTTTGATCAAGATTTTTATGAATACAACAAAGAGAAAACACAACAATCAATGTATTTTCATTTTTTTGTGATGGAAGGACTGTTAAGACTCGAAAAATAATTACAACCTAGCCTTTTAGGATAATACTTGTTGAATTCTTATTTGGATTTCTCCAACTACGCATATTTATGGTGAATGACTAGTAGCTTGACCCCACTGGCTCCCCTCCATGGCACTCACTTATATGGGGCAGCCAAGCTACTGTATCCATGAAACTCCCATGGCATACATTTCATTTCCACACATAAACCGTAAGAATATAAGACGACTTCACAGGGCCAACCCTGCTACGCCAACAAGTAGGTAGGATTTTGGTAACTCTACAACAAGGTGTTTAATAAGGGCATTTCGTTCGTGGGACACTATCCAACATCAGTGATAGTCCATTTCTATCCATCTCATCGAAATAGTGCATGCGATTCTTGGGCTTTCCCCAAGAATCCACTTTTCTATACCGGCTGGAAGTCACTTGGCTTTAGCATGCTACCGATCAGAGTCATCTTGGGGTGAGTACTTTTTCCCACCGAGATAGGCCCAAGTTCTAGAGTCAGCAACCATTTCTCTTACACCCAGGATCGCATGACTGCGCAAGGGGAGAGGATACTTCGGTGTATTGAATCGTAAGGGTTATAGATACGTGCAAAGCACCAAACAAAGAAGACAGTGGTTCTTTTTAATCCAAACGACAATTTTCTATCAATCAATCAGAAAATTCATTTTAATCCCACATGACAATTATCTATCTACTAAACAAAAGCTTGCTTAAATAAATGAATTAACACAAAGGCATTAGGTCCTGCATGCAAATTCATCAGTAGTTCATTGTTCTTCAACTCTCGTCCTACAGAAAATTGTGTTTGGTTTTAATTGTCTTCAAAGCTTCATCCTGCAAACACTATGTTATTCCTCCTTAACACAACTGAAACAAACATTAGCAAAAATCCAAACAAGATAAAAGTGAAAAATGAAAATATGGATGTACGAAAATCGATAAAAAAAATGAAAAAATTTTACCAGCCAGATGCGGCTTTTGGAGCCATAGATGCGGTTCGACTGTTGACAGGCGAATTCGGTTCACGAATTTGTTGACAGGCAGATGTGGTTCATGAATTCATGGATGTGGCTTTTGATGACAGATGTGTCGATGTTTTTCATAGATGCAGTTCGTGGATGCAGATGCGTCATTTTGCAGAATAGATGCGGTGCGCCGTACAGAAAACCTGCAAAAAAGAACAGAAAACAGAAAAACGAAAAGACAAAAAATATGTGCGGATTTTGAAGTCTGTTCACGTCGAGTTCACCAAATGTAAGATGGTAGATTTTCTTGATAGATTTTCTGCAAGTACTAGGATAAAAAAGTTAAATCCTAATCTAATAATTAATCTAAAATCTAACAACAAAGAACAAGGAAATAAATTAAACTAATAAAACCAAAATGATCTCACTGAATATGCGTTCATCCTTTTGAATTATCTCTATTGCTCTTCTCCATTTTGCCTTCTCAGTATTCTTGCCCTCAGATTTGTGTGTTTGAATGCAAGTATAATTATGTCGAGTGTCTAAGCAAAATATCGAAGATGAAGCTCTTCTCAAAAGTATGTGATTTCGGGATTAGGAATAATGATAATGACAGGCCATTTTATAGATTTTGGGTTTTCGAATGATCGGCTCAAATTGAAAGAGAGATCGACGGACGAGATTGATGAATGCCATGTGATGTGAGTTCTATCTCAGATAGAACGTGAGTTAGAACGCGAGTTAGAACACGAGTTTAGGAAAGAGTGAAGATAGAGACTAAGTTAGAACGTGAGTTAGAAAACGAGTTCAGGATCTTAATCTCCAAAAATAGAAGAAATAGACTTTGTATGCAAAAGCCAAAGTTGGAACTCAAAGACTTAATGCATTCGAATGCAAATAGGAGTTAGAACTAGTTAATCGACTAGTTGTAATGGAGAGTCTTCTTGTATAGATAAACAGGTGTTGAATTCAGAGATAAATGGAGAACTAAAAATAAGATCTCGAGTCAGAAGGTGAGTGAATGACTAGAAAACTAATTGACAGAGGAATGTGACATAAATAATTAAATATGAATTAAATGTTAATTTAATTCAACATTCGAAAATAAGAGACTTTAATTAAATAAATAAAGTAATTTATTTAATTTGACTTTTGAAAAGGATTAAATAAATAATTAAATAATAAATATTTAATTATAGTTGAATAAGTATGATAAAGGGGGTTAAATGAATAATTAAATAAAGATATTTAATTATAGTTGGAAAAGTATGATAAAGGGGGTTAAATGAATAATTAAATAAAGATATTTAATTATAGTTGGAAAAGTATGATAAAGGGGTAATTAAATAATAAATTATTTAATTGATAGATAAAGGGGAAAGAATTAATTAGTTCGCAACATAATTAAATAAATATGATTTATTTAATTAATCAAGTTGAATAAAGGCCATTTATGAATTAATGAATTAATTAAAAAGGGGCATTTAATTAATAGAGGAAATATGTGTTAGAAAGGTTAATTAAATAATTAACATAATTTAATCAAGACCACGGACTATAGAAAATTATGTCGAAATGTGTACTCGCAGGCCTAGACCAATTTTCAGTATCTACATGAGGTATGGGTTTTCCAACCATGAACATAGGTTAATTATAAGTTTTTTTTGTTTCTAGTTTCCTTTTAGTTTTCTATGTGTATTTATTTCTCATCCCATTTTTACCTTGATCAATTCTATATCTCTTGCCATGCTACACTATTTTTTCTATTTTTGTTGCCCAATGGATAGGACATTGATATTCACCAAAGATTCTAGATCCCTACTATGTTCATAAGGTCCTCATCCCCAATCAGAGTCAAGTATTCTCTCTATTTTTGACATCAATAATTTTAAAACTTTTTGTAGCAAATTAAAAAGCATCATCATACATAAAGTGTATCATTGATGTACTATTCTATTATAATGTTGACTAGTTTTTTCAATTTATCCACTTAATTTTACAACCTAATCCCCTTGAATGCCATAGTATGACAAGCCCTTTTCTTTTATTAACTAGTGTTTTCCCACACATGTATTATCCTTGATTTTCTAGTCACAATCATGTTTTAATTTTGATTCTCCGCTAGTATTACATGTGTTGATTTCTTGTTGCATCATTAGGGTCCTTCAAGTTATTACTTTTGTTTATAATATTTTGATAAAATCACAATCTAGTGATATCATACCATTTGTCCTTGACTTGGAAGTCATTCCTGCCAGTTCATGCAATGTTTTTGTTATCCTTGCATCAATTTGATGGCATAATTGGTCCATTAATTCTTATGTAAAAGCTTCATGGAGGGATTATAAGAGATTAGTCAGTTTTTAGCAAGTGGCAACATCCTTTTTGCATTATGCAGTTCCTTCATATCATAGTTTTGAATGTGAGTCACATTCATGTTCCTAAAATGCACAATGGATTTATATTCTTAGGGGTATTTTGATTGAATTCCAACTTGGAAATATCTTATGTGGTGGCAAACAAGTGGCAAATTATTATTTCATCACATATTTCCTTCACATCACTATTTTTATTTGAAGTCTTTTTTAAATGGCATGTTAGTGATATCATGCCATGGGTTCTTAAATTAGGTGGCATACTTGCTAGTTCCTACAATGTTGTGATGTCCCTATGTGGAGTTGATAATTTATGATTGGCTCATTAATGATTATATTTTCACATAGACTAAGTAGGAAATTCATGTTGGCTTAGGAAAATTGGAAACATTCCATTGCATTGCACAACTTCTTCACATTATGATTTTGAGTGAGGGAACCACCTTAACTCCTATGATGTGTGATGGATTTTTATTTTATTGGAGGAAATATTGACATGGTTTCCATATTGGAAATATTATATGTAGTGGTAGATAAATGATAGATTATTATTGCATTGTAGTTTTGAATATGGAACCCATTTTTAGATGCACGATGGGCCATAAAAAGTGATATAAAATCACATATAATGGCTTAGTTGTGAATATGCCTAAATAAAGTATATGATATTTTTGGACCACATATTAGTAACTTGAAACACATAAAATTGACACTTGAAAATCCTTACCAATCCTTGCCTATCCTTGCCATACCATTCCTAAATGACTCGTAGATATCATAAGATTTTTTCGTATAAATTTATGCAATATTTGGTGATTTTTGTGGTGATTAATCTTGTGATAGTTGTCACCCATATGTGGGAACTATATTTGTAATATTTTATATATAAGGAATGAACTTTTTAATTTGTGAGAGTGATTGGAAAGCAAGGTGGTTCTTGGTTGGGGGAAATTTTATGAGGTTCTTTTATAATATACAAAAATGAAAGATTATATAGAGACCTTCAATTTTGAATTGAATAAGAGATGATACAATTGGATTATGAGCTAGCATGTTGACTTTATACAATATTTTCTTCTTATGTCAGATTTATAATATTTCTTTTGAATATTTTATGTCATGATTGTTAGTGTGAAAAGATGTATTATCAACCCAGTTAGCTTCTAGCCTACTTAGTAGAGTTCTATTCACCCTACACTTAAGCTCTCTTAGAGGTTATCTATAGTTTTATCTCACTTTGTGCAGACTCACCAAGCATCTCAACACTTGCCTATATAGTCCTACACTTGTTTCATACTTGTAGGGGTTGTCATATTTTGGCTCCTACCTTCTCACCTCTTCATCCTTGCCTTTATAAGCAAGTTTGATTTGTGCATTTTACAATACATCACATGCTTATGATATTTCTCATTTTGCATGTTATTGAGTTTGCAGGATCTTTGCTGCTCCAATATGGTATCAAAGAAAGCTTGCAACTCTAATTTCTTTCTCTCTTGAATTTGTGAGGGTCGTGGATATCAACTCTTAAATGATGCCTCTTGGAGCAAAACAAACATTACAGTTGTGCTCAAAAAATTCAAGAGACAAATTTTCATATATAAAACTTGTATTTTTTGTGACAAATGTTTTTGGAGTTTTGGAGGCCCATCCATGAATGGTTGTAGGGAAATATTTATGGATTCATATGATCGTATAGTTACAACAATATACTACATCCCTTAACCTTCATGCCTGAATTCTTGTTCATCCATATCAAAATGGGTGCTATCTCGGCCTCTATGTAGCAAATTTTTTAATATATATTTTTAATTTTTTGTAGGGTATAGTACTACACAATGATGACGTAAATTTTCAACCAATGCAATATTTTGCTAACGTCATCACTACACAATCAAACCAATTGTGCCCCTTTTAGGTGGTACTATATTTCAGCCATGAGGAATATTCTAGTGGAATTTTAGAATATTCTACTACTAACATCATCACAACATAAACATGACATCATCAATTTTCAACCCCAAGTTTACCCCTTCACTGTTAGCCTATTTTGATTTTTTGGTCAACTTCAGGAGCCTTGTTCTTGGGAATACAAATATTTTTTTGAGTGATTTTTTTTCATTTTTTATATTTTTCCATCCTCTATCCAATGGTATGATTATTTTTGTAGTATGATGTACAAGTTTTTTTTTTTAAATCATATTCTCAAGGAACACTGCATAGTTACCATTTTTGGAACTTTATAGGGCTTGTTTGGGCTCATACAAACTCCTTTTTGGGTCCCATTTTTTTGAACTTGCATGATTTTTTGAGATTTATGAAATGGTGATTTTAATTTTTAATGATTATGTTTTAGAATTTTAAATTATGATTATATCTCTTTTAAATTTTTGTACATCAAATCCACTTTGTGGAATATGTAATGCACTAAAATAAAGTGCCATATCACTATATCATTTTAGGGGGGTCATTCTTTGAATAATGGGGGTTTTTCATTTTATATTTTAGTCATTTTCTTAAGGTTTGAAAGGTATACTTGGGTATATGTATTCATTGTCTACCTCATGGCATAAAATTGTAAGAACTCAAAACATTAAATAAGTCTATAAATGCACTCATATAGAGTGCCATAACAATTGAATGTGTGTGGGGATGACCCCGCAGTGTGATGATAAGTCACAAGCCCTGTTGAGAGGGAAGTCATTGGTTCGATCCTCACCACCTCCAGGTACGACGGACCCATAGATAGGGGGCACGCTAGACAAGCATATAGGTCATAGGTCACCGTACAGAGGGAAGATTGGAGGTTGGCGCATCTGCAGCAGCTATGTTCACCGGCAAGAAGACTAGTGGAGCAGGCAGATTCATGGTTGGGTGCAACTGGAGAGATAAGGAGGTGCTGCTTTCACAGGTGGAAGATTGGCATGCGGAGAGATAAGGGAGGAAGAGGAAATAGGAAAAGGAGGTAGGGGAAAGAAGAAGGGAGGATGGTGAAGGAAGGAGGAGGGAGGCTCACTGTGGCAGGAGGAAGGAAAGAGCAACGAAGAAGGAAGAAGAGGAGGAGCTAGAGGTACAGCCGGCTCACCCATCGACGGTTGTTGACGACTACTACTAGAGAACCGTGACCCAAGGAGAAACAAATTGATGGGATGAGGCCCCCCAAATGTGGCCTCACTGGTTCATTGCTCCAATCAAAAGCAATACTCATCTATAAAATAAAATTAAAAAAAATAATAATTGAATGTGTGCTCCTTGGGGAGGGAATTTTGTACTTACACTAAATTATAAAGTGTAATGGGGGGTTGTGTAGTGCCTTGATTTTCCATCATAGAAATGGATCCTTGTGATTATCACCTCATGCATGTGTGCCTTGATGCACCCATTTTCAAATTTTTATACATATTTTGGACCTAATGCTTGGTCTAAATTCTTGTGCACACCTTTGTGCCCAATTTTAGTTGGTTTGCCTATACCTCTTCCTCATCATCATTAAGGGAGGGAATTATCACAATTTTATGCTAATGCTTCCTTGCTTTCAATGGAGCAGTGGAGGAACCTTCTACTTTTGGAGGTCTCATAGACCTTTTATCTTTGTCTCTCCTATGAGGGGATTATTTCAGTGGATCATATTTTGTGAGATTCTAGTACTTATTTAGACACCGCGATACAAATTTCCATAATGTACTACAAGTCACTTATGCATTTGTTGATCATAATCTTGAATCATAGTACTATTAGCATCTTCAACTTCATAAAATTTTATTACCTTGTGTTATCCATGTATTCATAGTTGAGTAGTGTTCTATATGTTCACTCATGCAATATTTTGTATGTGGTATATTTCTCAGTATTTACATTTTGGAGGTTCATCGATTCTAGTATATATCATTTCATCATCAATATTGTTTACAACTTTGACATGCTTAAGGAGCTATCCATCATTAGGATGTATTATCCTCCACCTTATCTCTTTTGGAGAGAATTTTTGTTACCATTGGGTTTTTCTCCTTTTTCTTTGTTTGTGAGAGCTTATTATTGTACGTGAGTACCTTATTGGACCTTGATTGTCAAGACTCATATTTTTTGGTATTTATCTTACTCCCTAAGTATCACTTAAGGCGGTGTTCAAGGTATTATCAAATTAGTTATATTTTAGCCTACTTAATAGAGTCCTATTCACATTATACTTAAGTTTACTTAGAGGTTATCTAGACTTTTATTTCACCTCATGTAGATTCACCAAGTGTCTTGACACTTTTCCATATAGTCCTACACTTGTTTCATACTTGGAGGGGTAATCAAAGCTTGAGCCCTACCTTCTCACCTCTTCATCCTTGCCTTTATAAGAAAGGCTCATTTGTATATTTTACAACACATCACATTCTTATAATATTTTCTCATTTTGCATATTCTTATTTGTGGATTGTTTTGATTTTGCAAGAGGATCTTGGTTGCTCCAACAACAATGAATATTGATGGTTCTCCTTAATATATATGTTTAATTCATGCATATAGGATGAAATGATAAGGCCATTTTATGATCTATGAGTTAGAAAACCTATGTGGATATAAATTTCTTGTCTTACAATATATTTTATTTATTTAACCCTAATTGTATTCTTTTCTTTTCAATAATATTTTTTAGGGAATGAATTTATATGTTTATTCCTCTCTTTTTCATATTTCCCAAATAAATATCCTTTCCTATTTCTACTTTCATTTCTTAATTTAATTGGAAATTGTTGTTGTTACATGTTTTTTATTTAGATTTTTAGTGTCAATTGGTTTAGCCATGTACCCATTTGGGGTTTTGCTCTTGATCCCATTTCTTGGTATTGAAACATTATCTTAGAGGTTGTGTAAGTTGTTAGCCATGTTGTGGGTCCTTCATATTTCCTTGGAATTAATTTTGGTGCTTTGAGGATTTCATTAACCATTGAGACCATCTTATTTGTCTCAAATTGTTTATATAGAAATAGGGGTGTTTAATTGATAACACAGGGGATTTTTAAGTCACCTAGATTATTCCTAATTGATAATAGAGGCAATTTGGAGATATTGATAATTTCCAAACATTTTTCAATTTTTTTTCTCAGGGATCGAGGTTTATTAGGGTCTACCCTAAGTTCCTATCTTCTTGGTTTGGTGATGTCATTTTTATGTTGTGCTTGTGTCTCTAGGTGTGCTTAGTCAATCTCTACTGACACTTAAGTAACTTGTCACAACCCCTTGTTATCGATTGCTCATTATGTGTTGTGAGGATGTTTGGATGTTTTTAATATATCATTTAGATGTGTTAGAGAACCTCAAAGACTCAAGCCTCTAGGATCATCTGTAAAAAATGAAATAACCTTCTACAAGAAGGAAAAGCAAGAAAATAAAATTGCAACAATGGATGCAAGATATGGCCAATATGCAATTCTCAAGATTTCAATGATATATTGGACTTACATAGCTAAAAAATATCTCGGTTGAGTTACTTGGATACAATGTACATCTTGCTTATATAGGCAAGGGTGATGATGTAGCAACATTAAATGGTTGTGTCATAATTAAATGTCATGAGTCAATATTAAATAACTTAGGACACACACATTAAATAAAATTCAACTAGATAAGATAAGTGACAATTGATGCTCAACTAGAAAGATTCCCCCCCAATTAATGATAACTAGAAATATTTCCCTCCTAGGACCTAGATAAGACTAGAAAAGAAAAATACCATTTACACCAACAAGATGTTGCTTAAAGACTTGAATATGTTAGAGAGAAAATTTAAAATGGGCTTTCATCCTTTCTATTATTGTCCTAGATTATGTTGATGATGCCAATCTAACACTCTATTGCCAGTTGTAAGGAGGATCTATCTCCTCAATTTCTAATTATTTTTATGTTGTTCCACAATATTTATATAAGCCTTATGTTGGTAGTGTTTAGTGTTGGTGTACATTTATCTTGCTTTTCCATGTGCTCTAGTCATGATTTTGTTTAGTTTGTGACACATTTTTGTCACAATTAGAATGTAAAAAAGTTTTTTGACCATTTTTTGCTATTATTTTGATGTAAAAGTTGAGGCATTACGACTCAAATTTTCATATTCCCATGAATGCAAATGAGTTTTAAAATGAATTAATTTTGATTAAGGCTAGGTTTTTAGCTTGCAACATGTTATTTCTTATTGGAGGTCATTTAATTGACATTACAATAGGTGTACTTTACACCTCACTAGCATGTTGTATCATCTTCTCCTCGTCTTTTTCGTATTTTGATCTCTCTTTAACAAAATAAATTTGAGTTAGTTTTTCAATTTTTGTTTTACAGGTTTTGGTTGAGCAACATGGGTGAATGAAAAAGGTGGTATTTATCTAACCCCACAATGATGATGAGTACTCCTATCAATTTAATTAATTAGTTATAATTTAAAAATATATGTTATGCATGATCTTTTATTCCATTTTGTAGCTCTGTATGTAAGAAAATAATTGAGGTAAGTATAGGTAAGTTCCAAAATCCCAATGCCTATTTTGAGAAATGATACCTACCTTCCATCTAGACTTCCAATCAAGGGGTGAATAAGTAAGTGCACATTTTTTTATGGCAACGCATGATAATATAATGATGGTTTGATGGTCCAATGCATGGGCTATGTGACATGAATAATTTTTTCTATAAATTTTTCCAGCCTTGATGGAAGTGTCTAGTTAGCTCATAGGACCTTCCATTGCTCTTTCCCCATGTTTTCCAGCCATGCACCCTACATGAAAACCTTGTCAGCTTGCAAAAACTAAGTTTTTGCCTCTAAGTGGTTGAATAACAATGATGCCTTAGATCACCTAAGAAATTTGCAAATCACTTAGTTAAATTACCAATCACCTTGGTAATTTAGTACTAGAAAGCAAGTGATTTCATTTGTTTATTGGTGTGTGAAAACTCCAAATTCTAATAATTTTTCACCTAATTTTGGCCTCGACTTAAGTTTAGTCTAGTCTTGATTGTAAATTGACTTGCTAAGTTCTTAGTTACAACTCAATTATGAATTCAATTCTATTAGAATCCCCACAAATTAATTTGCATAGATATTTAGTCACCTCTTAAGAAGAAAGTTTGAGATCTTGTCTCCTTTCACAACCATTAAATGGGTTAGATTGTTAATTTGAGAGGTCTCTAACAAAGGTCCAATTTAGTCTACATCTATCAGCTCTATATAGCGTTCTAGCTCTACATTTAATCTCTTTCCAAGATTCAAAGCTTCAAAACCAATTGCTCTACAATTATATTTTCTCATTAGAATTTATTTCCTTGAGTCTAGTAATTAGCTTTAATTATTCCTTTGATCAAGAGGAGTTCCCAAGTGTGAGAGAGTAGAAATGATTGTTAAATTTGAACCAATAAGGATACACGCATCATAGGAATTCTCTACAAATATAAAAGCATTCATATCCCAACTGTGGGATCCATTTATTTCATTTGTAATAGATTGTAATAATTTATTTTTTTATTTCATAAAATAAAATAATTAGTTTAATTAGTTCCACATCTTGCTTGAATCTATAATATTTTATTATTATTTATTGTGTTTAGTATTTAAATACAACATATATTTAAAAATTTCATTAGATCTAGGTGTAAATTACTTTACAAATAATTGCTTTATTATTCTAGGATTTTTCCAAAAATCAAACATAAACCAACAAAATAATGCATCTAGTCCCAACGAACAATTAGTGAAGTTGATTGGTAAATTAAATAACTACAAAATTGAGCCCATAAGAAATTTATTTGTTAATTTAACATAAAATAACACATTATTCCTTTCATTTTATTTAAGAACTCGTACATTAGAAACAAGATAAAAATGGTAAGAAAATATAGTCTTTCTTTCAATTTAAGTCATATGGGAAGCATTTTAATTAGTTTAAATTAAAAAGAGGGGTAGAAATTCTATTTTCACTCGTTCTAGTTTGTTATCAATTAATCATTATTCATTTCAAAAAGAGAAAAAAAAAACAATTATGCATGCATTAGTTAATCATATTTGATCATTAACTATCATTTATTCATTGGGAAAATCATAAAAAATAGGATAAAATTTAATTCATTACATTTAACTATTCATTTCAGTAATTTTTATTAAAGGGGTAAAATGGGATTTGAAGGGACCCCAAAACCCTTTACAATAAATGTCACCTAGTTAGAGCTAGACAATTACGAAACTCCATCCAAGCTTCATCCCAACAATAAGTAGACTTTTAAAGGACCTAAAACCTTTAACACTTTTGTAGAAAAGTTGCCAACACAACAAAATAGGAAGGAAATATAAATAACCCTAGGCACCTTCCTAGCATTTTGACCACCCTTGACTAGGGTGTGGGAGATATATGCATACTTAGGAAGATCTCTCTTCCCTTTTTCAACAATATTCCATGAACCATCATCCTCCAAAGGCTCATAAAAAGGGGAGAGGGAAGGGCTAGCCTTCAGTGAAGACTCTAATTGAACCCTCATGGGTGTTGAAGGCAGTACCAAAATATCCAACATAACATGATCTGCAATCTTAACATCCGACACTAAAGGGTCTAAATGTGGAGCAACCAAATTTGGGCCTTGAGACGATGAACCAACATGAGAAATCTTTGAAGTATTGATAGCCATGTGGGTAGGGTCCTCTACTAACTCATCATCCTTAGAATAAAAATCATCATTATTCAAATGCTTATGAAGGATATTCCTCCACCAAGTCACCTCATCCTTTTTGTGGTGAGAGTGCAAACAATCTAAAGCAAGATGTTCAGTAGCAAAGCCTCTCTTGATAAGTCATTTTAGTCAATTAGTATAATCACAAAAAAAAATAAAAAAATATTAGTTTCAAATTAGCTCAAAACATAAAAATAAAATTGAAATGAAGGAATACGGGTTTACCAAAATGATGAACCAATTTCTCCTAATTTCATTCAATATGCAAGCTATAATATGCAAATGAGTAACACAAATTAAACCTAACTGAAACAACAATCAAAAGGCAAGTCTGGAAAGGGTCAAATGATGTGTACCTTTCACCAAAAGTTCTTTTTCAAGCCTCACTGAGGACTCATTTTCCCTATGGCGAATGGGTCTTGGCTAGGGCTCCAAAAAATAAGTTTATGGGTTTTGTTCTTCTATGTCTACACTCCTAGATTCTAGTCGGGCACTATCGAAAAGCTAGAAATAAATCATGTAGCTTAGTTTTCATGATTTGACAACTTTTCTTGCAACTTTCTTCAATTTTTCTCTCCAATTGATCTTCAACCTAAATCCTACAATCACACATCAAAGAGGAGAAAAATGTTGTTTATTAGGGAATAGGGGTTTGCCTTGGTCAAACCCTATTTGGTAATTAAACCTTGAAATGAATAAAAGAATTAAAGGAATGATGAATGAAAAATGAAATGTCACAACTCACCAATCCTCAATTGAAACATTGGAATGTAGATTTGCAAACTAGCATGAAGTAGCCTAATGTATATCTTGATCTTGAAACTTGATTAGAAACAATGCCTTTGAACACTTGATTAGATCTTGAATACTACATCAACAAATTATCTCAACGACATGCATGATGCACTAAATATTTGACATGATGAAATGAATCTTGATAGCTATAATAATCTTCAATAAATTTTCCCTTGAATGCCTTATAAATTCTCTTGATCTCATAAACTTGCTAGAATACTTGAAGACTTGAATTTTTTTAGGTGAAACTAAGTGAAATAGCCTTGTATTTATACATATCTTAACATTAATTCCCAAAATTCAAATATCATGGATTTGAGATCATTAAAATACCACCAAAAACATATTTCAAAGGGGTTCCTAGGTCTAAATGAGGACCCATTCGCCATGTGGCAAATGGGTCCTAGGCCACCTACCTAGGATACACATCGGACAAGGTGAAATGTTATGCAAAAATAGGGTCCTAGGACAATAACCTAGGACACACACCTTCTAAAATTAAGTGTTGTGTAATGGAATTTATGAATATCGGGTTTTATCTCTCATAATTTATAATTAATTAGGCTTGGATTTAAATTAAAGGGTCCAATTAAGGAAAATTAACCTCCATCAATTAATAAAGCCCTAGATTAGTGTGAAAGTGTAAAGGTGCACTTTACAATACCCTAAATAAGGAACAATTAAGTCCATTTAGTTTGGAAGGTCCCTAAACTTAACGTGAATTTGTAAAATGCATTACAACACTAAATTAAGGCAACATCAGACTCATTTTATTATTAATTATTCATTCCCAAATTAAGTGAAAAAGGGATACTTTTTTTGTTAATATATTTTGCCCCCACTTTAGTGAGAGTATGACCCCATCTCAGAATCACACTAAAGTAGACATTCAAGACACTTGTGTATGCAACAATGACAAAGATAGACAATCATACAACATCAAATACCAAGAAGATCAAGCCTAGATTGTCCAACGCGATGTGGAACACATCTAAACTATCGGTTTTCTCTCACTCCGAGGTAGCAGAACTTCAGGATGTCCACTAGGTGAGTTTTCCAATAGGGTGGAAAATGAGAATTATATTAGGATCCCATACCATATCAAATCTATCCTCCTAACAACTTCAATAAGGAACCACATTGCTAGGCAAGACTCCACAGGAAAGCAAGGTGTGTTATGCTAGGTGGCCTTGAATTAGGGTTTCAATCTCCATAGGACTTAACAAGCTGCATTATGCCAAACACCTATGAACATGGGGAAGGCTCCATAGGAAAACAAGGTGTGTTATGCTAGGTGGCCTTTATTAGGGTTTGAGCTTCATAAGGTTAGCAAGTTGCATTATGCCAAACACTTATGAACATTACGTATAGGTTTTTGTTCAAGGGGATCTTGCTTCACTCTTGTAAGGTCTTCTTCTTAGGGATTATCATGCCTGATGTCTCCAAGAGAGGACAAGTTGAGAGTAAAAGTTTCATAACTTAGGGAATGCATTATGTCACATCACCACTAAGAGGAAAGTTGTACGCTAAGAAATATCACACTCTTGGAGGACATCAAACCCAATGACACCACCAAGAAAAGGATGCATCACAAGAAAAAGAAAATCACACTTGAAACATGAAAAATGTCAAAAGATATTATCGATTTGCATGCCCCCACTTTAAAACGGTTGCTAACACCGTTGTTGTGACAAATTTCTTTGAAGTAGCCAATATTCGATCTAAGACATGAGAGCTTACTCAAAAATCCCTATACCAAATCATATGTTTTTGAAATAAAGCTACGTCATGAAAAAGGAAGGAGGGCTTGCCTCCAAAAATTCATAAGGGGTCTATGGATTCGAAGTCAATATATCATTGCTACAATTTTTTTATAGAGCTCAGAAATTTCATCATTCCCCGAATACTCATAGAACTAGAAGATGACACAAAAAAGAGCAAAAATAAATAAAAAACCTTTCGAGTCAACATGGAAGAGACCTAAATGTCTCGACACCTTGCGTCATCCCCAAAAGGAAAACACAAGACAAATAAAAAGGGATAAAAAAATTATGGCATATAGAAGAATGTAGATACATGTAGAGGAATGCACAAAAAGAGAGAGAGACACATCAAATGAAACAGCATAGGGGATCACATTAGGCACATGCAATCACATAAAGAAACATGAAAACAAAAATAATGCAAAAGACTAGTAAAGCACATGCGATTCAACTTATAGCAGGTCGTCTGTATCCCAATCTTGTTCAGTATATGTAGAAGGTAGACAACTAGCCAAAGGGACAACAAGTGTTGAAATAGGGGAAGTACCAAGTTCAACACTCTTATTAGTAGAATTTTCATTTAAGTTCATGGAAGAGGAAAACACTGAATTCAATTCGTAATGCACGTGTTCATCAATATTTGCAATATCAATGTCATCATCTAGATTAATCACAACCAAAGGTCAAATGATAATGTCTCTAGAAGGTTCTTGTTTACGTTGTGGAAAGGGTATAAAATCATCATGCATTGCTTTGAGTAAGTTCAGATTTTCATTTTCTATGTTGCTCTTTTCCTCTTTAGTTTGTAACATACGAGCAATAGCATGAAGTCTATGCCTATGCTCTCTAGCATTTCGATTTTTTTTCAATTTGTTGTCAATTTATGATTGTGTAGGAGCGGGTTTGTCAACCATAGGTTTATTTTCTTCCCTTAGGGGAGGAACGAAAGGAACCATATGAAGTTTTTCAACAACTTTCTCTTTAGCTTTGTAAACTTGTTTGATCTTAGGAGGCACAACGAGATTGTTTTGGTAGTCTCCTGGTCTCTTATAGGAAATAGGTAAAGGATTTGTCATAGGTTTCTCTTGGACAATTGGAAGGTATTTTGGTTCAATCATTGGTTCATCAAGGATAGGTGGCTAAATCACATGTTGAGGCATATTTCTAAGGGATAATTCTGCTATGCACTTCACCTTAAATTTTTGATATGCTTTGAAAAAGTAGTCCTCACAAGGTCTAATAGGTTCAATAGGCTTGGGCCAAAATAAATCCAATAAAAAGTTCCCACGGGAAGACACGGGATTAAAGCCAATATGATGTACGGTAAATATTTTATCTCGAAAGGGAAACTTTAAACATTTATGCACAAATGAGAGGACAACATTCATGGAGCGAAGCCATGGATAGCCTAACTTCACACAAAATTGGTCTGATGACGGGATGATGGTGAATGATACATTTATTTTTTTTGGTTTGACTTTTAAAGGGAGATTTATCGAGCCCATCATAGGACAAGAAAAACCATTATGTGTTTTGATCCATGCTTTTGGTTTTTCATATGTATCTTGATATAGTTCATGCACAAATAGGAATTCTTCAGTGATCACGTTCTCCACATAGATGAGATTGATTAATATCCCATTAGTAGGCTTGTCATTGATTCTTCCATCTATGTAAAGAGGACCATTGGGTGCATGTTTGATTATGTTGTTTTGTGAGAAATAAATATCAAGAGGAATTTTGGTTGAGTCCTTACAAGGTTTATCTTTGATAAATGACACCAATTTAACTACTTCGTCTATATTTTCATCTTTTATTTTTTCATCATTCGTGTCAACATTCATCACATCATTCTTTCTTTCACTAGCTTTGAAAAATAAAATAGTATGTTTTGGCATTGGGATTTGTAAAGATTTGTAAATTTTGATTAGGAGGAGCTATAGACTTATCACCTTAAACATTCACACCTCTGATTAGAAGATGATCAAAATCAATGAGGTCCTACACAAGATGTTTAAGATGCTTACAATATTTCATATCATGTCCATTTTGTGAGTGGTAATGGCAATAAGAATTTGGTCTATAGTTTGCGAGTAATGGTTTATTAGGATCAGGATCTCTGATAGGAGGTAGGGAAATCATATTCTTTTTCATGAGTCGCAATATGATATCATGAAGGGTATCAAGTAGAGGGGTAAATTTTATAGTCCTATCCCCAAAGGCAAAAGGATTTGTCATCTTTATAGCATCCACTTGGTTATCAACTTGTTGATTTGGTTGAGGGGAATTAAGTTGTAAAAAGACCCTATTTTATTTCTTGAAAGGTTGGTAGCTATTTTGAGGTGTGGATTTAGACTTTTCAGGGCGGCTAGGAGGATTTTTCACATCACGACCATAAGCCAAATTCTGATAATCACAAAGGGTTGTACATAACTATGTAAAGGATGGGAATTTCAACATCTCGAGTTTGGTTTGGATTTTTCCTTGTAAATTGGTAATAAACATTCATTGAAAGTCGACATCATGAATCTTAATGTTTATTTATGAATAAAGCATTTGGTATCTTGCTATGAAATCGGTCTTTTTCTCATCATCCTTTTCCTTGCATGTCATTAAATCAGTTTGGGTCATCTTGGGACCCATGTGAATGTGGAAGTGGTTGTAAAATGCATCAATAAGCTCATTGAATTGTTCGATAAAGAGAAAAACCACTCTAAAGAAGTATCCCTCAATGATCTAGGGAATAGTTTAGCCAAGAGCTTATCTTCAAAGATAAAGTCACTACATAGTGTTGTGTAAACGAAAACATGGCTAACAGGATCTCCTTTCCCACCATATTTCTCAAATCTAGGAACTTCTATACCTTGTGGCATTTATGTCCTCAATATCTCCAAGGATAATAGATTGGTTTTGATGTATTGTGAAGGTTGACCGTTATTTTTTTGATTTATAATGGCGACTTGTTGTTGAAGGGCTGTCATTTTTTGCAAAAGTGTGTTAATGATGGCATCATTGTTGGCATTATAAGGTGGATGGGAATAAGGTGGAGCGGTGTAGGTATGCAGAGAGCAAGTGAATTAAAAATTTGTGAGGGAGGATGGTTCAGGAGATATAGTATTTGAATGCACAAAGCTAGAAGGATTCCTTGTGGAAATACCTAAGGAAGTGTTGACATTCCTAGTAGGCTGGATTGTTGTGGTAACTTGAGTACTAGTGTATGTAGGAATGGAAATGGGTATTTTAGGAGGAATTGAAGTTCCAACTTGGCTTTGGGTATATACCCCAAATCTTGAGTACAAATAGTCATGGTAGGGATGGTGTTGTTAACATCATGCACATTCGTTGTAGGTAAGGAAGTCATGGGAAATGAAGTATGCATGTTATAATCTATAGGGGGTTGATTATTAACACTATTAGAAAGAGAGTTAGAAAACCCAAGATCCACGGTGAATGGTGTATTACGGGATGACATGAGTCTCAAACTACGTCTCACAAAAGTATTGATAATAGGACACCAAGTTGTAAAGCTCATACAAGTTTCACAAACTTGGTGTACAGACCCAAAATGGAAAGAGGGAAAAGGTGCAATGTAATGACCTAGAATGCAATGTGTAAATACAATTTTTAGATTCTAAAAAAGGTAATTTTATTATTACACTACGCAACAATCTAAAAATGAACTCTTGTAAATGCAATTTTCAAATCACACAATGCACTAAATGTACCAAATTAAGCTAGAAATGATCAAATCGATGAAACAAAAACTTAAAAAATAGTAACAAAAATCTGAAAGCAACAAACAGAATTGTAGAATTGAATATTTTTTCCCATAAATTCAGATTATGATATGATCAGGGGCTCATTTTCCCTATGGCGAATAGGTCCTAGATTAGGGTTTTGAAACTAATTTTTACAGATTTTTAAGTGTTTTCCAATGGTTTTTAGATTCAGGTTTGTTACAACAACTTTCAAGTTTAATTTTCTATGAATTCAATATAAAATGCAAGTGCAAATTATGAAAAAATGATAACCTAAAAGTGTTGGAGTATGTGAAACACTGAGAGGGGGGGTGAATCAGTGTTTCAATAATCAACTTCAATTCAATGGTTTTTCAAAACACAATCTCTTTGTAATCAATGAATGTTCAATTTCAAGAGTGTAACCAAATATGATAGCCAATAGCAGATCCTTAAACAACATGAAAACTCAAACGTTTCAAACTAGATAAAGGAAGTAGCAAGACTAAATTGCATGAATCATGATAATCACATGGACCACAAAAGAATCATAACACGATATTTTTATGAGTGGAAAAACTTCATAGGGATAAAAAACCACTCGAGAAAAATTGCCTTGTTGGCTTAATAAAATCCCACTAATTATAGAGCCTCACTGGCTACACAATATGCCTCACTGGCTACATAACATTCCTTACTAGCAAAGCCTCACTAGCTACACAAAATGCATCACTGGCAAAGGAACCTCACTGGTTACAAGTATGCCTCACTGGAAAATACAACTTCATCACTAGCAAATACAACTACCTCATTGGCAACACATTTTCACATCAGAATGATTTTGAAAATAAAAAGATAGATTTTAATCTTTGTTTCAATACAAAGCATTTCTTGATTATCTCATTTTCATTTGACACTCAAGAATCTATATATTTGCAAATACAACCAACACTATGAAGTGCTTCACAATTTCAAAATAGATTGTTCATCAAAGCTTTCAACATAAACATAATAATGACTCTTTGTAGAGTATAAGTCTCATACCCATCTCCCTCTTTCAAATGCAAACATTCAAAATTATAATCCTCCTCACATAATTAGACAAACACTTCATTTGAGTGATTGCAAAGACTAACAGTGACTCTAAACATATCATAGCAAACAATAAACAAAAGAAACCATTTTCCTCCATAAACCTTTTACATAGCCCAAACCACCATGAAACCCTTCTCAATGCATTGGCAACCTTCAATGATAATGTGCAGATCACAATAAATAAATACAGACATACAAGAGTATGATATATCTATCCAATCTTCACTTATTTTTGCAGTACAGTCATATAGAGTTTATAGACTCTTGTTCCATTCTATAACCTTTCTAAAGCATAATATCATCATCCTTAGTAACCAACATTTCTCAAGCACAAAATTCAGTATAGCATACTCAAGAATAAATTTTATCAAGTAACTGCATATAGGGTTTCAAAAGAAACCTCTTTTTCATAACAACATAATCAAAGTATATGAAACAAAATGACTATTGCTATCTTCTACTTTTCATTTAACTGTCTAACCAAATTCCGAACTTGATCATCTCATATAAATAGCGATCATCAACCTCATAAAACATAATACAACCATACATTAAACCTTGAGAGAAATCAACTGCAAAAACTTACAAATCTCATCTGCCAAAACCACCATCTTCTCATGACCACCACAAGTTTTCTACTATCAAATCCTTGAAACATGTAGTTGCATATCATATAATAAAACCCTAAATTCATTGTTGCATAACCAATTTCACAAATTTACATAATGCCTGATGAACTTTGCTTTCCACATAATACAATGTTACCCTGTTGAACCGGTAACCTTAGAAGGGGCTAGTAGAAGCAATATTATAAACTACCTTCAAACCTTTCCTCAAACACCCATGACTTCCTAGGTAGGTTACCAAATGAAACAACCTTAATTTATTCCTTTTATCACTTAGCATATCAAAAACATAAACATCATTGTGTATGACTTTGATAATTATTGTCTCCTTCACAAAATGACAATGATAAACAAACATCATCAAATATCAACTAACATTATAATACCAATCACCTGAATCTGACATCAATGATAAAATGATGTCAAAACCAACAAAACTCTCCCTTTGGCATTGATGTCAACAACCAAACCTCTGTTAAAAAATGCTCTAAATCAATGAAAAATTGAAGCATCGACATAAATAACAAAAAAAAAAATCCCTTACAAAAACCCTAGCTATGTGCATGGGTTCTCCTGGTGCGAACAGCGATGACGCTGCCCTGAGGACTGTGAGGGGGGCTAGAGGACAATCTGCAAGAGCGACTATGAATGGCAAAGCCTGTCGACCTCCTGGCTCGAAACGAGGTGGGCATAGTGCGACTTTTGATGAAGGTCGGAGACGGTATGACCTCCGTTCAGGGGCTTTGCTGGAGCCTCTACCTTTGCCTCAGATTGGTGTTTTTCTGTCACAGGTCTCAGATCCCTTGGCTTTGAAATCTAATGGGGTTTCCTTTGGTGTTGTGTCTACCATTTGCAAAAATAAATCAAACCCCTATCATGAGTGCACAGATTTATATCGTGTGCACACTCAGACTATTATCCCTAGCTCGCCCCGTCCCGCGACTCCTCCTGCCTCAATCCCTTTACTGAATCAAGGTAATGGCTCTCATCTTGGAAGCCCTCATCTTTCCTTTGGGGACTTTGAGGTGGTCTTCTCTAACGAGCCTATGTATTTCTGCCTGTCTGATGACTGTATCAAAGCGATGGTTGGGGATTTCGGTAGGCGTTCTGTGGTGATGTGGTGCATGCATAAGCGTCTATTGGTTACTTCCATCCTTGAATGGATTAAGTGCATGTGGAGTAATCTATCAACCCCTATTGTTGAATCTCTAGATTTCAGTTTTTTCTGGTTACCTTATGTTCTGTAGAGGATTGCAACTTTGTTTTACAGAACGGGCCATGGTTCTTTGGGCATTCAGGCCTCTTTATTTCCCCATGGTCACCTTTCTTTGATCTGGCCACTGCTAAGATCACTTCCATTCTTGTCTGGATCTGCCTGTACAATCTTCCTTTGGTTCTGCGCAGCGTGGATCTTCTCAGCACTTTGTTTAACTAGGTGGGATCCTTCGTCAAGTTTGATCCTGACACGGTGGCTTCAGACCGACATTTTTATAGGGTTTGTGCTATGGTGGATATTTCTAAACCTCTAACTCATTCTGTCAGGATTCATTCCTCACATGGTGTATGGACTCAATTTCTAATTTATGAGGGTTTACCATTCTGTTGCTTTCGCTGCAACTAGTTGGGTCATAGAATTGATGCTTGCCCTCTTCAACGTTCGGCTGGGGCTAGGAATGTGTGCTTGAAGAAGTGGTTTAAGAAGGACGGCACTTTGGATACTGAGTTTATTTGGAAAAATCATGGAAAGTTTTTTGAGCATTCTCTGGCGTCTGAGTTGGATCCTGTTCAACCTTCGGCTCCCTCGTCCCCTCCGCATGCTCCTATTCTTGATTGTTCCCCTGTTTCCCCTTTGGAGACAGAGGATGAGGGTTTTGAATCGGATGGGGCTTTTCCTTTCATGGATGACTTGGAAGATCAAAACCAAGCTTATTTGGATGATTTTTCTCTAGCTCCACCTCAAAAACTGGGGATCTCTTAGTCTGATACTAGTAAATCTAAACCTGATTATGGATCCAAATGTAAGGCTGGTAGGAAAACTGATGCGGAGAAGCTTCGTAGAGAAGGAATGGAAGCGGTGGACGCCAGCTCCCAACGGACTCTGGAATCCATTCTCCTTCGAAAAAGTCAAAGGGCTTAAGCTCTGGTTGTGGGGTTTTCACTATTTCTCTGTCTCCGTGATTGTCATTGTATTTTGGTTGTTGGCTGAAATTTGTCTCAACTCTTGGCTTCTTTGTAGGCTTCTTCCATCTTATATCTATTTCTTCTTTCCTAGGATCCTTATTTTCTGAGAGGTATATTTATGTAACCTCCTCTTTTATTTTAATAAAGGGAGTGGGCCCCTCAACCCACAAATTACCGATAAAAAAAAAAAAACAACAAAACCTCTATTGCTACCCCTTTGAAGAGAAACCACCTATTACCTTCAAATTCACTTGAAACAACCTTGTCAAGGAGAAAATGGTAACCATTAACAAACATGCACTAGAATCTGCAAAATAAACATGTATTGTCACTGTCAAAGCAAGTCGAAAGTGTCCACTGTCATCTGTACCTAAAAATTTCACTAAGTGCAATGTTTATTGAATCCTCAAAAATAATACATTGATAAATGCACTGAATTGATAAAGGCACTGAATTGAATTGCACTGAGAAATGCACTGATAAGTAGTGATAAGCACTGAACTCTCATGTTCTTCTCCCCCTTTGACGATAATGCCAAAGGAACAAAAACACTAACTGTCCTAAAGTAGAGAAGAAATTGTCTAAGTGGGATGAACAAGGCAAAGGTCCATAACTTTAAGAGTGAATGAGAACAAATACACATGACACTATCATACTGCCATACTACATTTTAGCAATGAAACAGTGGTACCCATTATGAAAAGCAACAATCATCAAACACTGTTGGAACAAAAACTGCATAGTACAGTATACTGAAACCAACCTGCATGATACCATGAAACTAAAATGATTTCAACTATGAATAAAACCTTTTCAATGTTGTCATAAGATCACTACAATGTCGATATGTGATACATAACATTTTTCAAGATGATGAATACAAACATATCACAAAGTATCAAAGAAAATACCGAGCAATATAAACCTGCCCCTTTAGCAAGACAAATCAATGTTATAACATATCAGTGTCACCACAAAATTAACAATGATGAGTCTCAAAAATTTCCACAATTCCTGCACTAACAAGATTTTAAATCTTATGCATTACAACAAGATTCTTCAAATGATTTTGTGTTGCCCCTAGAGTGTCTTGTTAATTTGCTAAACACATCTTATGATACCATCCAAAAATTCTTGGTAATTTTCATCCTTTTTGATACCTTCTTGATAAGTTTCCAAGGCTTTGTCATATTCTTTCATGAATTTTTGGATTACACCTTTCCTTGAATAACCTTTTATAAAAGTTGAATCCAATTCGAAACATTTATTTGCATCTTTTAATCCTTCTTTTCCTTCTCAGTATCATTTAACTTTTTCAATGTATTTGGATTGTGATATTTTTTAAGTGCTTTCTGGAAACACTCAATTATTGAATCAAAGTATTTAGCACATTTATCCATCTTAACATAGGCAGTTTCTTTTCAAAGAATCATTTTATAAATTGGTCGTAGTTCTCTACCTCGTTCAACAGACTTGTCGTAGTCTTTGATGCATTCCTCATACTTTTACATTTCTATGTAAACAGCTACTCTGTTAGTGAGAAAATAAATATCCTTATCATCAAGCTCCACTAATTTTGTATAATGATGAATGGAAATATCAAAATCTTTCTTCTTGTAAGTTGTATTTACAACTTCTTTTTCCTTCTGAGTATTTTCCTCTAGACTCACGTTGTTGTGATAAGACCTTCCATGCACCATCAAGATGGAATTGTGATCAAACCTTCACTTGAACTTCCATTTTCTGCAACAAAGAAACTCATAAAGCAATTATATAGGGCATTGTCAAGAAATATAAACAACAACTATACCACTTTTGTAACACACCACTGTTCAGTCAATTGCAACAAGTAAATTAAGAAAAAAACATCACTTTCATTGTGAAAACGTCATATAAATGTTCAATATCATATTCCACTATTTAAGATGCATAGTATACTATCATTCATCAAAACCATATTGTCAAAGCATTGAGAAAATACAATCATCTTGAGTAGAAAGATGTATATCACTAACATTGGTTAGCCCCACTGATTACTTCAATATCACCATGAAAAACATATACCCAATGCAACATATATCTGTACATTTGAACTTTTCCTTCACTCTATCAATGACATAACAATATTGTTAGCATAGCATGGTCAAAGCAAGAACTAGAAAACACTGAATTGTTCATTGATATCACTATTTTTAGTATAGATGGGAACTTAGGAATCAATACTTTATACTCCTTGAACCATAAAGTAATACCATAGACCAGTATGCACACCCATGCATATTCCAACATACCACACTGTGATACATGAGCACTATCACACCATGCAATTCCAAAGAAGAAGAGAAAATCTTCATGGGAATGAGACGATCATAGTCACAAAACAATACTATCGTGCACCATATATTTAGAACAAAAAAATTCCAAATGAAGGTATCCAATGAACATCACTTCAAATCAAATGTAAATGGTTGTTCATCATCAATTCCCACTGTTACCTTATTACATTGTTGCTAACATTGTTACCTTGCCAGTGAAGTAAGAGTTGCAAACTATGCAATCATCAAGGCAACAATTGTCATGAAAATAATGTCATATCATAGTCATAATACCTACAACAACTATCAAAATACCTGTATGTGGACTGAATGCAGTCATAATACATGTCTATCAAAGAAACATGCTTTGTATGTGTATTGAATGTCCGCCTATATGTTCCACTCGTATGTGCACTAAATGATAAAGGTGTCATTGTAAAAACACACTAAAGGCAAATGAATCATCACTGTACTAAAAATGAAATGACATGGTCCTAGTCATCAAATGACATCACTTGAAAAGCAATGACACCATAGTCAATGCATCATTAACACTATTCTCTTACTTTCCTAACCAAACCTTTACATATCCATCTACACTTAAGCATTTGACCTAGTCACTAAATTGTGTAAGTAGATGCAACTATGCAAAGTATTGTTTCATAATCCACTGACTTATTCAAGACAAATACTTGAGTATCATAGTCAGTTGTCAAGCACATGAAGAATATAACAATAGACACAAGTAAGTGATGAGATATTAACCACAAGGAGATCTCCACCTAGCACTAAAGTAAAAATCACTGAGCATTATCCAAATTGGACAAGATGTAAAAATACTTCATACTCCAATGTGTAGACCTTGTATTGATCCACTATTATACACTTATCTCTCCTAGCATAAAGAATCTTCTCAACCCAATAAACACAAGCAACCACTATTAGAAGCAGATGAACTTGTGATGCCATTATCCTCTGTGTATACATTGTATGACCAATATATTCAAAATGTAAAGAAATATCCATGCACACATAAGAACTCCTTTATTTTCACCTAGGGGTAAAAGATATGACATTAAATATCTTCCCCTGAATCCATGCTACTTTTATGAATTTATAGAAGTATCTTGTGCAGCATGCACAAGATTAGAATCTTTCTATTTTTGTTCAAATTTCTTCCTCCAAACTTTCTCAGGCTCTTTCCTTTTCCAAACCTTCTTCTCTGATTTCTTCTTGTCACTAGATGCTTGTGACTTTGTATTTTTCTTATATGAGGAATCATTTCTTCTCTCATGTTTCACAAACCTCTTAGTTCTACAATAATTTACAACATGACCATGGTTATGAAATTTATAACATATTACATTCATATTCCTAGAGAATGCATATTGACTCCTTTTAGACCTTCTTCTACAATAACTCACTTTATGCCCATAATCACTACATGAATAACAATAACCAAGAAATAAATAATTGTACCTCACTGATTGAACTTGCCAAGCAGGTGGAGATCTTGTGAACCAGTTGGCTCTACTTCTTCTTCCTTAGTTGGTGTCCTTGAATTGTCTACTATCAGTAGTCCTAATCTTTGGTTTCTTCTTTTCTTCGGTCTTAGGGGCTACAGCGTGATAGCTTAGATCTATCTTCTTTCTTGGTTTTTTTCTGACTGTAGAACTCTATCCTTCAACAAATCCTAAACTAGTAACATCCTTGTGATGTTTCTGCTTACTTATTAAGATCTCATTCAACTTGTTGGTGCTCTCATCAAATTTTTTGTTGTTTTTTATCTACATCCTAACATTCTCAAGATCTTTCCTTAGAGAGATTATTTCTCCTTCAAGCTTTTAGCATTCAACTATTTTGACTTCCAAATCAGATCTTGTCACATCAGCTATTCTCTTATTTTCTTTCAATCCCTAATTTCAGATGAACAATTAACTCATCTTTTATAGTGTTTTCTTTTAAAAAATAGTTTTCCTCTAGTCATGTTCTTAGAGACAACACTTTAGCCTCTATCTTTTGACAATCTTCTACTTTGGTTTACAGCTTCATGCAAGTTGCTTCTTCAACTTTTCTATACTCTTCCAATTACAATTTTAACCTTTGATTCTCCATTCTAAGTTTCTTAATTTCATCAAGGGCATATATGAGTTCACCTTCCATATCAATCTTACATTCATTTTCATCAAACTCTTGTTCAAAATAACTCACTAAGTGATCTCCTTCTTTGTCTACACTCTTCACTAAAAAATCATCTTCTGTATTAGGTTTAAGTGGTGTTTGTTGTTCAGCATTCTGCTGGGTATTTATTTTTTCTTTATTTCTTTTACTTTTTTCCATAATGAGTACTCCACTACCAGGAACCCTTAAGTTGGTTAAACTTTGTGCAAGGGTCTGGATCTGATACCACTTGTTGGATTACAAGAAACACTGAGAGGGGGGTGAATCAGTGTTTCAATAATCAACTTCAATTCAATGGTTTTTCAAAACACATAATCTCTTTGTAATCATTGAATGTTCAATTTGAAGAGTGTGACAAAATATAATATCCAATAGCATATCCTTAAACAACATGAAAAATCAAATGTTGCAAAGTAGATAAAGGAAGTAGCAAAGCTAAATTGCATGAATCGTGATAATCACATGGACCACAAAACAATCATAACACAATATTTTTATGAGTGGAAAACCCTCATAGGGATAAAAAACCACTCAGGAAAAATTGCCTCATTGGCTTAATAAAATCCCACTGATTACAGAGGCTCACTAGCTAATTTTTGTGCCTCAACTGGATACACAATATGCCTTACTAGCAAAGCCTCACTAGCTACATAACATGCCTCACTGGAAAATGAACCTCACTAGTTACAAGTATGCCTCACTGGCAAATACAACTGCCTCATCGGCGACACATTTTCACATTAGAATGATTCTAAAAATAAAAGGACAGAGTTTAATATTTGTTTCAATAAAAAGAATTTCTTGATTATCTCATTTTCATTTGAGACTTGAGAATCTATATATTTGAAAATACAACCAACACTATGGAGTGCTTCACAATTTCAAAACAGATTGTTCATCAAAGCTTTCAACATAAACATAATAATGACTCTTTGTAGAGTAAAAGTCTCATACCCATCTCCCTCTTTCATATGCAAACATTCAACATTATAATCCTCCTCACATACATGGACAAACACTTCATTTGATTGATTGCAAAGACTAATAGTGACTCTAATCAGATCATACCAAACAATAAACAAAAGAAACTATTTTCCTCCATAAACTTTTTACAAAGCCTAGACCACCATGAAACCCTTCTCAATGCATTGAAACCCTTATCAATGCATTGGAAACCTTCAATGATAATGTGTAGATCACACTAAATAAATATAGACATACAAGAGTATGATATATCTGTCCAATCCTCACATATCTATGCAATACAATCATATAGAGTTTATAGACAGTTATTCCATTCTATAACCTTTCTAAAGAATAATTTCATCATCCTTAGTAACCAACATTTCTCAAGCACAGAATTCAGTACAGCATACTCAAGAATACATTTTATCAAGTAATTGCATATAGGGTTTCAAAAGAGACCTCTTTTTCATAACAACATAATCAAAGCATCTGAAACAAAATGACTCTTACTATCTTCTGCTTTTCATTTCACTGTCTAACCAAATGTTGAACTTGAGCATCTCATATAAATAGTAATCATCAACCTCATATAATGTAATACAACCATACCTTAAACCTTGAGAGGAATCAATGGCAAAAACTTACAAATCTCAACTGCCAAAATCGCAAAAACCATCATCTGCTCATAACCACCGCAAGTTTTATGTTGTCAAAGCCTTGAAACATGTTGTTGCATATCATAAAATAAAACCCTAAGTTTGTTGTACTGCATAACCAAGTTCACAACTCTGCATAATGCCTGATGAACTTTGCTTTCCACATTATACAATGTTACCCTGCTGAACCAATAACCCTAGAAGGGACCGGTAGAAGCAATGTTATAAACTTCCTTCAAACCTTTCCTCAAACACCCATGACTTGCTAGGTAGGTTACCAAATGAAATAACCTTAATTTATGCCTTTTATCACTTAACATATCAAAAACACAAACATCATTGTGTATGACTGATAATTGTTTGTTGCCTTAGTAAAATGACAATGATAACCAAACATCATTAAATATCAACCAACATTATAATACCAATCACCTGAATTTGACATCAATGACAAAACAATGCCAAAGCCAACAAAAAGACCTAATTTGATATGCAATTTTTTGTTTCAATTTTCAAATGCAAGTTAATATGATGTAAATGATATGCAAGATGACTAATTTTTTGTATTTTTTAGATTTAAATAATGCAAAGAATGCAATCCTAAAACCCTAGATGCAATACAAAGTTGAATGCAATCTAGACACCCTGAATGTGACCTAATTCAATGCAAAAAAAATGCAAACGAATGCAAGATCCAAATCTAGGATGAAAACGGACTCCAAAATTTAAAAAATTACAATGCTCAAAAGGTCAAGTTCACCATAATGAAATGAAGGAAAATAGGTTCACCAAAATGAAACAAAATGATGAACCAATTTCTCCTAATTTCATTTAATATGCAATTTATAATATGCAAATGGGTAACATAAATTAAACCTAGCTGAAACAACAATCAAAAGGAAGGTCTGAAAAGGGTCAAATGATGTGTACCTTTCACCAAAATTGCTTTTTCAAACCTCACTAAGGACTCATTCTCCCTATGGTGAATGGGTCTTGGCTAGGGCTCTAGAAAATCAGTTTCTAGGTTCTGTTCTTCTATGTCTGCACTCCTAGATTCTAGTCGGGCACTATCGAAAGTCAAAAATAAATATTGTAGCTCAGTTTCCATGATTTGACAACTTTTCTTGCAACTTTGACAACTTCGTAACTTTCTTCAATTTTGCTCTCCAATTTATCTTCAACCTAAAACCTACAATCACACATCAAAGAGGAGAAAAATGTTGTTTTATTAGGGAATAGGGGTTTACCTTGGACAAACCATGTTTTGGTAAATTAAACCTTGAAATGAATAAAAGCAAGAAATGAATGATGAATAAACAAATGCAATGTCACAACTCAACAATCCTTAATTGAAACCTTCAATTATAGATCTAAAAACTAGCATGAAGTGGCCTTAATGAATGTAGATCTTGATCTTGAAACTTGATTAGAAACAATGCCTTTGAACAGTTGATTAGATCTTGAGCACTACATTAACACATTAGCTCAACAACATGCATGATGCACTAAATATTTGACATGATGAAATGAAACTTGATTGTTGCAATAATCTTCAATAAATCTGCCCTTGAACGTCTTAGAAATTCTCTTGAATGCTCTTGATCTCATAAACTTTATAGAATGCTTGAAGACTTGAATTTTTCTAGGTGAAACTAAGTGAAATAGCCTTTTATTTATACATATATTAACATTAATTGTCAAAATTCAAATATAATGTCTTTCAAATCATTAAAATACCACCAAAAACATATCCCAAGGGGGGGTCTTAGGTCTAAGTGAGGACCCATTCGCCATGTGGTGAATGGGTCCTAGGCCACTTACCTAGGACACACATCAAAAAAGGTGAAATGTTATGCAAAAATAAGGTCCTAGGCTAGGAACCTAACCTAGGACACACACATTCTAAAATTAAGTGTTGTGTAATGGAATTTATGAATGTTAGGTTTTATCTCTCGAAATTTGTAATTAATTAGGCTTGGATTTGAATTAAAGGGGTCAATTAAGGCAAATTAAACTCAATCAATTAATAAATCCCTATATTGGAGTAAAAGTGTAAAGGTACACTTTACAACACCCTAAATAACACACAATTAAGTCTATCTAGTTTAGAAGGGCCCTAAACTTAATGTGAATGTGTAAAACACATTACAAACTAAAATAAGGCAACATTAGGCTCATTTTATTATTAATTATTCATTCCCAAAATAAGTGAAAAAGGGATAATTTTTTCGTTAATACAAAAATAAAACATAATCTTTAGGTCCTTGCATTTTTTAGCCATGATCTCTAAACTTGGCAACCAAACACACCTCAAATAAACAAAACCCAAATTATTGTAGATAACCATACCACACAAGCCATCACAAATAATTTTTAAAACACGAGCAAAGAAGCATACAATCAAGAAGCCAAGTGTAAATGAGTTCACGCATGACTTATTAATGAATGTTCTAAGGGAAATCTCTCTTGCATCTCCTATCTATTTCTTACACAACATATTGTAGTTAGGGTAAAAATTTAGGGAAAATGCAAACAAATTATAATGAAACCCTAACAATGCACAATGAAGGACAAGATAACATGAAAATCAAAATAATAAATACAAATGCAAACCAATAGCCATGCTAAACTTGATTGATCTCCATTGCTCTTCTCAACCTCGCATGAGAATGCAATTTTGAAGGATTGTTGATGGAGGAATGTTGGTTGCTCACTATTGCAGCAGCATAACATTAAGATGAAAATGATAGATGAAAATAGATAGATGAAAGATTGTAGAGATAATTCGATAGAGTAAGGGTACTTGAAATCTCATCCATGCAAATGGCTTGGTTGTGGGTTAATTTATAGAATTGCAAGATGGATGATCAACGGTGGGGAGAAAAAGGATGAATCAATGGATGAGAGTGAAGAGAGACAAGAATGAATGTGCATGCACCAAGTGTCCATGAAAAGGCACTCTATTTAGAAACCTTGGGTGGGCTTTGATAGTTGTAAGATTCCTTTCTCCACATAGAATGCTTTTTCTATTTTGGAGTTGGAGTGATGAAGAGATAATAGATTTTTTCTATTTTATTAAATTGTCCCACATTTTGATTATTGCTATTTTTCAAAGACAATAGGGCCCACTTGCACATTTTAGAAGAATATGATAAAAATGAAAGAAAATTAAATTAAATAAATAAAATTTATTTAAGTTAGGTGGATGGTGAATAAATAAATAAAAATAATTGAATAATTTGATGGAAGATAGAAGAATAATGAGAATTAATTAAATAAATAAAATTTATTTAATTAATTAAAGATATGGAGAGGAAAATGAAATATAAGTGTGTTAGACAAAATAAAGGATTGCAATGAAAAATGCGATAAATGCTTAAATAATGAAATGGGCCAATTTTTGGTGTCTACATTTTTCCCCTGTTTGAGATGATGTTTGAGATTATGAGATTTGTAGTGAGTAACATCATTTCAAAGAAGCTAAGGTATGGGTAAAAGAAAAATGGATGATAAAGTAAAGATATGATAATGATGATGGGATGATGATGCACCCTTGAGAGGATAGGCAGATTGAAAAAACACGGGTATGCTCTTGAAATGAATGAAATGATAAAGAGATGGATAATACATTATGCTGCAAGAAAGTGAGCAATCATGGTGTTTGATAAAGCACTAGAAGTTATGCACCAAGGTATAAGGACCAAGGTGACGATGTGTCTCGTGACCCAGCGTAATACAACCTTTTCTAGATACGAGATATGAATATTAGTTGGAAGTGATGTGAATTTGATGCAAATGCAAGATAAAAATGATAACACACACAAGCAAGCATGCACAAATGATTCAAAAATGAACAAGGTATTACCCCTGCCAAGCTGTAAACCAATGATTAATTGATTGATTGATGATGATGATAGTGTTTTCATTGTGAGGAACAATATATCCCTTGATCAACACAAGGATGATTGATTGATTGATTGATTGATTGGGTTTACAACAAGATTAGGGTCAAGACCAAAGGATGTGATTGGGTAATTTGACTTGTTTAATCAACTTGATTGGTATGGATTAAGGATTGGCTTGCATTTGGATTGTTGCTTGGAATGATTTTGAGTGATTTGATGTATGGATGAATGGATTGAGGTGATGGATTGATGAGATGAAATTGGAAGAAGTGATTTTTATGGATTTTTTCAGGACATTTTATGATATATTTTTTTATGGATATTTTTTTTCAGGACATTTTATGATGTTTTTGGTTTTTTGAATTTTTAAAGATGGAGTAAGATGAAATTTGATAGATGACTGATTGAAGGAATAATATCTTCCATGGTAGAGGTAATGCAACCATGGATAAATGATAGATCAAAAGGAAAGATTCACTGAAAACATGTCACACAAGCAACATATCTCTTGTCAAAAGATGATAATGGTTGATTGATTAAGATGTCAGGAATGATTGATTCCATAAGGCATGATGATCATAAGTACTTAGGATCACTAATTCCTCTAAGTAAAACAATATTGATGATTGGTTGATGATTGATTGCCAAAATATATGAGGATTGGATAATATTTTATAGCTAGAATCAAATATGATTTGTATGATAAGATTCAAGGTTGCAAAGGGACATAATGGCCCACCCTAGGGTAGTGTAATCATGGATGAATGATAAGGATGCAAACTATGATGGAATGGTAATGCATATGGATATGAAAGGAAATACAAAGCATGCATTTGTAATTTTTCCCCTAATCTCATCAAGAACAAAGGAAGGAAATGAGACATGAATTTGGATAAGTTGGAGATATGCAATGGAAGAATGAAAGGATAAGGATAATGCATAGGATGATAAAGATAAAATAGATAAGATATGGATACAATGCCTAAGTATTTTTCCCCTATTCCTCATCAAGACCAAGGAATGGAAGAAAGGATGCATTTAGATAGGATGGTGGAATATGGATAAGGTGAAGGATATGGTACGTCATATATGGATAAAAATGAATAGGTATGGTATGGAAGGTTTGGATAAAGTGTATAGGATAAGATATATGATGTTCAAGAAGATTCTTAGCCTTGTCAAGATCAAAGGTGGAACTATGAGGAATGAATGCAAAGAGGATGATGAATATGAATGATAAGATGGATGAAACTTGCCCCCAAGTGTAAAGTGTGAGAGGAATATGAAATATAGGATATGGATAGGGATAAATGAATATGGAAGATAATATATGCATGATACGGAGATGGAGGGATGACCCAAGTATCAATTTTCATGGCTAATATCCCTCAAATATGTGCTCTAATAAACCATAGCAATGAGGATTGGGATCATAAACATTAGTAGATTAATGGTATGATGGAATAAGCTAAGGACTTATGCAAAGGTTTGGATTAAAGGAGGATAATGGGGTATGAATGTTGGATAATGGATAGGAGGTTGGAAGGCTTGTTGATGGATAGATGGAAAGGATGGAAAGATCAACATTGGCACACACCTTGAAGGGTGGTGGAGTGATGGAGGAAAAATGGATTTGGAAGGTTACAGGTTTTTAGATGGAAGATTGGAGGAAGCTTTTGGATTAGAAAATTTGGATGCCAATTTAGATTTTATTACTTCTATGAGACTTTTAGGAATCCACATAGTTTTGTGGGCCTTTGTGGCCTTTGAGATTTTTCTTTTTTCTTTATAGACCTCTGTGGCCTTTGAAATTTTTCTTTTTGCTTTGTGGACATTTGTGGCCTTTGAAATTTTTCTTTTTGATTTATGAGCCTTTGTGGCCTTTGAATTTTTTTCTTTTAACTTTGGATCACATTTTCTTTTATTTTTGCATGTCTCTTTGAGGAGATATGTTGATCCTTTGATATATGTGGATTTTGATATGGAAGCTTTTGAAATTTGGCACCCAAATTACTTTCAAGAGCAATGGGATGGGTGGATGGAGATGAGTGATATGGAGGTATTATGGATGGGTTAATGTAGGTAGAATTTTGAGAGGGCATCAAGGATGTGTGCCTTTGTTGTTCTTGATGAATAGAAGATGGAGGGATGTAGGGACCCAATATGGATGGAAGGGTTGATGAACTAGGGTTTAGATGATAAGGACCAAGGATAGATGGAAGGTTTGATGGGATAGGATAAGGACCTAGGATATATGGAAGGTTTGATGGACTAGGATAAGGACCTAGGATAGATGGAAGGTTTGATGGACTAGGATAATTAGGTTTATTTTGATGGAATCTAGACTTACGATGGGTACCAATGTCTTGAGCGTGAGGTGTATAACCAAGGCCATGATAATATATATTTTCTTGGATATAAAGGGGTTCTAGGATACCTTGTTCATGAAGGCTTAATCCTTTGCCTTTATAGTTCATACTTTGACACATTTGTTTTCCAATGGGATATGTATTATTTATGAAACAAGATGCAAGTCCATCGTGAGGTGGATATGATATGGAAGGAATAACAAGATCTTGGAGTAAACCACCTTGGATAAAAGTGATGGAGCCCATTTGATAGGTAAGGGGATCATGGACATCTTGAATATGGGTGAAAGACTCTTGTGAAGGATTGTGATCATGAGGGGAATTAGGATGGGTGATAGGATATTGACATGGGGATGATAGAGTACTTTGATCTTGACTTGGAAAAGGATCACGAGGTGTAGGAGATGGAGTAGCTTTCTCTTTATTAGGTATGGAATCATCATGCAGTGGTATGAAAGGAATATCTTGATTATGAGAAGGATGGACATCATCATGGAATGAAAGGGTATCATTGAATGGAGGTATATCTTGATCTTGATGAGGAAGGGAATCCTAAGATTTTGTGAAAGGCGTATCTTGATCATTAGATGGTAGGACATCATTGGATATGGTGGAAGAACTATCATGCTCTTGGGATGCAATGGAATCATGATATGGTATGGATTCATTAGATGAGGTGGAAGGATACTTTTCTCCTGAGATGGAAGGGGATCATCGTGAGGTTCTTAAGAGATGGGATCTTGGTCAAAGATTGGAAGGGCTTGTGGAATTTTGGTATCAGTGGATGGAGTGGAAAGAATAATTTGATCTTGATGTGTAGGGGAGTCTATTATAGCATTCTTTGGACTAAGAGATTGACATGAGTCATTGGATGTAGATGGTAGGATGGGAGAGGATGGATGGATAGATTTTTTAGCTTGGGTGAAAGACTCATGAGGTTTATTTTGACTCATGGGGGATGAAGATAGATGCATGACATGGTAGGATTGCACAATATTATTTATGTTTGAGGACTTAGATTTGGGTTTCCCATTTAGCCTTTGCATAAAGTCATGAACATTGAACTAGGATGATGTAGTTTTGGGTGAGGATAAAGGCTTATGAGATGATTGCATCGCTTCATTCAAATTTGGGGATTTTAATTGTTTTTCAAACTCTTTCAAATGATGGTCAAGATATTCAATCCTTTGGTTTCGTTCATAGGTCGGGGATGAACATGGAGGATAGTGGATAGACATGTTTGGTTGATGGTTTTGGGAATGTTTTGAGGTGTTTAGGGATGGTTAGAGATAATTATAATGATATGTTTATGTGTTGGTATTTATAAATTGATATGGAAATTTGCAAACAAATGATTACACATGTACACACATGAATCACACACACAAGACACATAAAAAAGTTTAAAATTATAAATGTGATGATTAAGCACTCACTTGAAGAAGACACATCAACAAGTCCTAGAAATAGTCAAGTGGGTATGGCCAATTAGGTCTTAAGCTAGGATGTACAAGGTTGAAGGGATGATTTGAAAGAAAAATCCTACCACACAGCCAGCAAAAAGGGGCAACCCACCCTTCACCTTCACTTCCCAAAGGTATAAAGTTCTTTGGGGCTTAGCTAAGAGTGACAAGATTTTAACTCCCAAAGGAGCGTGTCTTTCGATTCACACTTCGATTGAGGTCGTCCCTTGGAGTGGTGTGTTCTCCAAGAAGGCCTCCTAAGAAGGGTATGACAAAAGCAACCCAAGTGAGGTGTTTTTTATCACACACGCATTTGATTCACACTCACAGTTGTTAATTTCCCTTTAGAAAATCAAAATGTGTGTAAAACAGTTCAAGCACTTGTTCTTTTTAGATCCCAAAGCCAAACATGTAGGAAGATAGTTGTTCATTTTAACCCAATTTCAATGATGTGACAACAAACAAGATGTTATGAAGATGGCTTTGCACGGTGGATGGGTGCGAGCTAGGGCCCACGTGCCCTAGCTCTTTCTTTCTGCGTCTTGTCTACGCTTGGAGGCTAGGTCTGTGATGTGGTCTCAGGGGGGGTGTTTGCATTTGTTCAGGGGTGCACGGGGTGGAGTGGGGATCCGCCCATTGTTTGGCTTGTGGGAAAGATTTTTTCCTGCGTTTCGTTTCCTTCTTGTCGATGTGCCCGGCATATCCTTGGCGGGTGGTGCTCAACAATCTGAGAATGTGGGTTTCTTGCCCCGTCTCTCTTTTTTGGTGGGGCTATGTTTTCGGTCCATGGAGAATCGGGTTTTTGTATTATCTCAAGTTTCCTCTGGGGATTTGGAGATGGTAGAGCCATCTTCTTCACTGCATGCCAGTGGTAAGGATCTGATGGGTAAATCCCAACTGGGGGATGGGGGCTCCTCTTCAAAAGGGATGTTTCAAATTAAAAAAGTAAATGGATGTTTGGAAAGATCTGAGGATCGATCAGTTTTGGTGATTCAACCTTAACAAGTTTCAGAGGATATTGAATATTGGTGTAATCACGCCCTTATTTGCAAATTTTTGGGCCTCCGTCTTTCTCTACCTATGTTGGATTCCTGGGCACGTCAGGTTTGGAACCCAGAAGGTGATATGGAGATTATTTTGGCACTAATAGTTATTTTTTGGTTATCTTTTCAAACATGTCGGATAGGAATAGGGATTTTGAAGGAGGCCCTTATTTCTTTAACCAAGTGGGGCTCTTCATCAAGCCTTGGCACATGGGATTCAACTCTATTGAGGAGATCCCCTCGCGAGTTCCTATGTGGGTTCGGCTGCCGAGGCTTCCTTTGGAATTCTAGAGGGAAGATATTCTTCACTCAATCTCACTGCTTCTTGGCAAACCTATGGGATTGACTACACAAACTCAAGATCGTAAGGTAATCTCTTTTGCTCATATTTGTGTAGAAGTTGATTTGAATAATCCATCACCAGATTCTATGGAAATTTGCATGGGATCATCTTCTTGGATCCAACAGCTGGATTACGAGACCCTACCTTTTAGATGCAGAATTTGTCACGAATATGGCCATTTACACCGCAAATGTCCCAGAAATAAATCCTCCCCCTTGGCTACCTATGAACCTCCTAGGGGGGACAAGGGGAAGGATCCTTTGTCTAATGAACCTGTAGATAACGAGGATTTTATTCCAGTTAAGTCTCATAACAAAGGCAAGGGCAAGAAGAGAACCTGGTTGGATAGACAAAATGATGGCACTTTTAACAAGTTTGATGTTCTCAAGGATTTGGTCCAAGAGGAAGGTATTCCAGTTGAGCTCTCTTTTGGGGCTAAGGGACTGCATGAATTTCAGGATGAGGATGCAAAGAAATAGGATCAGATTTTATCTCCAGGGGACCATCAGGTTGAACAACTAGCTATGGATTTGCCTTCTCAGGTTCTGGATATCAGGGATCTCTAGGGGTCATAGGCTTCGAAAGGCTTTGAGGTGGTGACTCATGATCCCCCTACCCCTAAGGGAGCCTCGGATTCTATGAAGGGTAACAAAGCTCCTCCTATTTTAGGTTTACAACATAAATCCTTTAAAAAGGGGCCTCTTGATAAATCATCAAGGAGTGGAAGGAAGACTGATCAAGAGAAGGTCAAGATTATGGGGGATAATTTGGTTGAGTCTAGATCTGTGAAACCCATTGATTCCCACTTCTCCCACCCCCATAAATTATTGTGTTATGATGGAATGTAAGGGGGTTGAACAACATCCCTAGACAAAAGGTTGTTCGCAGACTAATTGAATCTCAGTCTCTTGATGTGGTCTTTATTCAAAAAACTAAGCTTACAGTGGATGATTTGGCTAATTGTGCTTCGTGTATCTGGCCCCAAGGCAATTGGAAGGGGGTGGGTGCTTTGAACAGTTCAAGGGGGGTGGCTTGCTTTTGGAACCCGAGGAAAGTTTTCCCCTTATGGTGGATCTCTAGTCGGTCTTCCATTTCTCTAGTTGCCTCTAGTTTTGAGACTGGAGAGAGGTGTATTTTATCCAATATTTATGCTCCTACTGATCTTTCTGGTAATTCAAATCTTTGGGCTCACATCAGATTCATTCGGGCCTTAGACCCATTTCTCCCATGGATTATGGCTGGTGACTTTAGTGTTGTTACTTGCTTGGATGAAAAACAAGGTGGGTCAGCCAAGCTGGACCCTTCTGCAAATCTGCTCAGGGATATGATTGGTTCCTTAAATCTCATTGATGTGAAGCCTACCAATGGGGTCTTTACATGGAATAATAGGCGATGTGGTGTTGAGGCTATCTCTGAAAGGCTTGATAGATTTTTGGTTTCCTGCTATTGGATGAACAGTAGGCTGATCGCCAGTTCTGAAATTCTTGATTGGAGGGGCTTTGATCATTGGCCTATCAAGCTCTCTGTCACCGCATATGGAGTCACCAAAAACCCCTCTTTCAAATTTTAGTTTATTTGGTTAAGAGATCAATCTTTGCATGATCTTATGTTGGTTTGGTGGTACGAGGGGGTGCCCGCCCATGGGACGACCATGTTTATTTTTAGTAAGAAGCTTCAACATGTGAAGTACAGGCTTAAGAGATGGAATAAACAGTGTTTTGGGAACCTACATGCTCAGAAGATGGTGGCTCAGTCCAAGTTGGATAACATCACTTGTCAGATTCGAAACCAAGGGTTGACCTCTGATCTAAGTAAATCTGGGTCCTTGGCTCTTAAGGGAGTAGCCGAGTGGGAGCTTTGGGAGGAGATCTTCTAGAAGCAAAAATCTCGCGTTGATTGGCTTCGGGAGGGAGATATGAACACTGCATTCTTTCATAATTCAGTTAAGGCTCAGAGATAGGGGAATTCTATCTCCTCTCTTGTTTCGCCTGGAGAGGCTCAACTCTCTTCCTATGCTGATATTTCTAGGGAAGCGGTCAATTATTTTTTGAACCTTTTTTTCTAGGGAGGATCTTGATGCTAGGGCTGAGGAGAGGGCCATCTTGGAATGTATTCCCCACCTAGTCTCTGTCGAAGATGAATGGGGCTCTCTTATATCCTATCTTGTTACCCGAATTGGAGAAAGTGGTGTTTAGTATGAAAAAAGGTAAGGCTCCTGGCCCGGATGGGTTTCCGATTGAGTTCTTTCAAGAGTTTTGGGAAATAATAAAGTTTGATCTCCTTGAGGTGGTTCAGGAATCATATAGGAACAAACAGATGCTCAAGTCCATGAATTCTACTTTCTTGGCTCTCATACCTAAGGAGGGGGCTAATCAACTGGTCCAATTCAGGCCTATTGCGCTATGTAATGTTGTTTACAAGATCATCACCAAATTGATTACTGAGAGACTCAAACCTCTCCTCGGTACTCTAGTCTCTATTGAGTAGGGTGGTTTTGTTGAAGGAAGACAAATTTT
Source organism: Sequoiadendron giganteum (assembly GCA_007115665.2). NCBI lineage: Eukaryota > Viridiplantae > Streptophyta > Pinopsida > Cupressales > Cupressaceae > Sequoiadendron > Sequoiadendron giganteum. The sequence continues at coordinate 331,775,998 of CM021105.1, read as the reverse complement.
GGATGGGGTTGTGATAGCAATGGAAGCTATTCATTCTATGGCTAACTCGAAGGAGAAGGCTATGTTTATTAAACTTGACATGGCTAAGGCTTATGACCGGGTGAGCTGGGAGTTCTTACAGAAAATTCTCTTGGCTTTTGGATTCATGGAGGAGTGGGTCAATTGGGTTCTTAGTTGCGTGACCTCGTCCTCCTTCTCTGTTCTCATTAATGGGGAACCTTCAGATTTGTTTAGTGCTTCTCGGGGACTCCGGCAAGGGGACCCTTTATCTCCTTATTTATTTATTATCATGGCAGAGGGTCTTGGTAGATTTATTAAATCTCAGGTGACGTAGGGTCTTATCCAAGGATGGAGTTGGAACAATTATCTCCCTTCCTACTCTCATCTTTATTTTGTGGATGATACCGGGCTGATGGGCAGGGCTAGAATTAGTGAGGTAGTGAACTTCAAGAGAGCCTTATACATCTATTTGAAGGCTTTTGGTCAGTGTGTCAATGATGGAAAATCCTCCATTTTCTTCTTTAATACCCCTCGGCTTATTCAGAGAAGCATTGCTAGGATCGTTAGATTCCAGATCAATTCGCTCCCCTTGATGTACCTTGAGATCCCTTTGGCTTTGGGATCTCAGCATAGAGATTATTGGTAGGGGAATTTGGATAAATTCCAGAGTAAGGTTAGTCATTGGACTTACAAATGGTTATCTTCTGCTGGGAGAGTGGTTCTTCTAAAGACTGTGGTGCAGTCTCTCCCCATTTATAGATGTTGTGTGTAGGTTCCCCCTTCCACCTTTGTTAGGGAATTTGATGCTTTGTCTAGACAATTTCTTTGGTCTGGCAACCTTCTTTCCTCGAAGTGGAGTTTAGTCAAGTGGGAGTCTGTCTGAAGGCCGAAGCATGTTGGGAGCCTTGGTCTTAGGTCTATGGCTCTTGCTGTCATGACCTTGGCTGCCAAGCTGTACTAGAGGTGGTGTAACAATCAGGGTCAGGATTGGGCCAAGATTCTTGCCCACAAGTATCTTCCTGGTGCTGATAGCCTTGATGTGTCACTATTGGCTTTGATGGGTAAAGGTTCATGTATTTGGGATACCCTTAAGAAGGGAGCTCAGCTGATTAAGGAGGGTCTCTTCTAGATCTGTAATAGAGGCTCTGAGGCTTTATTTTGGTAGGACTCTTGGGATGGCCACCCTCCCATTCTTTCTAGCTTCCCTCAGCTTCAGCCTCTTTGCCATATTTTTCTAATGCTGGTTGGATTAAGGTGGAGCATTTTAAAACTGTCAAGCATATTGGTCAGGCAGTGGTGGCTTGCTAAAAGGACCCGCGAGAGTGGCCCATGGGTGGTTCTGATGAGGATCGTGTTGTTCTTACCAGAGCTTTGGAGGACAGGCTCTGCAACTCCCTTAATGAGAGGGACGTTTTGGCTTGGAGTCCTAGTCCAAAAGGTAAATTTACTGTTGCTCAAGGCTATGCTATGTTGGATAGGAACTTACATGGTCCAGTTGAGGTGCATTGGTGGAAGAAGGTCTGGGACAAATTTTCTTGGCCCAAATGCAATTTTTTCTTATGGTTGGTTGCTCAGAAGAAGTGCCTCACTTGGGAAAACCTTCGCAAGCGAGGCTTTCAAGGACCCTCTATTTGTTTCCTTTGTTCGCACAGTGAGGAATGTACCTCCCACTTGTTCTTTCTTTACCCTTTTTCTAGAGAGATATAACATAGATGGTGGGAGGCTTGGCATCATGGTTGTATTCATGCTACCTCCCTAATTGACTTCTAGGAGAGTTTGGGTAGGCCTCCATCGAAGAATTCTTTCCTGTAGGTGGCCTGGTCTGTTGGGCCTATTTTCATTCTTTGGAACCTTTGGCTTGAGAGGAATCGCAGAGTTTTTTGTGGCTCCAAATTGGGAATTTTTCAATTATGGAAGAAGATAATTAGTAGGCTTCAGGAGACTATTTCTGCTAAGTGTGATATGTCTGATAACCCTAATCCTAGTGACCTTGCTATTTTGCGGAATTTGAACTTGGGGGATAGTAGAAGGGGTAGCAGTGCCGGTAGAAGACCCCGTCATGTCAGGCAACGGGTCTATCGGAATGGGAGGTGGACGCCTCCCTCGGTGGGGGTCCTAAAGATCAATACTGATGGCTCTTCTCGTGGGAACCCTGGTCATGCTAGAGTTGGGGGTATTGGTAGAGGTAATGATGGTGGTGCGGTTTTTTTCTTCTCTATTTACAAAGGTCAACACTCTAATAATCTTATGGAGGCCCTTGCTATTAAGATTGCAGTTGAGCGTGGATGCTCTTTAGGTTGGAGGAGGATCATTTGTGAGTCTGATTCTCAGGTTGTTGTGGATATGCTAAACAACCAGAGGTTGGATGATGTTAGTTGGCAATTAGCCTCTGTGGCTAGACATATTTTGAGTCTATGCAGTTCCTTGGATTCGGTCTCCTTCAGTCATATCCCTAGAGAATGGAACAGAGTGGAGGATTGTTTAGCAAAGTGGGCCTCTGAGAATGTGGATGGCTGGGATATTAGTGGAAGGGAGGAGTTACCTTCTGATTATCTGGGGACCCTAGAGAGGTTATTAGTGGAAGACAGGAATATGTAATGTTGTTGTTTGGTTGTTCCGATTGTGGACTTGTTCTGGTGGGCCTCTGGCCTTTGCCTTGTACTTTGGCGTTGATTGAATAAAAATTTTACCCCTTCTTTTTTTTAAAAATAAAAAATAAGCAAACAAACAAGATGTTATTTTTAAGCCCAAAAATCCAAGTGTGTGATCAAACAAGTTGTTCTTTTTAAGCCCCAAATTGAAGTGTGTTGATAGGCAATGATTAGAGATGAAAGATGGAATGTGTGCACTTGATTGTTTTCGTCCTTAAATCTGTTGTAGATGATGATATCAATGTTTTTCCAGCTCCTTAGATTCACCTACAAAATCAAAAAATGATATTATAATACAACCATAAAAAAAATCTCATCAGACAAGGAAAATTGTAATTTCAAATACATATTTTTAACATAGCCAAATTAGATTCGATTATTTGAAGATATTATTGATCTGAAAAATAAAAAATAAAAGAAGAGATCCCTGCTAATTTTTTGAGAGATTTCTAGAAATGTAAAGAAGTCAGAAAAATTCCTTGTTTTGCACCCAGAAACATGGATTTGTGAAAAACATACAAAAGACAAAGATCTGATTTTCTTGCATTGTATTTGACCTCAAAATTAAATATGTAAAAGATAGACCCCCATTATAATTTTGGGAGGTTTCCAAAAATGTAAAAAATTATAAAAAAATTTGATGATTTATGCCCAAAAAGTTAATTTTATGAAAAACCATAAAATCATGATAACTCCTACAAAAAAGGCGATAAACCCTCAATTTTTCTGTTGTAGCTTTCTTAGATGATGGAAAAACTTAAATGAAAATATTATAGAAAAAATCACAACATTTTGGAAGATATGAAGAAATTTTTAAAACCTGGGGTTTTTCCCAAAATGACATAAATCTACAACAAAAAGTTAATGAAACCTCAAAAAAGCAAGCTAGATCAAAGGATTCAAGTTGGGTTCACCAAATGTACTTAGGGTAAAAATTTATGGAAAATGCATAAACAAATTATAATGAAACCCTAACAATGCACAATGAAGGACAAGATAACATGAAAATCAAAATAATAAATACAAATGCAAACCGATCTCCATGCTAAACTTGATTAATCTCCATTGCTCTTCTCAACCTCGCATGAGAATGAAATTTCAAAGGATTTTTGATGGAGGAATGTTGGTTGTTCACTGTTGCAGCAACATAACATTAAGATGAAAATGATGGATGAAAATAGATAGATGAAAGATGATGGATGAAAGATTGTAGAGATAATTCGATAGAGTAAGGGTACTTGAAAGCTCATCCATGTAAATGGCTTGGTTTGTGGGTTAATTTGTAGACTTGAAAGATGGATGATTAGTGGTGGGGAGAAAAAGGATGAATCAATGGATGAGAGTGAAGGAGAGACAAGAATGAATGTTCATGCGCCAAGTGTCCATGAAAAGGCACTCTATTTAGAAACCTTGGGTGGGATTTGATAGTGGTAAGATTCCTTTCTCCACATAGAACACTTTTTCTATTTTGGAGTTGGAGTGATGAGGAGATAATAGATTTTTTCTATTTTATTAAATTGTCCCACATTTTGATTATTGCCATTTTTCAAAGACGACAAGGCCCACTTGCACATTTTAAAAGAATAAGATAAAAATGGAAGAAAATTAAATTAAGTAAATAAAATTTATTTAATTTAGGTGGATGGTGAATAAATAAATAAAATAATTGATTTTATTTATTTATTAAAAGAAAGATACAATAATTAAATGATTTAAAATTATTTAATCATTTGATGGAAGATAGAAGAATAATGAGCATTAATTAAATAAATAAAATTTATTTAATTAATCTAAGATATGGAGAGGAAAATGAAATATAAGTGTGTTAGACAAAATGAAGGTATGCGGTGAAAAATGCAATAAATGCTTAAATAAGGAAATGGGCCAATTTTGGGTGTCTACACATATCAAGCTCACACATCTAAGAATTAAAAAAATATGGTAGAATATACCCAAAGTGAGCTAAGGGAAAATAAACTAAAATTTAAAATTATTGATCAAGAACAAGCTCAAATCTCACAACAAATCCATTAAAAAAATGAAAGATAATAGGGTTTTCAACTAGCTCTTCTCAAGGATATTTGAGATAGAGAATCACCCTCTTAATAATTACCTTGACAACACCTAATGAGAACTTAACATGATACAAGCTAACAACACAAATAATAACATGAGAATCAACATCACCACACATGTTTAAAGAGTTGCAAGAACACATCCCATCTTGCCACTATTGCAGGTCCTAGTTCAACATCTCATCCTGCCCTAATTGTACCCTAATTAGACACCTCATCCATCATCAAATTCTTCATGATGGTAATGACAAAAAAACACTATAAATCTCTCACAAATAAATCTCATTACCATATTTAGGACACTCCTTCCTTGCAAAGAGGGTGGTCATCTAGGCACACTCTCATTTTACTAGGTTTTGCCACATAAGTAGGAGTGATTTTATCCAAACATACGCCCTATGTGAGCGACACTTATCTCTCCCCACTTTTGATTGATAAAAATAAGTGGTGTGATGGATATGGAGTAACATAGGTGCACGTAGGCCTTTATATGCAAAATTGTATAGATTATAGGCTAAGCTTGTCATTGAGGATGTCATTGACAATGAGATTGACAATATTAATATGTAAATTTAAGCACTAATCATGTATATTGTTGTAGACACCTAAAAATGACTAATACATTTCCATCTTTCCATTTATCATTTGTTCATCAATTCTTCTATCTAAATTAATTAAATAAATTTTAATTATTTAATTAAGCCAATATTTCCTCTTTTCATTTATAATAATTAAATAATCTTTAATTATTTAATTATCTCTCTACGGCAACTTGGGGGCAGGTGTCAAGGATTGGCATGTGTCACTGAGGGTGGCATTTTGGTTGTCTCAAGGACATTCTCCAAGTTGGCACAGTTAAAGGGACAAAGGGGAGTAAATGCATTTACATCTCTCATGTTTGGATGGGTTTATTTGGGTAGAGAGGATGGTATCGAGAGTTTGTATTTTGTAGTGTGCCTCTCGATTTAATTAATGCTCACACATTTTATGGGCATTTTATGGTTACGAGGGGATATCGAAAAGCATTTGCAAATGGAGGTTGTGCTAGGATGGAGACACCGGTGGGCTGGCGAGGTGTTTGTTGATGCATGTATGTCCACGAGCATTGTGTGGCGAGGGGTCTCGGAAAATTTACATATCCACCATGACAGCCCAATGTATATTTTTTTTGCTATTAATAAAATTATCATTTACGTACAAAAAAAATGTATTTAATTATCTCAAATTTTCCTTATATCCATACTAATTAAATAACTTTTGATTATTCAATTAATTAATCATTTTCCCTCCCTCCAACATTAATTTCAATTATTTCTTTTGGTTCACTATAATTAAATAATTTTCAATTTTTTTACTAGCCAACAATACTTCCATAATTAAATAAATTAAAATAATTTATTTAATTACTATTTTCCCTCCAAAATAAATAAATTAATTAATATTTTGTTTATTTCTCCAACTATACTTTATGAATTAAATAAATTCATTTAATTACTTCAACTATTACACATCATCAATCCAATCCACATACTAATTTTAGTTCCTACCCTATCTTAATTTTTCTTATCGATTGATTCTTATAATTAATCTCAACCATTGATCAAATATCAAGTGAAGCATATAAATAAAGCCCTTCATTCACACATGATTCCCTAGAGAAGAATTTGATATCATTAGCAAGAGAAAAAGCTAGCTATTATTATCATTGTCATTATAGAGCAACACTATCTTGAGCTATTATCTATACCATTGTCTATATATTATTTTTGAGCATATATAATTATCATTGCAAATTCATGCTATGATACTATCATGGTGCTACCATGGTTATGCTATATTGAAGAGCAACCCACATATCAAGCATTCAAGTGAACATCAAAGAAACAATGGAGAAAATCAAGGTCTTTGTTATATATAATTTTTCATTATTTGATTCATGCATATATCTTAAGATTTATTGAGTTATTGTTGAGTGTGAATTGGTACTTTCATTGTATTCTTCCTATTTTACATGATTCACACTTTCATCATCCACAATTACCAAGCAACCTACTTCCAAATCTACCACTTTGTAAGAAGTGAATAAACACATGTGTGTGGTATCTAAGATGGTTACATATTAGGTGAGTTATATTGGATTCGAAGACAATTAATATTTATCACACCTACAATGGTTGATATGAGTGAGCATGTATTGCAAACCATCAAGGATTTGGTTGCATGCATCATTGATAGTAGCCATGACAAAGATATTCTTTATCTTCCTAAATTTAGATCATATTCAAGCTTATTGCATTTTTCCCACCTCTTTTTAATTTTATTTTGGTCAGGATTTTGTTATTTTTAATTTATCTTTGCTTTCTAAGGATAGAACACATTATTTGCACTAGGAGGAAGTTGGTAATAGAAATATCTTATACTGTGTATGTTTATGTACACACCATATATAGGACATGATATACATGTGGTATATTTGAAAAAGAAAACCTATGGATACAACATCTAGAATGAATGTTTTGAGTCACGTGATGTATTTTAGAGCTATAGACAAAAATAAAGGTGTGCTTTTATGAAAAAATGTACCATGGATAGAACTATCTAAAACTAATCCTAATTTAGATTTGGTTGGAATTGGGTATAATCACATATACAAACCCCATGATATAACCTCTTTTTGATACAATTGAATTAATAATGAAGCTCTTCTAGTTTTATGATTCAAGTGTCTTGTGTGCATGGAAACTTCTTAGTATAATTTCCATCTATTTATTTGTAACAATTGGGAAAATAATTTAGAGGTTGAATATATCAAGGGTGATTAGTTGAGAATTGAGGAATGGTATGCCATTGTGTGAGATTTAATTCAAGTGTTTATATACAAAGGGAAATAGATTCACATGGAAGACAAATTAGAGAACACACTAGAATGAGAGAGAAAGGTAGTATATTAAGGAAGAACAGTTTCACCAACAATTTGACTAATTTATTTAAACATGTCTAATCCATATGATTTGGTAAAATAAATTTTTAAAGGTCATTAAAATTAGTACCAAAAGTTTGAAATCATTTTTTGGTTTGCTTATGGCTTGTTTGAGAAGTTATAGCTGATGAGACATCTCACTTTCTTTGGGATCTCCATAAATTCAAAATTTACATCATGATCACATACCTTCTCATCATCAAGGTGCATAGATTTCAATAATAAGAGCATCCAAGCAGTCCATGGTTATAAAAGGATTGAGCTTAATGTTGCACTTAAGGATAATAAGGGACACTAGGAGCTTCTTTGGCACGAAATCTAAGAGATAATACACTAAAGATTAAAAAAATAAAGTGTAATACATATAAAATAAATATTTGATCTAAAAAATAGATGAGAAAATTTAGAAAATATCATATGTGAAAATAAATTTTGAAGGAAACCTTGAGGAAAACACTAAGTTGGGTGCAAATTGTGTGTTCACAAAAATGTAGATAAAATAAGTGCTTCCATGCTCTAACATAACAATCGAGAAATAAATAAAATCATACCTAAAATAAAATAGCTAAGATAGACAAATTGCAAGGAGAACATGTGTTCTTACCCATTGTCAATTTGATTTGATGATGTATGATGATTGTTATGAATTTTGATCTATAGTTAGAACTACAGATAGGATTTTGGATTTGAACCTAAGATCTTGTGATGAACTTTTGTTTAATATTAAAATCACACATGACTAGGCCACATTATGTGCATTGGTCTGGGATATAAATTATCCACACGATTTAGGAGGTCCTTTTGTTGTAGATATATTTTCTATTGATGCAACCTTTTATATTGTGATCTTATCTTCTATACTTGTAGCTAGATAGAGAATTGTGTAAAAAGTATAGGGGGGTTTAAGGTTTGTCTAAAGGGATGATCGTGGACTTCCTTGCTAATGGTCAAGTATGTTACATTGTTAAAAAATATTATCAAACATGTCAATAAAGGATTTAATGTTCATGTAGTGATTTTGTTTGGATCCTTTGTGATAAGATATTCCATAACTATTTTGATATTATTTTGTAATTACCTTGGATTGCTTAGAAGTATATGATCCAAGTTGCTTAGCTCGAAGTATTTGGTGAGCAAGTAATGGCCATTTTTAAATTCTACTAAATAGAAAAAGAGATTTAAGGTTTAAATTTGTGGACAAGGTCACGTAAGGCACTATAGCTTGAGGATAACACTACAATATATAGTGTAGTCTAAATTGACATGATTGAACTAGTCCTTGCTTAGATAAAATATAAAGCAATCATATACAATATGTTAAAGATTAGAGAGTTTATATGTCAGATGTATCTAAATTGAGCACTCTAACAATGTTGTAAAAGGGAAATAAAAATTTCCTAAGTTTAATTTTAGCCAATAAAACAAACTACTTAAAACTCAGTATAGATCAACACAGACTAAAGTTGGAGAAGCTATTGGCCAATTGAATTTTGAATTGAGTGTTATTTTAGGAAAATAATCCATAGGGGTAGTTACTGTGATGAATGTAGATGAATTTCACTAATGAAGATTTTGGAATTTGAGTATTATTGATCTTAGAAATGACACCTCTATATCAATGTAATGGCCCATATCTCATGATTGACTTGTACTCTATTTGGGTTCAAGTCCATGCCTTGATTTATTTTACACATCCGTGTGTTTTTCTTCTTGTTGTGCCAATATGATCTCTATGACTTTGTATTGTTACTCTTTGATTTATTAAATTAATGTTAGTCTATTTGTCTAAAGAGAACCATCTAGTTAGGATCCCTCTTTCATATGTTGGGGGTTGGCATCACTCAGTGGGCCATTCTTCTAGGGCTTAGAATTTCCCTTGTGTACTACCCACTTTCCTTTGCCCTCTTCTCTACTTTGAATATTAATGACTCGTAACACCTTTAAATGATTATTCATATCTCACAAAAATACACGTTCTCCTAGATCAACCCCTAGAAAACTTGTGTAAAGAATTAAAACAACAATCTTCAGTGATGCAAATTCTCCTAAGATGAATATGTAGATCTAGATTCGTTTTAGTGGACCAATTCCAAATGTTCTTCTATGAATTATTACTTGTAATGAGAAAGGATGTTTGAATGTTGGAGGATTGTGAAATTTATGCAAATAAATATCTTTAATTGCTAAGACACAACAAAAAATTATACAATGAAATGTTTATTCAACTCAATGACTAGTAAAATAGGTAGTTAGCCTATTTTGAATTTAAATTTTAGAAATTGGAGGGCCATATCTAGCTATGGGGTCAAGCTTGAATTTGTGAAAATGACATGGATGATGGAACAATTTGAGTTTGTGTGTTTGGTTGATTCATAATGACTAGTAGAATGATGTGAGTTAAACAAAATTAGAATTTAAATTTCACAAATTTAGGGGTCATATTCGTAGATGGGGTCAACCCCACATCTGTAAAAATGACCTAATATAACAAAAACAAAAGAGTTTGTGTAGGAAATGAATGTTTGATCACAATGGTTATAATAAATAAAATTAGTGTGGAAAAATGTACATATATAAACAAGGGATGCATAGCATTGAGTTCTTGTCAATGAATTCTAGCAAGGAAGTGATGAGGCATTAAAACATACTTGGGTGTGCTTTAGGGGTGATGTTGCCACACAAAGAATTAAAAACTACACTTTATGGTAAGAGAGATTTTCAATTCTTTTTATGTAGCTTATTAAACCGCATTCTTATTTTGGATTTATGTAACGCTTATTGACCTGATTAAGATATTAGGTAGGATTGGTTATGTGAAAGCTTTTTTAGATTGAATATGTTTTTAGTTTTATTATTGTTGGTTGCCTATAGTTTATTCCATGTGCTAAGTCAAACAACAAGTATAATCAATTATAAAAGTCTAGTTTAATTACAAAATAGCAAGAGAAGTGAACAACCACAACTTTTGGCACTCCAACTTGATATGGGAAGTTTCTAGTGTATGGATCACGCGGTTTTATGTGTTTTGTCAAGTAACCAATAACTGAAAAGAGCCACCAAGGAAAATACAAGCTTGAAAGGTAAGCAAAGACAATTTCACAACAATTTTCATGCATAAGAAATTATAACTTTTAAAAAATAAGTGCCAACCAAAAACATAAATAAGTTTCAATATAACACTAGAATTGGAAACCAAAAAAAGAACTTGTAGAAACTACATTGTGCAATTTAACGATAGGTTGAGACTGTATAAAGCTACAGATAGTAGGTTACAAATGACTACTTGAAAAATCTTGTACATCCAAAAACAAGACCACCCAAAGAACATAAATTATAAATATTTTTTTTTAATATAACCCTTGAATTTCAAAACAACAAAAAAAGAACACTACTATTTAAGAGTATAATTTTTTGAATGATTGTTCAAGTGGAGCATGAGAAAAAAAGAAACATAGAGAACAATAGTTGGTCGACTGACAGGTATGCAACATTCTCCTTGTTTGCATTATTTGTTGCCTACAAAATGTGTATTATGATTATTGTAACAAAATTAGTTGTGTTATACAAGATAAAAGGTACAAAAATATCAAATATAAGAAGTGTCAATGTTTAGCCCATTAAGGGTCCTGGTTGGGTTAAACGGTTGGGTTAAACTAGCTACAAGGCGGTCACAGGAGGTTGCTTGGGAGAAGCCGATGGAAGGGTGGAAAAAGGTAAATTTCAATGGTGCATCCAAAGGCAACTCTAGACCATCAAGTGTAGGGTTCATTGTTCGAGATTGGAAATGGAATGTTTTAGCTCTAGGGGTGAAGAAGATGGAGGAAGGAACCAATAATGTAGCTGAAGCTTCAATAGCATTAATGGCCATTAAGCTTGGCAAAAAACTGGAAGCTTTGAAAATTCACCTTGAAAGGGACTCACTCATCATCATCCAAGCAGTAATGAAAGGGAGCATCGATGCATGGAACCTTCAAAATTTAATTGCGAAAATTAGAGAGGAATTAATTTCATGCAAAGATTTTATGGTGAGTCATATAAGAAGGTCGGGGAATGTAGAAGCCGACACTCTTTCAAAGTGGGCTCTAACATTTAGTAAGATTGGTGAATTAAGAATTGAAGATTTTAGACATGTGATGTTAGTGGAATGAATAAGCTCGAAATGGTAAGGACAATGCAATTAATGAGAAATAAAGTTGGCAGTTTGAATTGTTGGACATGATTGGAGAAGCGGTGTGAAGGGTGGCGGTGGCATTCCCAGCACGAGCAATATTTAATAGTGAATGTGCAACATTCAAAACATTAAATTTGTTTGGCCTTTGGGCTTTAATGATAATATTTTGATGTATTGTGGAGAATAAGGCTTTGAGAAGAGGAATTATGGTGGCAATGTTGTATAAATTATGCTTTGATGGAGGCGAATTTTACCCTCCTCTCAAGGAGATAATTGTACCTGTTTTATGGTGATGTGATGGAGAAAATATTAATGGGCATATTCTTGTTCAATGATGGAAGGCTGGTGTAAAGTGTGAGGATGATCTTAGGAAAATCCTTTGGTAATTTGAGGCATAGATATAAGACGAATATGGATGTGTATTCACTGATAATGGCGTTGGGATTGGACATAGGGGAAATGGTGGTCACAGCAAGAAATGTGATGGAGAAGATTGTACACATAGAGTTTTTGGATGGGATGGAGACAATATTGGAATGGGAAGTTCTGGGCGAAGGTTTAAACATCCAGGAAGGAGTGGAAAACGAAGAATTTGAAGGGTTTCAGGGATACATACCTTTTGTATGCAATCCAGAGGGGGCATTTAAAGCACACTGCAGAGAGGAGGCACATCTGGGTTGGGAGGCTCTAAAGCTTTTTGTGGAGCTGATGGAAGTGGAAGTTGTTATTGCACAAACAAAGGAGGAAGAGAAGAGAATGGAAAGTGGAGGGGGGCACTCTCAGAAGAGGAAGATGACAATGAAGAGCACGGTCGGTATGGAGTCAGGTAGCTTGAGTTAAGGCAAAAAGATTTTCCTTGGTCTTTCATTAGATTTTATCATGTTTGAAACGGTTCTTGTAATACTTTTTGGGGTTTGAATCGTGTCTGGCTGAATGGTGAAATTACGCATTAGGGTAAGGTGGTTGGTTTTGTACAAGGATAATGGTGGGATGGTTAATCAAATTTTATTTAGATGTACTTAGGTGAACAGAGATGTCAGTTTTTTGGTTAGCATGTTAAAGTGCTTATCGTTTTTAACCATTTCTAAGTGTAGTTGATTTTTTGGGTGGCTGACACAGATACTAAATCAATGATGTAATCTTCTTTCTGATTAATACAAAAAAAAATTTTATTGAGCAAAAAAAAAGAGAAGTGTCAACATCAGTCATTTGTATTTTTTTCTTTCTTGATTTCTTTGGCACAAAGTGAATTTTTGTATTGGTGAAATACAAAAGAGGTGTTTTAATTATGATGTTTGTATGGCCTATGGATGCTAATTTTATTTGTTACTTATTTCTCATTTTTTTCCTTATTGGTTATGCTCCTTATCTCTTGTCTTCCTATGCCACAAAATTGATACTATCAAGTTTATAGCATATAAGCCTTGTAGTCAGGTGCAACTACTATGATATTGTTATGGTTTCAAATGCATGTAGTATGGGATTGTTTATCATACTAATTTGATTTAATATGAATGCACATTAAACCTTTAATGCACTATATGCAATGATAGCATATGATGATCTACTTACTAAAAATTTCATAAAAGTAAAATATAGTTATATGAACTAAATGAAAACTTTGAACTAAAGGTGATGCAAAAATTGACAAAGTATGAAGTAATATTATTTGTTTATTTTGTAATGTGGCAAATCAAAAATATTCTCTACGACTTTCTAAAAGACATAATTTCTACATACATTAGAAGAATGAAAGTTTTATCTTTTTAATAACTTTTGTGACCTTTGATATTCTAGAGAAGGGGGACCAACCCCACGTCGATCCCAAGTCACGAAAGATCAAGAGTTGAAGGCTTCCCTAAACTACCTCAATCGTATTGATGTGTAATGGAGGGCTAGAGAATGAAGAGCACTCTCAAGTTTTGATGTCACTCTGTTGATCTAGGAAGTTGTGTTATGGGACCAGATGAGCAGAGCTTTGGGATTCAAATTGTAACTCTACTAGCTCACTGACAAAGGATGAAAGCATGGGAAAGGGACTACAATGCACCGCGTTGGCAACTCACTTGTGCGCTAGCTTTCGTATAAATAGTGAGCATAAAGTGACAAGAAAAATACTCTAGAACCTACTAATAGCCTAGTCTGAAGGAGATAAATACAATAACATAATAGAATAAGAGCATAATAACATAAATAAATGCTATGAAAGTGATGAAGTAGATGAGATAAGAGTGATCTCACCAGAGGTCCAACTCTCCAGTAAGCTCCACACGAATAATGTACCTACACATAGCCAAGAGGGGAAAATGTTGGGGTTGTTTAGGAGTTTGCCTCAATCAGACCCTTGCTTTGTTGTTTCCACCTCCACAGACAACTAGTATAGCAACAATAGAAATATGATAAAGAAGAAGAAAGGAAGTGCAAAAATGGAAATATCACCAAACACTACCAAAGGCACTATGCTACCAAATTTCAACAATAAAGTAATGAAGAACAATATCACCTTTGTATAAGGGCGCTTGAGGCCAATGGAGTAAATTGCAAGAGCATGAGCTTGTCAAGTCAACACGCCCACAACGATGATGAAGGATGGCCTCACTAGGCAACCAAGTCACGAGCTTGAGTTGTGGATATGAAAGATGTTGCAATGTTGGAGTTGCAGCAAGGACCTTGAAGTGATGTGTGAAATGAATGTTGTAACTAGCAAGAAATTGAAGAGAGATCAAGAAAGCAAGAGAGAGTTCAGGAAAGTGTTCAAGAGAGAGAGATTAAAGGTGAAAGATAGCTATTTGAAGAGGTTTTGGAGGGAAGGAGCCATTCAAAGGTTGGAAGAATCTCGCAGAGGCATTACACTTTGGCCCCAATAGTGAGTGTAACGTTTTTGCAAGCTTTAGGAGCAAGAATCCTATCAGGACGCAAGTGCATCACATAGACATCTGCACGCCATGCGAGCATCCCTGACAAAGATTCACCCACTGACACTAAGGACAGACGCTAAGTGGATGGAATGTGGAAGGGTGAAGTGAAAAAATGCCAACAAGATTAATTCCTTTTAAGGTAGGAGATGCAAAAGGGGAATTTGCGAGGGGGTGCAAATTCACTCCTATACATTTTGCCCCCACTTTAGCGAACATGAGTGCCAATGAGTGTTCAGTAAATTAGATTCAAAATAGTTTCCATAAACATATACTTGAACCATCAAGGAAGAAAATCACTATCTGGAAAGCTCGAAAGTGCAAGGCACACAAATGGGATCCATAGGTGCTTGGTCCTAAAATGAAGGTACACCAAAGGTACATGGAGCAACGGTGCAAAGGGGAACTCTTAAGGTACTCTCTCCAATAGAATTCAAACGAAAGGATCCCACCTCATGTACTCTCTCATGAGGAAGGATGTGAAGGAAGCACCCCATGTACTCTCTCATGAGGAAGGATGTGAAGGAGGCACCCCATGTACTCTCTCATGAGGAAGCCAAAAAATATCCCACAGGATGCAAAGAAGGTGCACCATGTACTCTCTCATGAGAAAACTTGAAAGAAGACTATGTAGAGTGTTGTAGGCCTTGATAGGTGCTTAGTCTTGCAAAGAAACATATGTCAGATATAAAAAGACACACAGTCAAGCAGATATACAGGCAAGCAATTGAAAGAGAAGCTTTCAAAGGGGTCCCTCAAGAAACCATTCGAAAGAAGAAGGGGTCTGCTCAAGGGATGCTCAATTTGAAATTGTAATAATAGATTTCGCAAATTGATTCAATCATCAAGGAATCCTTTTAGAAGGTTTCACTTCATCAAGAAATTTGAAACGAAGAATGCCCCCATACGAGGGGAAAGTCAAGACCTATCCTATAGGACAAGATGCTACAACTTATTTCTTTACAAACCCATGATGAAGGGAGACGCATCTTATGAGGGGTTCTTTAAGGAATATGATTTTTGAAAAAAAAATATAGGTGATTTTTAGTGAGGCATTCATTGGCCACCGAATACACCTTTTTGAAAATCGTAGTAGATACGATGTGATATCCCCCCTTAGGATGGTGTGTTTGAAACGCAAGAGCACATGGCATCCTAAGGAAAGGAAAGAATCAAGGTGATGTTGTGGCCTGTGGTACATGACTAGATGTAACCATGGTAATGTTATCGCACATGAGAGGGACAAGCACATAGACACCACAACATCACGACGCAAGCAATACGATTCACGAAAGAGAACACAAGAGATAGGGGGATCTGGTTTTGCGATATCATATTTGTTCATGTTTATATAAATAATAGGTAGCCACGGTGCAAGGCAAAAGATCATCAATCCCCACTGATACATAGGTGCTAATACCCAAATTTTATATATCACTCTAAGTGCATACCTAACAATATCAATATATATATATATATAGTCAATAAAAAATAAATAGAGCACCAAAGAGGAGAGAACCATAAAACAATATGGTAAAAAACATAAACACAATAGACCACAACTCGACATAATAGAGATCATGTCTAGATTAAGGATTCTAAATCTAACCTCAACACTAATCAAATAACCTATGCATAAACTCAATAAATACACGTTCTATTCACATACTACTAGTAGCCTCGTTTTAACCTTCACATTACAAAGCTAACATCTTATTATTCCTATTTATGTAACTAGCAAACAAGAAGGCTTCCAATAATATTACATAATCACCACAATAAACTACCAGATTTGGCATGAAATGTTAGTTAAAGCATTTATTTGAACAAGATGTTAGAAATTGACGTGCACATTGCAAACAAAAAAATTGAACAAACAATTTCTGACCATAAATAGCCTCTCCAACATTATTTGCCAAATCAAGTGGGACAACACCAAGGGGTATAATTTCATGAATAAACATTTTGACCCCTCGCTAGATTGGCTGTAATAGGATATAGGGCAGGCATGATCTATACGGGTAATTGAAATGCACTCATTGCAGGAAATTCAAATCCATCATTCATTCCAAAAGGTACAAGCTCACACGAAGAAAAAAATTATATCAAATATAATATTTGAATGAAAGGAAACTGAAATTTATTTTAAGTAAGCAATACTAACAAACTAATGTAGATTACATAATTAATCATGCCTGAATTAAGAATTGTAAGTGTAAATGATAAATTTAAACACAAACAACAAAACCAAATTGCTTAAGTATATACATATTAAGAATCCATTTATCTAGTGATATCTGATACAATGATGACAAAAGTGGCATTCCAAAAACCCCTACCTACCCTTTATGTTTTTATTTTTTTGTTATGTTCAATTTTTTTGGTTTTTTTGGGTTGTTAAATAGGGTGGCAACCAAGGATGCCCTACTATTCCCAACACCCGGTCCAAACACATCCTTGCACTTCCTCTGCCACACCAAGGGCAGTAGGACATCCCCAAGCATTGCTAAAAATAGGTAGCATTCTTGGAGAAGTCCCCATT
Organism: Sequoiadendron giganteum; assembly: GCA_007115665.2. Lineage (NCBI taxonomy): Eukaryota > Viridiplantae > Streptophyta > Pinopsida > Cupressales > Cupressaceae > Sequoiadendron > Sequoiadendron giganteum. The sequence goes on along the minus strand of CM021105.1, from coordinate 331,758,664 downwards.
TGATAGAGATATAATTAGAGTGCCACAAAAAAAATCAAGGCCTAGAGGGGAACATTTCATTCCCATTCCCCATCCCTAGAACAAAACTTGGATCCCCATGGACACATCCCTATAAAACCATGAAAGTAATAGAGTTTTAATACAAAAAATCTAAAATTCTGTTGAGAACTACCTTCCTTGTGGCTTGTAACCTTTGAACGACACTAAATAAACATGTTAAGAAGACAAAAGGGCAAATTTTATATAATCTATGTTACTGAGTTTCCCATAGTCAATTAGGCCATACATCATGTTTTCAGTATCAAGGAAAACTCCAACCTCGCTAGGGCTTACATGACCAAGACCGTCTTCAAATTTTGGGTGAATTTATAAAAAAAGATACCCTTGTTGTTGTACCCAACAAAACACTAAGTTCAGAATGTTGTGGTATTAAGCTAAACATGAGTCTAGTCCATTAGTGTGGCACTAAACCAAACATGAACTCTGTCATTGTGAAACACCCGAACCTTGGCAGGAAGTTTAGTTTGCAACGAAGGTACAACTATTCCAAATGAGCCAAAATCATGTGCGACTAACTTTTGATACCACTCCTCCTTGCTCGCCCCATAATAAATAAGACTTAGTACCATGGAAGCCAATGTAGACAATCAACGAGGAAATAAAATCTACATATACTTCAATATATTCATTTTGCAACACATACCGAAAACTTGGGATTCTAGAGTAGTTAATGTAATAAAATACTTTGAAAAGTTGGGGTTCTAAATTTAAAGTTTTACAGTAAAACCTATATAGATAAATCCAAGCAAAAGAAGAAAAAGGGCTTGGAAAAAATTAACTTGCATTTTGTTGTTAAACCCTAAACCCTATATCTCAACAACCTAAAATCATTTGACCTCCATAGCTTATCCTAACAAAGAAGCAAACGGTTAAGCACCAAACCTGTAATGGTCCCATGGACTACAAATCCATTATTGAGTTCAATGTTGATTGTTTCGTTGTTCAACTTGATTAGAAACCCGCAAAAAAGAACCCAAAATAAATGGAAGCATGAGATGCATATAAATAGACAATGAATAAGGCAAATCCTATAAAAAAAACCTCATCAAAATCATACTTTTTTTCTAGATAAAACGAGAAAACAAAAAACCCACAAAGAATGAAGCCACTAGTATTATTAAAGCATATCAAGCAAGCTTCATGGTTGCAAATGTTGTGATGCTCAGAAGTAGTTCCTAATTTGCTGTTATTGGTCTAACCATGCAGGTATAGCTCCTTGTTCGCCGAATGATTTCCGCTAGACTCAAACTCTGCTTTGCGTAGCTTTGATATGATAACGTCAAAAATGATTTTGGTGCTAGACAGAGCTTCTAATGTCGACGAGGGATTCTTGCTGTGCCCTTCTTGTGTGTGTGAATCAACAAAGCTCTCACTATTTGCATTTAATGTCAAAACATTTGCCCACATTTATCTATAACATCATAATTTTCAAGTTCCTTAAAAAAAAGAAAAATGAATTATACAACTACTCTCACCAATAGAAAAGTAGATAAATAATAATTTTTAAATATAAAAATATGTTCTTAAATTCAAACTATAAAAATACAAAGAAATATATTTAAATTATAAAATGTGATTGGCCAACCCATACATATCAATTGCTAATCAAATGATTGCAATAGTAACCTCGCATGAACTAATAAGATGTGTAGGTACATATGAAAATGTGCATGTACATAAATAGATGCAAACTAAGAGAATGAGCCCAATTTCACATAAGATTATGCAATTTGATAATATAATTATATAAAGACATTTTTTCAAAATAGATACAACCTAAATAAAAAATTAGTTTATTGCATTTCACCATTTCAAACATTAAGCCGAATTTATAACTGTTAACTAGAAATTTGAAATAATCGATATTAAATTAAATACAAAAGAGCGGCAATTCATTTAAATTGAAAAAGTGGATAAAGAGAGAAATTGTGATTGAGAAAAGTAATGGAGGGAGCAGCGTCTGTGATTGAATCCGCGGCGAGAGAAGCCGAAGAAGAACAAGGCCTAAGCGATTTGGGTCCTTCTCTTTCCAATGCTACCGTAGCAGAGCTTCATCAGATATTTGGTAGCGGCAATGGCGGCGCTGCTGACGTGGAGCCCCAACTTTGGGACAGCGTGGCATCGAAGAGGGTGCCGCTGGGACTGGTTGGGCAGGCCCTCGCAGGGGTCATGGACAACAGGGTAGGCTCTATTGCCTTCATGGCAGCCGATGTTTTTCTGCGTATCATACTTGCCCCTGCCTGCCCTGTTTACAGCTTTTTTACCCCCCTCGCATTTCTTGCCTTTATCAGGTGTTTTAGAAATTTATGCAGAAGGTCAACTGAAGATTTTAATAATAACAATAATAACGAGCAATCGAATAGGCCCAGAAAGGGTACGAAGAAAAGGGCTTCTAAAAAGGCAGGAAAACAAACAGCCCATTTTAACAACAGTGCTAATGGTGACGATGATGATTCGAATTGTTGCGATGAGGGTAGTCAGAGGCAGGGGCAAATAGGGGATTCTGTGAGTGTGGAACAGCTGATGCAGATTTTGGAAAGGGTTGAATTGCTGCTTGATGTACTGCAGTTGAAGGGGAACCCTGAATGCTTGAAGTCTCTTGTCGAGCTTCTCGCAGAGATTCCTTATCTGCTGTGTGATTTGAGTGGGGGGGAGGATCTCGAACTCCCCAGAGGGTCTAGGGTTAAAAGGGCTGGAGTTTCCAAGACGTCTGCATCACCGCCCTTGGTGCCCAGGCTTTGTTGCAGGATGATGCTCAAGGTTCTGCAGCCTAATCATGGGGATACTACGGCTACTGGGGTTGCTCTGCTCAAGGCGCTCAGTCCAAGCATCATGCTGACTCATTCAGGTCAGGCGATTTTTTGGTCTATCATTTTTTCAATTGGCTAATTAGATTTTTCGAGTTTTTTCTGAGAAAACTGTGTAGCAATTTTTATATATTTTTTTGGATCACATTTTATAATTCATTATTATATCACAGTTTTTGATATTTACTAACTTGATGATGAACCATGGAACGTGATCCATAATATGATATAATAATTACTCCACAATTTTCTTAGAAAACCTGGAAAACCCACTTAAATGGACTGTAAAAACCTGATGCTTCTAATTGGCAAATTGTTTGAGGAAATCTCAACAGTTAAATTTGTCAATTGCCAAATTAATGATCAAAGACTTTTTATGTATCCATATTGTTGTAATTGTCAAAAATTATATACATTAATTTGTGGATTAACAATAGAAGGTTTTATTCATAATCATATTTCTTTTGAATTTTTAAATGTTAGAATTGTCAGTTGCTGAATAAATGAATCAGGACTTCATAATTATTGAATATTTAGTCTTGGAAGTTTTGAAAATTAAATTCGTTAGTTGTTGAATTATGTTTGAACTTTCAAAACTTAGACCCATCAATTGGTGCAGTAATAATCAAAGCTATTTTGGGCAAAAAGATATTGTTAGAACTTTCTCATGCAATTCAAAAAAAATAGTTTCATCTATTGTTTTGTTTTTTGAAAAATGCAATGCATATTTTTTACAAAAGTAAAGATTTTATTCAGTCACAAAAATACGTTACCAAAAGTACAAGAGATACATCAGAAGAAATAAAATAAACTTGTTCTTGGAGAGGTTGAGCATAGCTAGTGGGATGCTTTGAGATGGTTAGATGTGTAAGCTCATCGAGTTTTGGAATTTTGAATACAATATGAAAGAGGGTGTAATGCCCCCTATTTGGGAATTACCCTAAAATTTTCCCTAGCATCACAAATTTTGTTTAAAATAAGAATTGTAAGATAGCTCGAGATATGACTTACCAATTAGATGCCTTTTAACCACTTAGCCCAAGAGTGGACATTCACCCTCTTGGCCCCAAGTGGTAGGCATGTTGGACATCCAACATGTGGTATTCTACCTAGTGGGGTGCTTGCATCTACTCTCCCTAATCATATCTTCTTATTCATCCTCTTATGACTCGTGATTTCTCCAACAATCAACCGTCATAGAGGTTGGAAAGGAAATCGCAATAGGGTGCCCGAAAATCCTCCTATCTAAGCCCAAGGGTTGAATAAATGAATCAAGACTTCATAATTATTCAATATTTAGTCTTGTAAGTTTTGAAAATTAAATTCGTTAGTTGTTGAATATGTTTGAACTTTCAAAATTTAGACACATCAATTGGTGCAGTAATAATCAAAGCTATTTGGGCCAAACTATATTGTTAGAACTTTCTCATGCAATTCAAAAAACATAGTTTCATCTATTGTTTTGTTTTTTGAAAAATGCAATGCATATTTTTACAAAAGTAAAGGTTTTATTTAGTCACAAAAATATGTTACCAAAAAGTACAAGAGATACATCAGAAGGAATAAAATAAACCTGTTCTTGGAGAGGTTGAGCATAGCTAGTGGGATGCTTTGAGATAGTTAGATGTGTAAGCTCATTGACTTTTGGAATTTTGAATACAGGCTGAAAGGGGGCATAGCTAGGTATCTTCATTGGCTTTTTGTTCGTTAGATAGTTCAATTTTCTAGGGATACATTGCCAACTAGTTTGGTCAAAAATTTGAAATCTGGGCCAAAAAAAGATGACGTTGGATAGAGCTGACCACATGGTTACATGAGATGCATTGGATTGTCAACTTAAAATCGCCATAAGCAATTAGATTCTAAAGATTTTCTTTGACAGTGAGCAGGAGGCCAAACTTGGAGATCATAAGCTCAACACCATCTTTTGAGGCTTGACCTAAATTCATGCTAAAGTCTAAAATCTTGGGTTGAGATTTTGACCATAGCACACTTCTTGTAGCAGTGACGCGAGGATTGGATTTTGAGGCCTTGCCAAAGAAGAGAGTAGGATAGTTGAAGTGTATTTTCGAAGGGGCCAACCATTGAAGAGTTATTAATAAAATCCCATGTTATCAGGTTCTCCCAAATTGCCCCTTGTCCTTGTATGGCTTTTGTATGGGGCCTACCATGGGGTTGGGCATGGCTTGAGTTTGCCCAAGGTTTGCCTCAAGCACTTTGCTTGTTTTCCATAGGGTGATCCTTTGCCAAATTGGGTCCATACTTGGGCAAACCTCGGAGGACGCACAATTAGATGGGCCCAACAATAAAATAAAAGCATTTTCTAAAATAAAAAACTCCCTTCACTTTTAATTTTGCCCTAAAGTGAAGGAATATAACATATTTTGCCTCATTTCACAAACTTAAATGAGCAAAATTGCATTTTTGCCTCATTTCACAAACTTAAATGAGCAAAATTGCATTTTTGCCTCCAAGCTGCCGTTGTTGATTTTTGAATGTACTTGAATATTTCTTTGAAGGTGAAGGCTATGAGAGTGAAAGACCTACACCAATAGAAGAAAAAGAGTTGCAAAGGAAGATTTAACACTCAAAGGTGAGTGAATTATGTAATTTTAAAAAGTTTTTTAAATGTTTTAAATATTTTTTAAACCTTTTTTACATAATATAGGGTTTATAATGCCAATTTTTTAAAAAGTTGTAGAGTTGAAAATTTGTAGTGTTTTTGTTATTTTGTTGTACTCATAGAATGGTTGGTGGTTCTAGTTTAGTTGTTGCCACACTATAGAGAGCTCATTTAAAATTGATGCAGTGTCACCTCTTTGACGACATACAACCATGATTGAACAACTTCTTGGTGGTGGAGGTTATTATTGTGGAAATGAATATAAAAGCTCTTATAGTTGACTAAAAATTCACATGTGCACTATTCTTGGTTGAGGGATAGGAATTTGTCTAGTGATGAATAAAAAAGGTTGCTGAACAAACAAATAATATGATATATCAAAGAAGAAGATGATGTCGACATGGAATGTAGTAGAATAAAGGAAATAACACATCCTCTTTCTAAGAAAGGATCACAAAACCTCCTAGTAGCTTAACACAACTAGTTGGCCCACATCTTTTTGTGCCCTGTTGGCCCACATCTTTTTGTGCCCATCATCATCTTCCAAAGAAGAGAATACCCCTTTCTTTATTGTAAAAGAGGCCATTGGAAAAGGCCTTAAAGAATGAGGTAAGGGAGGTTGTAGATGAGATCATTGCTCATTTGATTTATATTAATGGGATTCTTTTCAGCCTTGTTAGATCATCATATTGGTGGGATATGGTGACAACAATTACCATTGCACTAGTTGATTACATTAGTCTTGGGTATGAAAAGTGCACACCACATATTGGCCAAGGATAAAGCTTATGTAGAGGCATCATGAAAAACAATCAAAGGTATATGGCATGAAATAGGAGTGTCCATTTTTGATGGATAGAAGGATGTTAAAAATAGACCACTAATTGATTTCATTGCAGTGTCCCTAAATGGGCAATGTTTTTGAAGACAATTGCTTGTGAGGGGCAAGTGAAGGATGCAACTTTCATTTCCAATAACCTCATACAAGCCATTGAGATGGTGGGCCTTGAAAACGTTGTCTAAGTCATAAGGGACAATGTTAAAAATTGTAGAGCAATAGGTTCAATAGTGGAGGGTACATATGGGCATATTTTTTGGACACAACGTGGTGTTCACTCTCTCAACTTCATATTGCAAAAGATTGGCTCATAGATCGAGTGGATCAAAGAAATCAACATGAAGGCCTAGGAGATTCAAATGTATGTGACAAATCATGATATGTCACAAGCCATCTTTAGAACCTTCTCCAACTCGGAGTTGTTGAAGGCAATTTTATTTTTATTTTAGTACTTTTTAAGTATATTTATTATTTTAATTTTTAATTTATTTTAATTAGTTTTTTTTTGGTAAGTTTTATGTTCTAATTTTTGAATTTGTTTTAGTTTTTAAACCATGATAGGTTGTTGAGATTCAATTCGTAGTGAAGGTGTGAGATGCATTGAGTGCCATGGTCATCAACACTTTTTGGAGTGTATGGAGGCAATCACAAATAGAAAGAGCCCAAAAAGTTAAAGTATTGATCTTGAACGATAAGTGGTGGGCTTGTGTGGAATATATTTTGAGTTTCATTAAGCATATCAGAAGAATGATTAGCTATGTAAAAATGGTTTGACCATGTTTGGGTGAGATTTATGATGGCATGGACTCCATGGTTGAAAAAATAAGGACCACAATAGAAGCCAAGGAGCATGAGCAAATAGAAACATTTTTCAAAAGAGTGCAAAGGATCATTGTTGACTGTTGAAATAAGATGACCACACCCTTGCATCTCTAAACATTTATGAGTCTCTAAAGTATTGTAGCAAAGAGGTACTTTCCCTGCTAAGGAGGGTGGCACCATATAGAGATGAAGAGGTTGCTATTGAGTACAAGATTGCTTTCAGAAGAATGTTCCTAGATGTAGATATACAAAGTTTTGCCTTGTTTGAGTTTGGTCACTTCTTCTCTTCAAAAAAATGTTTGTGCTCTTTGAGACAAGTACAAGAAATATGCTCATGAATGGTAGTATCTGCATGGCCAAGGCTTTGTTTACATGTAGCCTCTTGCAATACAAATTCTATCTCAAGTCTGCATCTTTTTATTTTTAATATAAATTTCTTCATTTTTCCTTCGTTGCATCTATTATAATTTATGATTTTCAATTGTAAATGTTGTATGTAAATTCAACAAGTTGCAAGTTCTTCAATTGAGCAAAATTGGAGTACATACTTATTTATCCACTTAGTTAAATGCAACCGATTGTGTAATGACCCGACCCTTCAGTAAAATAAAAATGTCCATAATTTACATCAAGTGAGTAAATAAACTTGCTAACAAGTCATTGCAATATAATTTTTTTTTTCTTTTATTGATAATATATGGACAAGATATCATATTATAATTACAATAAAGATTCCATTTCATTACAACAACTTCACAAGAACAAGTAACGAGAAAACATACCTTAACTAACATAGCTCCAATGAGCTTTAGAACAAATAGTAGTAAGAGGGTCCAGGAATCCGTCCTTTCAAACCTTGGTTCTTCAGCCGCCTGCTGCGGAGGAGAAGCATCACTCGGGCGCTTTTCAGCCAACCACGAACTTATAATGCGGTCCCCCGCACATCTATCATTTGATAGATAGCCCTCCCTTCGAGGAAGAGATTGGTAGAGTAACTGATACTGTTAACCAACTGAGTATAGTGCTGTGTCCTACATAACTAGAACTTGCTATTTCACAATCTTGAACTAGCATGCTGAAAGGATCACGATGAACTGATAGTGTAGTCTCAAGCATCACACAATCTAAGTGGATGTTCTACATTGCACTACTTTGGCCAAAGTGTTCTCATTTAGTACTTCGAATGAATGTCATCTATCATAAACACTACTCAGGGTCGATTTGGCTTAGGGCTATCTTACACAACGCACATGTATCTCCTTCAATGGATAGTCAGTCATCCCAAATAACAACATACTAATCTACTAAGTAATTACACAAGCTAGGTATATCCTTCAATGGATTGTCCGTCATCCAAGATAACCTACCTTCAAACAATCTACTTATATATAAGTATATTAAATCCTTCTCCTAGGAGTAAACACAAGCTTTCCTAGTTAACTTATTAACTTAGCTGGTGTACCTAAAAGACTTATTTCACTTAATCAAGCCTATAAGATTAATATCTTAAGCAAATAGCATTTTCCTATTATGGAGATTATTACAAACATGTATAACTGAAATTGCTTCATTTTCCTTTTTCTAAAAGACAACATTTATTCTTCCTATGCACAAACAAAAATACTTTTCAAACAGCATAGAAGTCTTAATAAAAGAATAGTAGAAGAATATCCCATGCCTGTGAACGTTTTTCCCAATTGAAGAAAGAGCTGCCTTTACTTCAAGCTTAGTCCAGTTTCCAGTTTCTTCAGATGATGATGATTTCCTTACAAGTTTTCCCCTTTTTCCACTCTCAGAAAATAGTAATAAAACTAATGTATTCCTTGGGTAGAATATGTTTTACTCCAAATGTAAACAACTCACTCAGAAATATGGATATTGCTGAATACTAATAATGCTCAGAAATAAGAAAGACTATATCAATTGCCACTTAGAAAATGACGAATGACTGTAGATAATGTCACTCAGAAATATACGCATATGGCAAACAACACAGACTGGTAATCACAACTGTGAGTGAAATGAAATGATATAATATGAATGAGTGAATAAGACTGCATATGATGAATGAGAACAATGAATAATGATCAAGAACTTGGTTGAAGAATGAGGAATGGGTGATTATTTATAGAGCCCAATCCCCAATTCTTTTCCTACGGTTTTGGCATGAGATTTACCACCATTGAAATGAGAACTATTCAACCCAGCATGTGGCACAAGTTTTCTCCCTTACTCAGTTTCATCATGGTGAGTCGGCCTTCAGCATTTGACAGCAAAATGGAGACTTATTTTATATGCACATGGTGAAATGGTGTCAATTGACACCTATAGGTTTGTGGCGCTAGTCTACAGGAATGGCGGATAAGATATCCGTTGAGAAAAAGTCCTTTGATGAAATGAATACACATTGCCTGTTTATAGGTTGCGTTGGATTTGGTCATGCCATTTTATCTCCTACGCAATAACCAGTTGCAACTTCTTCCAGCGCTATTTTCAAATGTTCTCATAAATATTTTGATTAAGAGAGATTTCAATTTCAATAGTTTGGAAATAATAATTTGGAAATATTTCGATTTCCATAGATTGAAAAATGATATTCGATTGCTTTGGAATTAATTTGATTTCCAAAGTTTGCAATTTAATTTTTTAATTGAATAGGAAATAAGTCGATTTCCTAAGTTGAGAATCAATTAGGAAATAATTCGATTTCCAAAATTGAGAGATTGATATTAAATTATATATTTTATTATATATATATATATATATATAATTATAGTTTTAAATATATTAAACATATATATATATATATATATATTTTAAATACCCAAGTATTAATATATATATATTTTAATATAACTATATAACTATATATAATTTTTAATATATAATTATGTGTAAATTCGCAAGGCAGTAATAATATAATATTATTAATTTCCACAAGACAGGTACAAAGATAAACATCACTCACAAAGCATGCAAAAGTAAGCAAGACTCCTAATGCAATCATACAAGCTATGGATGACTTACCTAAAACCCACACAAACCAACTCAGTTCACTCAATCTAAGGTGACGTGTGTGTATGCTCAGATAGTTTACTTTATCGGTTACTCGACCAAGCTCCTCTCTCGAGTGATACTTCCCCTCCCCCTGGAGAATGAACATTTACTTGCAACCACTAGCACATACCTTGGCAATCATTTGTTCACAACAATTAAGTAGCATATATAAACATCTTTAAAGTTAGAATAACAATAATTCAATAACCATCTATTCACATATATGCAGAATTTCGCCATGAATAACATCAAATGAAACAACATCAAATGAGATAACATTCATATTGATAACAAGGTACAAGCATCTCCAGATTTCACATTATATTCATATTTACCCTTATGTAATAATAGTAGAAAGTAACCTCACAATTTGGGGTGTAACAAATTGGGTGCAAAAGAAGTTGGGGATTTGGTCTTTTTGCATTCTAATTTCGTCTCTTGTCACATAAGGCACTTGATTATAAAGAGGGGGCAAAACAGAATTGGGATTTAACCCTTGAGTGTGTTGATTTAGATGCTATTGTTGCCCAACTTTCCCAAGTCCTATCGATGAGGCAACTTCTACATATAACGTGGATAGTGGGAGTGGCATTGCAATTGATTATGGTTCTAATGAAATTGAACCAAATGTTGACTATCATGCTCTTGATTAAGACATTGAAGCTTATTGAATATTGATTGTAATTTTCATTTTTTATTGACATTCGAGTTGTTGACAAATTACTAAATTTCAATTCATGAGTATTTTCTTTATTGCAAGTTATCAAGTATTAAATATTTTATTATTTTGTTAATTGACAAATATGAACATTAAAGTTATGAGAATTATATATCATAGTTTGCGGACTCTTGCGCACTCGCCGCGAACTCGGGAGTCCGCTGGCTAGCCGAGTTGACTCGCCACGGACTTGGGAGTCGAGTCCAGGAGAGTCTTGGGTCGAGACTCGGGAGTCCCGACCCAGGACTCTCCTGAGCGGCTGGGAGTTAAAATGGGTTAAAAACGCATGTTTTTTTTCACTTTTTCTTTCATTTTAACATTCAACTTTGTGAATTTCAGATCTGCAAATTGATTTCAGGTTGAAAGAAGCCAGGAGAACGAGCTAAAAAGATGTTTGTTAAAGTTTTCCTCTTTTTGACATGATTATATGTAAACATTTATAAACTTATGATGCTGTTATATATTGAAACTATGACTATATGAGTATTTGATGACTATGAATGATTAAATTTCAATTATTGAGTGTTTGATGATCATATGACATGTGTAATCTTTGAATTATGAGTGTTTAATAATCAAATTAGGCTCTTATGTTCTCTAAATGCATTAATTTGTTCTTGTTTTTTTGTAAAACTACGGGTTTTTTTTTGCCGAGTCCTAGCCAAGTCTTTTCCCGAGTCCCGAGTCCGAGTCATATTTTTGGGCTGCCGAGTCCGCGGCGAGTCCGAGTTTGCTATGTTATATATATAATTCTAAAAAATTATGTCAACTATTTTCATAGTTAGAGAGCTCTTCAAAAAGTTTGAAATGCATTCTTTGTTGGCGAGTTAGAAAGCTATCTAACTTGCTGAAGTGTTGAAATGCTTCCTTTTTCAGCGTTTTTATGGTTCACCGAACCTCTAGCTCGTTGAAATGCTCTTTGTCAGGTATTTTAAAGGTTTTACAACTTTTTGATTTTTTTGCCAACGATGAAATGATAAGTTCTTTTAGTATTTCCCTAAATATGTTAGTGAATATTGTTAATGGCGTGCGTTTTTCCACTCCCTCAATAAAATCATGAAAAATTCTGCATGCTTGCACAAAGATGGAAAGCTTAGGAGCTGGTTATGAACATCTCTCAAAGTGTGAAAGATGGAGGGATTTTGTTAGATGATGTAGTTGCATCTACTCCAATACACATGTATGCAAAAAACATCTTATGAAATTCCATGATGGTAGGATATCCACAAATGGATTTGTTGAAAAGGCTTTGGAAATTTTCAAGCAAACACATGTGGTGAGTTTAAAACTAGATTCTGTGCTCCTTTTGAGCATCCTCATGCCTATGTGTTCATAACAAAGCAACATTGTTCTGTATTGGGTTGTAAATTTTCAAAGGATCGGTTTCGTATATGATATGGTAGAAGGCGATTTTATAGTATATGATACTTGTAACTCATAGCTGTAGCTCCATTGGAATTTGGAATGCCTTCTTGATTCAGTTTCTCCAAATGTACAGGCTAATTGTCTACTAAAGCAATGCCCGAGGGAGATTGCATGCAACAAGTTTTGGCAGCCTTAAAATGCAAAATGTGGAGTATTATTCTTTGGGAGATTTGTGGGTGTGTTATGATGAATGGTGTGCTTATGGAGTTGGTGTGGCTATGGAGTTGGTGAGCCAATCCCATTGAATAGCAAAAAACACTATTGTTCAATACTACGTCCTGTATCTCTTTGCAATGCAAATCTGTACCACCAAATCTTGCTCAAACTTTAGTATTCCAAGAGAAGAAAGCGATGGAAGCGATTTTGATCTAAGGGATCTAAGTGCTGATTCTTGTAGAGGTTGTAGTGATAATGATAAATTATCCAGCTCTTTAAGCAACACAAGTGACATGTTAGAAGGAACTTGGGATGTTGGTTGTGAAGATTGAGGTTTGATCCTAAAATTCATGGCTTGTACATGACAAAGACAGACTTGGAAGGCTTCATTTGATCACTTTGAGTGATTAACACCTTATGCAATAGTGCCTCTAATTGACATGATCAATTATGTTGTGCGGAAATGTTTAGAGCTAACGTCCTTGAGAAATGTAGATCTTTCTCTGACAAGCTAGATGTTGGTTGCCTAGTATCCAATTTATCATATCTCATCAGGAGGAACCATTAAATATTTGTCAGCATATTTCTTAACTCATCATACCCTATCATTTTCATTCCAAGAGAATGAAATTAGTGCTGTTAATGAAGAGAGGTCTTGTGAAAACCAGCTTGCAAAAGATAAAATCGAGGATTCCTACAATGTTTCTCTTCCTCCTTTTGGATATCTGCAGAAAGTAGTGATCAACAAAGAGTGATATCTTTATAGAGTGATGCTGCTTTTTGGATATCTTTATAGAGTGACATCCCAATTTCATTTTTATTTTCTCACATGGCATGAATCCTAATCACTCAAAGCTCAAGAGTGAATTTGAGGTTGTGGAAGTTTCTTGTCACGTGTTGTACACACAAAGAAAATTGTATGAACCGAAATGATCCATTTTGGATTGTCTGCAAAGGTGTAAAACTATGTGACCATATCTAAGATAGTATATGCACAAATCAGATTTATTGAAATGGTTTTTAATACTTTCCAACAAATGCACCAAACAGGTGTCAAGCCCAATTGGTTTACCTTTGCCAACAATCTTGTGCAAACGGGGACTTTGAAATAGTACATGTACTCAAAATATTGAAGCATACAAGGGCACATGATTTATTTGACAAATTGTATAATCCATATGTGGCCTCAGGGACAACAATGGTTGCAGGATATGCAATGCATGGCTATGGCAAGGATGCCCTGAATCTCTTTGCACTAATGAAGCACTTTGGAACCAATCCCAATCATACAAGCTTTGTTAGTGTTTTATATGCTTGTAGTCATGAAGGTCTAGTGAATGAGGTGTGTAAATACTTTAATTGCATGTGTGGCTTTTGTACCATGGATCATCATGCGTGCATAGTTGATCTTCTTGGTTATGTTGGCTATCTTGAGGAAAACCCAAACTTTGCCATTAAATTGCCAATAAAACTTGATGTGGTTGTATGAAGGTACTCTTATGGGGTCAGGAATAGCAACTGCTTTGGCTTTGAGTAATGTTCTTGTTCTTGTAAAGGAGATCGATACAAAGCAATTAGATGTCAGAATCAAATAACTCATGGAAAATTGAAGAGTTGGACTTCAAGTTGTAAAATTACAAAGGAGAAAACACAATATGAAGTTAATACTTTTCTTTCAAAACTAGAAGAGTATAAAGCAGCTATGAAGTCAGCAGGAGATGCTTAGTCTTGAGACCTTTTTTGAAGCATGAAGGAAAAGGCGTCAAAACATTCTTTGTTTCTAATCTTATTTTATAATTCTCTTTGCACTTTTTAAAATATTCACTTAAGTCACCTTTATGACTTAAAAGTGATTTTTAAATTAGAAAATTAGCATTTCAAGAAATAGTTCTGAAGCAGTTAATAATGAATTTCAAGAAAATTAACTTTTCAAGAAATGGTTGTAGGGAGTTCCAAAAGAAAGGATATTAATAATTATACGTAATTATACGAGATCGGGTTGGACAACTATTTGTGTGTAACACTGTAATAGCTCCTTTGAATTAATTGCAACAAATGGTAATATTGCAATTGCCACTACCAAAGCTGGTTTTTCCTCTCACAAGCATTCCAGGGTAAAATCTTGTGTTTTCATGTGCTGATTTATTTCTGATTTAGTTTACATTATTTGTACCTATTTAAATACCTCATTTGTTAAAGCAAGTACCAAGGTGGAATTAATTTTATAATTCTTTAATTTCACAAGTTTGGGTAGTTTGTGGATCAAGCTTCAGATGAGTGACATTGATGTATACATAAATGCATTGACACATCCCAGTCCCCTTGTTGAGGATTTGGACATGGTAGGAGGATCCTTTGGTGCATCTTCATCTAGTTTCATGAGTATGTTTTGCGGTCATAATTCAACAATCCCAACTCTCCAGAGAATCTTGATGATGTTGACCTCCAATTTCAAGAGAATAATGGCAACATTTTTGATTGCATGTGATTCTATTGATGTATATGTTTTGATGATGTTATTATGTCTATAAACATGAAAATTTTGGAATATAGTAAGAATTGCTAATGAGTCTATAATACTTCTCAAATAATCAAATCACTTCTTATCGCTTATAGAAAATCAGTTAATGAAAAAAAACTGTACCTGGTAACATATCTGTGTCCATGCAACTCAGGTAAATTAGTAATTAATAACTGTGAAGGTATTCATATTGTTAGCTGTATCTTACCGGATTTTCAAATATTATATCAGTCAATTGATAAACTAATGATCCAATAATTTACAGGTATTCATGGTAGTACTTTCTCATGGATTTTTCAAATATTAAATTTTTCTGATCAGTAAATTGACAATCAAGGCTTTGTATGTATTCATACAGTTAAAAATTCCTTACACAAGTTTCAAAATATAGGTTCATGAAAAAAAAAATTAACCAAGGTTTTCATGGGTAGTTGTATTGTGAGAAGATTCTGGATCAACTGAGTGCTTGTTTATGGTCTGACATATCAAGTGAGCTGCCTTACCCATCTTCAGAGAGAAGCAGCTCACTTCAAATGTCAGACCTTAAACAATCACACAATTGATTCTTAAATATCTCATAATCAGTTAACTTTCAAATACTCCATTCCTTGATTTCTGAAATGAGAACTTCAATGATTAATGGCAAATATATGTTTTTGTGTAAAATATTGGCCAATAATTTGTAATTCCTTGATTTCTGTAATAAATAATTGGGTAAATAATTTATTTGTGTAATTTTTTTTATCCCTCAAAATTTGAACTGATTCCAGGTGGGAACACCCAGCATAGGGCTCAGATCCGAGTTGCTGCACTAGAATTTGTTACAAAAGAGATGATTGCTATTAAAAGCCAATCAGTGAGGAGATCAGTGGTGGCACTTACAAGGTATTTGAGTGTGAAGGCTCCTGAGAAGACTGATGCCCGGGCACTTATGGTGGAGGCAATTCTGATGATTGTTAGAGTGTTAAGTGGAAGGGAACAGAGAGAATTCGGGAATTTTGTGGCTAAGCTGTCTCTAGGAAAGCCCCGGTACCGACTAATGGCAGTGGATCTGGTTGTTTCCCTTCTTGGAGCTCTGCCCGATCCTTTGGGCCTGAACAGAGAGGTTGAGGCCCAAAGAGAGGACAGCTCTATGGCCGGGCAACTTGAAAATGTCGATTGTTTTGAGGATGGAAATGTGGCAGATGCTTTGAACAAGGAGACCAATAATGGGGATGAGGATGCTACATTGGAAGGTGCTGAGTGCTCTGACAAGGACAATCAAGGATCTGCCCACGTTAATTCCAATGCCAATAGCAGCAAGGTGAGTCCACAGACAACAAATGACATTTGGTGGGGAGAGAAATGCCTTGAGGCCCTGCTTCACCGTTGTTCTGACAAGGTCCCTGCAATACGTGCCCGTGCCCTCACAAACATGGCCCAAGCTATAGAAATTCTCTCAGCCGATACGAAACATCGGATTCATTTACAAGGATTAATGGGATTTCGTGTTGCAGAAAATAATATGGTTCATGGGTTGAATGCACAACCATCACGTTCTGATGAGTGCTTCACTCCAGGGCAAGAGTGCCCTTCCTTTGGACATCAGACACCTTCACCTCAATCCAATGCAGATGGTCTAGGTGCCACACCAATCACTCCAGGAGTAGCTCATAGGGATTTAGGATTTCTTTTGCGGAGACGGTGTATGGATGATAAAGTGGTGGTTCGAAAAGCTGCATTGAATCTGATGACAAAGTCAACAGCTCTTTTGGGGAAGCCTCCAGATGAGACGATGCTGCAAGCAATGGGTGCAGCCTGTAGTGATCCTATGGTTAGCATTAAGAAAGCTGGATTGTTAGCTCTATCAGAGGTACAATTACTTACCAAAAATATTTTTGATAACTATTAATGATAGTGTCTAAATCAGACAGTACAAAGTGTTTATGCTTAAGAAATTTAATCAGTAGTCTCTGTTATTGTCTGCCTATTTTTTCACAATTTGATTATACTTTGAAATCTGTAGCTACCTAACCCTTGGAAAATAAGCAACAGACACAGATGTATGTGTTGTAGTCTGTAGATAATATGATTCCCCTCAAAGTTGTTCTGGTGTATGAAACTTATTTTTAGTTTCTTGGTTCTGTAAAAAACAGAGAGCTATGATTTATAGTTTATTCCAGATAAATCTTTTGCATGGTTGCAATTACCTTCTTAGAATCTATTATGATTGGTTGCAATATATGATTATTGGGCCATTCTTTTGCTTGGTTTTCAGAAATTGAAGAATTGATTGTCATGCAAGGATCTTGCATAACAGAATGTTTCTAATCTGATGCAATCTGCTGAGAGCTAAAGACATAAATGCACAAGTCCATTGCAAAAGTGAGAGCCTCCAGAAGGAGACCAAAATAGTATGAACACTATAAAACAGAAACTCAATTGCAAATGAGTAACATGCTTTAGCCTTTAGTCCATCTTCTGTTAAAAAATCTCACAACCCAAAAATCTCTAAACACAATGAATGCCAAGATTATATACAAATCCATAAAGATATTTAGTTACATATCTTACGGTGAATACCTTCTTGTTTGCATCTAGATAAATGTTTTCTTAATGGCCACTAGCAGATCAACGAGAGATCCTGTTCCTCCTTCACTCCCTAAGTCTATAAGTGCATCATGACTATTAGATGGTGCATGTTGTTGCTGGCTGTTATTGGAATGAAGGGCCTACCGCAACTTAGTACAAGGGCATGTACCACTACCATATTGAGGGCTTATGATTGACTTTAATATTTGAGGAAGTCTAATGCATGTTATAATAAGCTTGAAACTTGTTAAGAATGTGCAAGCTTTAAAATTGATGGAACTCTATCAACATAATGAAATAATGTTCATGTGGTTACAGAATCATTTCATCTTTTCCTAATATGTAATAGTTGCTAAGTTGATGGAGGTGGGTCAGAGACTTAATACATCTTATAAATTTCAGATCTGATCAGGCAGGTTTGAAGAAGATGCAACATTACCCACTATCGAGTTAGATCAAATTGAGCACGGGTTTACTTTATAATTACCATAAGCTGGAATATAATTTGAAGAGTTACAGAAATGTCTCCTACCCTGTTGGGTTTTGAATTACCAACTAACTGGTAAACATTTTAAAGCTTCTGTAATTTCCAAGCAATTGATTTGCTTGTCTTGAATTGCTCGACTTACAAGTATTTACATCAGGTATTTCTAAATATATCTGCTTGATCTCTTCCTACCTTTGTGTGATAAAATGATCACCTTATCTTCAAATCCTTGTCTGATCAACTGGAAATGCTGATTAATGGAATCTCCTTAGCTACTTGAAGTTTTCTGAATCCTCAAAGGACCATTTTGTAACGACCCCACCCTTGGGTATTAAAATTTTTCCAACATTTCACTTCAAACATATAAATGTAACAAGTAACAAAGACATTACAATAAAATTCTTCTTTTATTGATAAATACATGCAAGTTACAATATATATTTCCACATGAATTCCATTTTCATTGCAAATATAAATCAGAGTACAAAAGTAAAACAATTACATACATAGCTCTTAAGCTTTTGCACAAATAGTAGTAAGACGGTCCATGTTCCCTTCATTTCAAATCTTGGTGTGTCCGTTGCCTGCTGTGGAGGAGAAACATTACTCGGGCGCTTTTCCACCAACCACAAACTATTAATGCGGTCCCCCGCACATCTATCATTGGATAGATGGCCCTCCCTTCGAACGAAGAGATTGGTAGCGTATCTGGCTGCGACAACCCAACTGAGTATAGTGTTGTGTCCTATACATCTAGAACTTGCTATTTCACAATCCCAAACTAGCATGAAGGATCACAATGAACTGACAGTGTAGTTTCAACTATCTCACATCTAAGTGGATGTCGTATATTTCACTACTTTGGCCAAAGTATTCTCATTCAATACTTCAAATGAAGGTCATCTATCATATACACTATTCAGGGCCGATTTGACTTAAGGCTATCTTACACTACGCGTAGGCTTACTCCTTCATTGGATTGTCAATCATCTCAGACTCCCTACAACAACCTATCTATTTAAGAAATGAAAACAATCTACAAGTGTCCCTCAGGTAACTCCTATTTTAGAAATCTTTATCCACATAGTACTTAGCTTATCTCAGTTAACCTATTAACTTAAGCTTTAGACCATACTTGGTTTTGGTTTCATCTCGGTCCTAATAGATAATAACTAGTTTTTTCGTATTCTCCATATACGAAGATCATACAGAACAAACAACATTCATACAAAAATGCATTTCAACTTATTTCTATTCATTCTTTAATCCATTATACTTAAAATGCCCTTTTTAAGCAAAGTAAAACAACAGTTTCCCTTTCCCTTATAAATACATTGCATTCAAGACATTTCCTTTATTCATTGCAAAGTTATAATCAGAAAACATAATCATATTTCACTCAATCAATCAACTATGCCTATTTTCAGTCAATGCATAAAGACAAACACAATGAATTCTTTTACTTCCAAAAATAGAGAATTAAGAAGGTTTTCCACATGCCTGTTTCCTCAAGCTTGGCCTTCTTGATGCTCTTGAATGTTCCTGAATCCAACTGAATACAGCTCCTGGGTTGATAGTGAATTCTTCCAACTGGTTCCCTCTATTCCTTCTCCTAAAGGTGCTCTCCTTACTAAATATCTTGCTTAGATACTAATCCCTCTATTTTTCTCTAAAGCTCAGAATGATTGAAAAACAATAGTAGGTAATGCCGGTTGTATTTATTGTTATTTCCAGAAATAATACAACAACAAATGCGCATATGAAAAAGTGAAGCAATGATAGCTCAAAACTTAACTCAGAATGCTTTTTGTTGAATTGTATGTTTTAACAAAGGCTGGGTGTCCTTTTATAAGCCCAAATTGCTCAAAGTATGGCATGCGAATGGACAACAAAGTGCCCAAAATCGGTCAAGAAGCAACATGGCGGATTTCCAAGACCTAAGTCATCAAAAATAAGTGTGATTCGACTTCTTTTGAGCCAGCAAATTCAAGACTCATTCAACTCTTAACTTGGAATTGCCACATATAGAAAAATGTCCATTTTTGGCGCAAAACAAGGTTGATTCATGCTTGTTGTGGAAATGTCAAGGTTAAGGTTGCAACAACGATTTTCCAATTGGCTGGCGTTTTCCCCAAAACCAGCGATTGAATTTGTCTTCCATTTCTTCCTGCGTTGGAAGCTCATATCCTTCACAAGAAGTTTTCTTCAAAATTTCGCCCATTTCAAAAGTCTGTTTATAATGTTTAAATGAAATATTTCTTCTTTAAGAAGTTGGCGCATTTTTCCAGAATTGCGTTGCACTTTATGGTGAATAAAATACTTAAACATTACAACCGATTTCCATAGTTCTTTTTCCATGATGCAATAATCGATATTACCAAATGGCTTAATAAAGTTAAGTCTTTATTTCTTATTTATTTCAAATATCTTTATATATATTTATATATATTTTATTATAGTTTTATTATACTTCAAAATGTATATATGCATTTATATATTTAAATATGCCAATATATACATATATATTATTTTGGTAAAACCATAACTATATATATATACTTATATAATATTATATATATATTTACATTTATACATATATACACATTTACATATTAATTGATTAAATACGTGTATTGTGAGCCAGTCAGCTTACTTTCAATATACTTATTAATGTATCTATGTGTATATATGTATATATGCAAATTCCAGAATAATATAATAATATTATAATCATTGACAATAGGTAGCGTGTACATGTATATAGATGTATATAGCCAATTATACTGTCATGTACATGTACGTGTATGTATACCATGTCGACACACACGTATGGCATATCAGTTTGCCGATCGTACGTCTGTATCGCCATGTCTATACATATAGATACATGTACATGAGAGATACATGTGTACACATATACACCCTGCCTATGTACATAAAACCAATCATGTTTCACATCCAAGGTCACAGAACAATAAGTCATGTTTACAAGTAACACCACTCACAAAGCACAAAGAAGTAACCCAAAACTCCTAAAGCTTATGGATGACTTATCAAGACGAACCTATCTGACTCAGTTCCTCTAAACCTTTAGTGAAGTGTGTGTATGCTCAATTGATTTACTTTACCGGTTATCCGACCAAGCCCCTCTCCCGAGTGATGTTTCCCCTCTGCCTAGAGGAATGGTTCATGTACTTGCACCCATAGACATACAATCTCGGCAGTTACTTGTTCACAACATTAACAGTATAGAAAACATCTTAAGTTAGAATATTCACAACTCAATAACTATGCATGCAACATTCTTCAAGGATAATATCAATAGAAGTATCAATCAAATGAGACAATCATTTAAATAGAACACATTCATTTTGTTAACAAAAACATGTTTTATTCATCTCAATGATTCAAACATTACAATCAATTGCCCTATGCGATAGTAGCTATACAATCGGGGTGTAACACATTTTCTGTTGATCTTTAGTTATGATTTTATTATGCACTTCTTCATTGAAAAAGCATGTTCTCGAAAGCTTTTTTCTATTAAAATGATTTCAAGATGCTTACAATAATAGTGGAGCTTATAATTGAAGTACTATTTAACCTATCTGTATTGAAAACCTAGCTCCAAGCAAGGTGAAAAATTCAGTCTGAATGATTCTTTTATAGTTAAGCAATAGCACAAGCTATCTCAGAGTATTGCAACTTGTAGTTGTTCCATCATTGGCTTAGAACTTAAAGGTTTTGGTTTTCTTGACATTTAGTCATATATTTCTTTTGTTTTTGTGTCCAACTTGTTTTAAGGTTTTGGTTTTCTTGACATTTATTCATATATTTCTTTTGTTTTTGTGTCCAACTTGTTTTATTGCATACAGGACTTGCTTTAGCATTGCTCGAATAAGTTCTATAGATATTTTTTCTTAGATTCAAGCTTCAGCTTCTTTTTGATAGGGAATTCGCAGAAAATGATAATTACATGGCAATAGAAGTTTGTCTTTTGTGGCATGCCTCATAAGGCTATACATTTAGGAGTGCTCCAAGTTCCAGTTTACTTTACATGTGGGAAAATATAAGATGCTGAAGGCTAGCCTATGCAACACTCGTTTCAATAGCAGTTTTGACATGGCTTTTAACTGCAATGCAACAGAAGGAAGACTATTTTCTATGAAACACTAGCCATTGAAACCGATCTGTTTCTCTTTCTTAGTAATCTGGGTATACTTGAGATCTGGATCTTTTAACAACGATCAGTAACATATTGTAAATCCTGTTTGTATGGTTGAAAATATGGCAAATGAGGAATACTTGAACTTATGGTTATGCTGACGAATAGCACTGGGTCATTATAAATGCTGTCTGCATGGTTGAAAATGTTGTATACCTGCAGCCTTTTGTCTATCTTTCTTGTTTGGATTTATCTTTTACATTTTTTTAATCAGATATAAATTTGTTAACGAGGTTTGGTCATAAAAATTTTTCTTATGATTTCAAGATGCTTGCACAGGTATTCAGAAAATTTCCAGTTGATAGAGTAATTTCAGAATGGCTGCAATCTGTGCTACCACTAGTAACAGATAATGAATCAAGTATTCAGGAGGAATGCTTGAATCTATTTCAAGAGCTTGTTGTGGAACGAATTTCTTCTGTTGCAGCTGAGAAGGCATCCAGCAAGAGATCAAATTTCTCTGATGTCTCTCTATTGCAAGGCCAAAATCAAGAGATGGAGATGTTATTTCCCCATGGTGTTTTACCCTTATTAAAAGGAC
Source organism: Sequoiadendron giganteum (assembly GCA_007115665.2). Taxonomy (NCBI): domain Eukaryota; kingdom Viridiplantae; phylum Streptophyta; class Pinopsida; order Cupressales; family Cupressaceae; genus Sequoiadendron; species Sequoiadendron giganteum. The sequence goes on along the minus strand of CM021105.1, from coordinate 331,735,813 downwards.
TAGCTGATGGAAATGTAGCATCCTGTATAAAGCGCATATGCATGCTTTTGGGAAAGAAAGGCCAACTGAAAGCTGGAATAGCCTTTGCACTTCAGAACATTATAACCACATCTGAATCCCTGTCACAGAAGCACTCAATACCTATAGATAAGTGGATTGCTCCCCCTGGAACATGGCTGTTGCTCTCTGAAGTTTCACTATTTGTTCCCAAGGCATTAAATTGGAGTTTTCTGCGTCACCATTGGAAACTTCTTGATCGAACAGAACAAACTAATGAGATGTCCCAGGGAACACCATATAACACTCCTGTGAAGCAACGAATGGAAAATAATTTTGAAGAAACTGAAGCTATGTCTATTGGTTGGGCTACAGATCGAGTGTTTCTACTTCAAACAATATCAAATGTAGCTGTGGTACTTACCCCAGATGCAGCTGCAGAACTTGCTCATGACTTGCTCATACGTGTGGAGGCATTCAATATGCACCCTAGGGAGGTAAATCTAAGCACTTTTCAAACACTTTGAAATTTATTGCTTTTGTGTGGAAGTGCAAATTAGTTTTAAATTTTGAAATCACAATGTACAGGTTGATGCACATGTGAAGGCTCTTATAACTCTATGCAAGCGGCAGGCATCATCAGAAGAAGAAGGAAATCAAATAATTTCTGCTTGGGTTGGTCAACTCCTTTCTAAAGCTGAGGAAATACTGGATAACTACATATCACAGTTTTCAAGTGCTGATAATATCAACAGCTTTAAGACCCCCCAGCCTTTGAGCAAAACCAGGTCACGGATGAAAAAGAAAGGCAATGCCATATCTACAGACTTTGCCAGCCTTTCAATACAAGTTGTTACTGCAATTTTTACCATAGGTGCACTTGTTCTAATTTGCCCCACTGCTAAACTGGGGCGTCTTGTTACCTTACTGCAAGCTATGGTTACTTCTAAAACCTCAAGTGGAGAAGGCACAAAGCGTCTTGGTGCTTCTATTTTTCCAAAACAAGTTGCACCTGCTGTGTATACACAATCTTGGGTCACTCTGGGCAAAATATGCCTTGCAGATGATAAACTTGCCAAGTCTTGCATCCCTCTTTTTCTACAGGTAGTGTATTACATATGTCCTCAGCATGGCTTATTAACGTACATTATATTTCAACCATGTTTTAGGTCTAGTGCTGGCACATGCCTCTGTTGTTTACCTGCATAATGTGAAATTTTATGTTATAATAATTTGATTGACAGGAGCTTGAAACAACAGATTCTCCAGCTGTCCGTAACAATATTATGGTTGCAATGAGTGACTTTTGTGTCCGCTATACTGCTCTTGTTGATGGGTGAGAGGATTCTCTTTAAAGCTCTTGAATTCATCCGAGGTTTTAACAAATTTGATTTCCAATGTTTAGGAGAATTTTATTCAGATGGGCACCACACATCTAAGCATTTACGAATTGTTATTGTTGCTAGTTTTTTAAGTTCTCCACCTGTTGCATACTGTAGATTTATAAATTCTAGCCTAATTGAATCCTAGGAAGTCAGGTGATATATCCTTATTTATCAAATGGTGGTTGTAGTTAGACAAATTGGGCTGTGGCACGTAGTTAGACTAATGAATTAATGAAATTAGCTGCTCCAATCTGCATTTATATGTTAGTATCATCATTTGCACTAGGTAGCCTTGTTACAGAAATGTCTTAACATTTTAGGGTGACTACTTTTAGCTGACTTGTGTAGATATGAAGTAAAAGATTATATTGACTTAACATTTTAGCTGATTAGCTTAAGTCATATGTACATATGGAGTGAATTTATTTTGAAGGTGAAGATTAGTTTGATAATTTACTTTTAGGGAAGGAACTAATGATAGGCTCAAATTATTAAGAAATAACTCTGCTGATAGCGCTACGAAATATCCACCCTTCATTATTTTTTCTCCATTTCAATGTTCGTACAGCTACATGCAACTTGAAGTGTGCAAAAGATAATGCAATGGTGCTCTTCTCTTTTCTTTTTTCTATCTTAGGTTTGTTTGCTATGATTAATTGAAATTTTAGCATTCAATTGCAGGTAACAGGATGATATATTATTCAATTTGAAGAAACATATGTAATAGGATATAGTTGGAATTCTTATTTTCTAGGACATTTCCGCTTAGTTTTTGCCATATATCCCTCAAATTTCTTCTAGAGACTGGAACTCTATATATGCGAATGGTTTAAACAACCTACTCAATTCACTAACCAAACACCTAATATATCAACAATTTCTTAATTAATAGGTTTGAATAACCAAGTATATTAAACATATACTATGCTGTAATAAACTTTCTAAAAACAAATAGGGCAATAAGAAAATCAGTCATATATAGATATGATCATATAACCTTATCTTGACTTTATGGTAATTCATTTTTAAATATATGATTACCATATAACTTTAGAGCCAGTGAAAAGTAATGAATTTCAATATTGGAGTGAATATGTTTTAGAAACCCAATCTATTTAATTAGATTTGAATGAATTGTAGCAGTTGTAATGAGCAAAATCTATTAAGATAATACTCCCAACACATTTTCTGGCCCATTGTGTATTTTTACAACATATCCTCAAGAGTCCTTTTCATCCTCTTAGCTTGGAAAGCTATTTAAAATGATGTCCAAAAAGGACACAAACAAAGAATCTTGACCAGAGATAATGATACACAAAATCCAATACAATTAGGCCAAAGATAATGAATGTGTAGGTTATATCCAATGAGAGTGTGAATGTAGCTGAATGGGGAAGGACATGTTCATAGTGGGTTTTGGTATGGTAGTGAAGAAGAATATGGGATGATGGGAGCAAGTGCAATAGGAAACAGTGCCAACTTTGCTTTTATTGAAGCAGATCCTCATGTAAGTTTTAAAATAGAGTATAGAAAAGCAAAAATTGAAGTTGAAAATATTAGTTGCTTAAGAAGTTTACATGGTAGTAGTGAGCTATGTGGAAGTTAGAGGGGGATGTTGGCATAAATTATGCATAGACATGGTAAAAAAATACCATGAACCAAGTGAAGAGGAAGTAGGATCTCATCAATATAGTGAAAGAAGATCAGCAAAAGTTGTTGCCATGAATCTTGGATGAAGAGGGAGTCGTGAATACCCAAGTAGAGTAGGGAGGACTCTTACGGGGTAGTAGTGTAGGTGATATCCAACGAGAGCATGAAGGTAGTTGAATGGAGGACATGTTCATAGCGGGTTCTAGAATGTCATTGAAGAAGAATATCAAATGATGGGAGCACGTGCAATAGGAAGCGATGCTAACTACTCCTTTGTAGAAGGAGATCCTCATGCAAGTTTTAGAAATAGACTATAGACAAGTAAACATTGAAGTTGAAAACATCGGTTACTTAAGAAGTTTACATGGTACTAGTGATTTGTTGATAAATTCTACTCAAGTAGTACTAGTATGTTTTTGATTGGCATGTTGAGTGATGTATCTACAACTATGGTGTTTATTGGAGGTTTGGTTGGATTGAGTTCCATGATAGTTGGATCCACATTTAGCATGATGGTAGGAGGAAGTTAGATGCAAATGAGCCAAGGAGGTTCTCAAGCTAGTTATACACAAATGGCAGTTGACAAGCAAATTGGTATAGGGATGAATGCACAATTTGTTGGTTCATTGTGTATGAAGGTTCTTCAACAAATGAATGCACAAGCGGTAGACACTCTGTTGTGCCAATTGAGGGAATAACGTCAACTATGCCTATGCAAAGTGGAGGAATTCCAACAAGTTATTAGACTAGTGGCATAATAATAACCACACAGTTAATGAGTACAATAGGACTTTAGACATTCCAATATATTGGTCGACAAGATGTTTCACTTTCAACTGTTGCACGTGGCACACACACATTAAATGCTTCTATGTAGAATACTGCAAAACATGCCAAGTACTAGCAGCAAGTTATTCCATAATAGTAACCAGTTCACATTCACTATTAAATTTTTGTGAAGTAACTAGAGTATATAGGGACCAAAAAATGGCTTAGAAAAAATCTTGTGGGAAACAATCAGAATTCATACACTAGAATTGAGAGGAAGCTAGTTTGGCACTACACTTAGATCACTCCCATACTTGGTATTGAAAGTATGACCTAGCTTGATTTGTCATGGAATATGAACAATTGGAGGAATCATTCTTGAAGGAAATTTGAGCAACAAAGTATTATTGTTCTAAAGGGATTAAGCAAGAGTTGTTTGAGGTTGAGGAAGTACATGCCTATGACACCTAGTTCAAGATTTTTCGACGTAGGAGCATCGAAGTTCAAGGGCATTCTTGTTACATCCTACCCTAATTTTATAAAAACTACTTTTACTATGGGTAAATTATGCGATGGAATTTATGGTCTTGAAAACTAGTGATGTTTTAATGAGTATGGTATGTTTTGATTTAAGCTTTTTGATAGAATCATGGATGTTGATGTCTTGAAACAAATGAATTGTATGCAAGGAATTTCTTGCTTTAAAAGAAAATGTGAATATGAATGTGATATGATGAAGAAATTGGAATGATTGTCAGGCTAACTATCTTTACCTTCCTGAGTGTTGATGCAGGACAAACCAAGCACCTTCAAGGAGAAAGAGGGAAAGTATCATCTGGAAGAGAGGTTATATTGAGAAGTCTCCAGTATTGCCATATGAGCTCGAGTTGGTTCGTATGACTCGTTTAACCTATTAGGTTTAGGGCTTGTTCTTGCCAACCTTGAGGTAAGCCGTTTGTGTTGGTTATTCTGTCCCTCGTGTTGCAGTGAAAGGTGGTCTAGGGTTTTGTAATCCTTCTTGTCTCTCCTGCATAAGTAATTGATCAAGTGAATATAAATATATGTTTATTCTTGGCGAGGAAGCCACATATGGAAACATGGGTTCGTATATGTGTACACGGGTGCATATGCACGTGTGTAGATGGAACTATCGCGCCTACAAATGTGCATGTACGTTCACTTGCATATAAACGAACACGTGCATGAATGTGTGCATATTTATATGTATATTTCCTTGCACTATCTTGATAACGTATGGGCATAATATTCTACTGTTGGCAAAGATGCCAAGTAGATGTAGTTAATAACGTTGCAATTGAGAAAACCTAAGTTATCGTGTGAAAAGGTTATTTAATGATCTTTTCCTTAGCATTGAATCGACTTATGAAGTCAAAGGGAAACAAAATGGTTTAAAAGTGGATTGATGTAAATATTATATTCGTAGCCTTTAAATTCAAAGGCAAAGGTTTATTAAGATCATCGATGTCATATGTAGGAATAAATTCATGTCTTAATGTGGCCAACATCGTAGTATTTGTTCGGCTTTTATTAAATTGATTATTGGCCGATTACTAAGGCCGTTTAAAAGAACATGTTAAGATTTGAATAATCAGCAGAGCCACATAAGTAGCAGACTTCTCTGAATAAAGTAATTAAAGGCAGGCCACTTATATTTATCCTTGTCTTGTGTTAATGTAACCTCTGGCAGTGAATTCTCAACACTCTTCTTGTGGAGGTGGCATTGTTTTATTGCTGCAAAAGTGGTCGGGTTTTTAACGTCTAATTTGCCATAGTAATACTTGGCCGACGTATAAAACATTTGCAATGGAACTTTCTTTTCCTTCGACGAAGGCAATTAGTTAGTATTTAATCGATTCTTGAAACTTTATCTTGGGGATATCTACGGTTGAAAAGGAGACTATCGTGGTTGGCTAGCAAATTCGAAGTTTAGTTATTGAACCATTTCTTGCTTAATACTGGGAGGGTAAATCCATAAGCGATGTGGTAGGATGGAACAAAATATTAATTGCTTTTTATTAACTATTTTTGGAATTGAATCTATTGAACTTTTATGTATACTTCTTTTTGAGTTGGCTCGAGGGTTGGAAAATTTTGGGGATTGTGATGCTATTTTTGAAGAAAGCTATTCTTAAAGAACAAGACAATAAATATTTAAGAGAGGAGTAGTAAAGGAGAGGGGTTAAGAATGCAGGAAATATCTTGGGGTGGTAGTTTATAGTGAGGAAGTGCAAGTGGTGACCATCGACGAGCCTCTTCCAAGCTCTCAAAAGTTTTCCATTCAAATTTATTCGTAGTTCTTTATCAGGCAGGGAAATGATATCAAGTCTTTCCAATCTGCTCTAGAAGTTCTGAAAGAATGTCCTTGCTAGTTGAGAGCAATGTTTGCATGTCTTCTGCCTTAGAAAGATGTTCTCCTTTTTGTTCTGGAAACCTTGTTATTATTATTTTATCTTGTTCATTCATGTGTCTTTTCTATGCAAAGAAAGAATGAGTCGGGTTGTTATAATCCAATAGAACCATATGATCTTTGCACATGCTTGAGCATTTAGTTGTTTCCTGAAGTCGAATAAACTAAACTATCTTGTATTGCTGAATCCCTGTTAATGGGTCGGTTCCTTAACTTGGATATGGGTGACTACACTCAAATGTCATTCAATAGAGCTTGTCTTGGTTGAGTTTAAAACTGTCCAATGTGTGTGAATGAACCTTTTTCCAATAGCGAGGTATTTGGACAGTTTTTCTTGGCAAAAATAAAGATCTTCTCTGTTGGTAAAAGATCTTTATTTAATTAAATATTATTTGTGTGTGTGTAAACTGCAGTAGTTGAAAGGCTATAGTTCGAAAGATTATAAAATATAGTAAGATTAAGTAACTAGTGCACTTGTTTGCTTAATGAGCCAAGAATAGGTGTTAAAGTGCAGTTGGCATTAAAAGACATGATTACTACCAACTTGCAGTGATATTTTATTGTTGTTGAATCTTTTTGAGTTGAAATTTGTCTTATTATGAAAACTGAGATGTTGAAATTAAAGAATAAACCCGATAAGGGATACTTCTGTGTTTTAAATCTTTCAATAGAGTTATTGAGAAAAGAATTATCTTTTCAAATCATGCCTTTTAGGTCACACTACAAGGGAAGAAACCCTTAAAATAATAGTGTTAGCTTGATCCAGTGGCTTAAGCCAAGACTCGAGGGTTATGCCTCATAATGCGGGGGTTGAAGGAAGGGTTTTGCATTTGTCAACTCAGAAGAGTTGTAGGTTTTCCAAACCTTGTGGATTAAATCTTGAGAATGTTGTTGGGTGGGACAAGTAGTTCCAGTATGCCTAGGTTAGAAGCGTTTTCCAAGTCAAGTAGGGTGGGTGGACCATGACTTTGCTCTTGTAGCGATTGTACTTTTGTACTAAAACTATGGCCATAGTGAGTGTCGTTGCCACCATGTTCACTCGTCAGTTCATTGTGTTCCAGTAGGAGGGTATCCTTAGTAGTGCGAAAAAGTTAGTTAAGTAGAGGGCACACACCAAAGCTCAGATGGCAACTGAGAGGGTTCCCAACACAACCTTTTGTTGAAGGGTTGGGCCACTTCCAATCAGGAAGTGTGTGGGGGATCGCTTAAGTCCAAGGTTGGAGGTAAAGCTGTTGGATGATGATTTCTCCCTCATTAGTGGCACGTTGAGTCTTGGAAGATAGTAAGAACCAGATACGATAATCTGACCCTTCTCTTGTATTCACATTTTCAATTAATTCCAATAATACTTGAAATGAATGAAATTTTGTACATGATAGATATTTAAATTAACTATATGTTATTTCCGAAAGAAAGAGAAAGAATAATTGTTTTCTTTACATGCTTATGGTTTATTAACCTTTGGTGATATTTTTTTGGTAAATGTGTGTTAGAAGGGGTTGGTTGTTACAATTCTTTCATCACCAAAAACATAATAAAGGAGGTTGTGTAATGTCCCCCTTTTACCTCTACACTCTTCAATGGGAATTAGCCTATTTCCGGAAACCTGTAGGTTGATCAGAAGTGGAAATTAGGGTTTCCTATTTTATAGGAGGTTTCAGATGCATTTTTGAAAGCTTGCTTGTAGTCTTTTGGTAGTTTGTTCTTTGGAGGTTTATGGGTTTTTTTGGGTTTTCAGAGATCTCCAGGGTGGTGTGACATGCATTTGAATTAGTTAACCTTTTTGCTTATTGCTTAGTTGGTGTTTAGATGAAGTTTTGCAAATTTACTATTTATAGTAGTTTGCTATTTTTGGTAAGTCTATTTATAGCAATACCATTCCAGCAAGCAGCTCAGTCATCTCTAGTTCATATTTCTATTTTGGGCAGTAAGGTAATTCAGTTATGGTGTTGGCTTCTCTCTCTCTTTGGAGCTAAGTTTCAATACTTAGTTAATTTTCAGTTGTGGCTTTTGGACCCCAGGCATAGTCGATGACTTTAAGTTGTTTTTAAAAGGGGGCCTTCAAGTGGATGTCTAAGTGAGGAAATCAATACCTTCATTAATGTTTTAAAATGCTCTTTAAGTTGGACACCAAGGAGTGAGATATTAAAGTATTTTTAATATTTTAAAATTGCATTGTGGAGATGGGCGTCCCTTTGAGGAAGCTGAAGAGTTTTCTTTTTGGAATTTACAAGTTGATTCATTTGCCCAATTGAAGCTTATTTAATGAGGTCTTGCTCCTTCATTCTCATCTTTTAGAAATTATGATAAAGTTATGTTGCTGAATTGAATTCAGAGCTGCTTTGAGGAGATCCCTCCTAGCACTTTTACTTCGCCACTCTTCGGGCTTGAAACGATAGCTTCCTAGATGGCATTCTGAAGATTGTGCTTCACTTAGGAGTGCGGATAGAGCTGAATTCTGATTTTATAAACAAATTGTTGCTGTATAGTTTGTTTATTTCTGCTGATGAACTACATGGTTGAAGCAAACTTCTGTTGATAGCTTCGTTAATGATTTTTATCTCATTCTGGGTATTGGCTCAAGCTGTTCAATTGTGCAGGGCGCCCAGTTGTGCAAGGTTTCAGATTTTAATACCGAGTCTTGATTTTTATAGAAGAGGTCGACCCTTCTTGGAGGCTGTACCACTTTTGTACTTTGCATTGGGATTTGTGCCAAGTCTCTGTTGTTGTTTTGACACAATTTGCTGGTTGGAGTTTGGACGCATAGGCTATTGGCTTCATTTGACTGTTGTTTGAAGTCAATCAGAGCTGATGTGAAGAAGTTGTGTCCATTTTGATGAATTCTTATCTTGCTGGTCTGATTTTCTGCGTTTACAGTTTCTAATCAGATCCAATATAATTCAGTTTAATGCTATATTTTCTGTTCTATAGCATATTGTATTAGTTAGGGATTATTTTCTAACATACTGAGGTTTCTTGATGATATAACTTAGCATTATTGTGTAGCTGAAACTATCATTGTAAAGCTGGTTTAGTAGTACTAACAACCATTTATATTTCTGCACTTTAATATTTTGTAATTACTCCCACTGAAGAAATGGTGGAGTTTATATTTTACTTTCAACACTTGTTGTTTAAATTCCTCCCACTTTATAAGTGGTAGTGTGGATTCTTGGCTGGCTTGCCGCCTTATAAATTGTAATAACTTCGCTCCCGTTGAATAAGTGGTAGAGCTTTATGGTCGGTAATCCGCCTACTCTTTGTATTTCTAGCATTTACTTTCCTTCATGGTTGGCTAGCCACCTAGTAGCTTTGTATTTCAATTCCATTTTGCTAACGATCCTCAGCACCGTATGCTCTCACCTCGCCCAAATTGGGATCTTGGTGATCAAAAGTAGAAGGGTTACTATTCTTCCTGGTTATCATTTGGAGCTAACACTAATTAGTGGTGTTTTGTGCTGATAAAATCTAGAAAAAATAAGGGGGAATATTACAGGTCGAGGAGAATTTGGAGCTTTGTTTATGGATTTTTGGGCATGCTCAAAGGAGTTTAGTAGAGAAATAATGTTCCAGTTGACTTTGGTAGGCAAAGAAAAATATAGTTTGCATCTTTTGCAGCATTACAAGTTCACTTTTGCAACAAGGTAATTTGGTAGCATTGTCATCTCCATCAACAAGCTTGCTTGCAACATTTGCAGCAAGGTATATCACTTTGTTAGCTTGTTATGCACTTCACCAACTTGTGCTTGTGTTTGACTTTGGCATCTTTTGCATAAGTCACTTTTTCAGCACTTATCTATGCAACTTTAGTATCAAAGGTCTTTCGACTAACATCTTTGTTAGCAACAAGGACAACCTCGAAAACAAACTACAACTTTAGCAACTTCATGGACTTCACTTTGTCAACAACTTTAGTAGCAAGGGGCTCCAATAGTATCCTTGTTAGTATTCAAACTGATTTCAATAGCAAGGCAGTGTGATATTTGGTAGAAATAGAATTTAATTATGACGACCCTAGTGGACATTTGACATGTCTTTAATTCACATCAACTTACCTCATGCACCTAGCCTGTCGATATAGGATTGAGCAATTTTTTAGGCTTCCACGTCTTTCTTGTTGGTGCTTGTATTGACTATTGTACATGTAAAAGTTCACAAATTTGACCTTGTGGGTGGAATTGCATGTTGGCAATCCTATTTGTTGGCAATGTTTTCTCTTCTTTTGGTTGCATCTATTCTTGTGGTCACTTGATGTTTGGCTATTTTTCCCCTCTACATGGCAATTGTTGGTTTTTAGTTTGTGTTTTCTTTCTAGGTGATTTTAGCATTTGGGTTATTACCTTTTGATAGCTATTGCTTCTTTTGTTGTGATTGTTCTTTCCTATGGCATGCTGGTTGCCCATATTCCTTTGGGCAGAGGACAAAATCAGTCCTATAGTTTATTTCTGAACTATGAAATTAGTAAGCTCATATTTTATTGTTGTGAGTTGTAGTTGGCAAGGCATGTGTGATTGTCTATGGGTAGTGATTTATGCTTCTTATTAGTCTATTGTAGCCTTTAAGGGAAGAGTTGTTTTACAATTAATAAAATAGTAGTGTTTTGGCTTCCTCTTGTTTGTGATTGTGGGTAAGCCTATAGGTTGCTAGGTAAGGTAGTCATTCATTGGATCCCCTTGTTTAGATTGCTATGTTTAGTCTCTAAGCTATCATATGAGTTGCATCCTATGTGGCAAGCCCATTAGTCCAATGGAGGATTGTTGGCACTATATAGAAGGTTGCTGTACATATACTAGTCATTGAGAGCCTCTAGAAATTGCACTATCTGCATAGGTAGTGGGGAGTTTAGATTCTAGGGTAAGTCCATTTCTAGAGGTTTATATTGTATAATTTTTTCACCACTATTGTGTAAGGACAACAAACAAATTCTTTTGTGCGTTGAATGATAACAAGTACATAACAAGAACAATTGTCCACAAAAGAATGTTAAAGTTGTAGAGCTTGCATGTGACAAATGTCATGACATGAAGCCTTGCCCCTTGTTGCAAAAGGCAAAATAGATCAAGGAAGCTACTTGGTGCAAAGTGTGCAAGAGATCGACATGACACAATAGATTGTCGTGTTATTGTTGATGTAATGTGCAAGGCTTGACATCTTGGTTTAAGATTTGTAGGGGATAGAAGAATTCCCAAAAATCTTCTACCATAAGGTTTAACTTGGATGTATAGATGTATAAGATGACACAAATTTCATTAAGTAGTGTGCAAGGCTATGAATGGTTGTCATATAGTGGTCATAACTTGACTTGTGGAGGACAAAATAATGGAGGATGTAACCAAGGCTATTGAGTTAGAGTTCATGGAAGAGGTATTGGATGTTTCCTTGGTAGTCAATCACCATGAGGTAAATGTGGTGTACTTGGCCATATGCATAGGAATTGCACAAAGTTTTTGCAATGTAGTCATTGTAAATGTAATGCTAAATACCACATTAAGGATTGTCTTGAATTATGTGAATGATTTAGTTACTACTATGTTTGTGTGGAAAGGCAAAGCTCAATTATAGAGCCTAAGTAGAATTGCATGTGAATATTATCACCAAAAGTGGTGTAACAAATCAATGCTAAGGTTGGATGAACAACCAAAAGAGAAAGTATATATAATGCACCAAATTTGCCACAATGGACCATCCACATGGTCCAACACACAAAAATAAATTCGTATAAGATTTAGGGGCTATTGGAGAGTTGCAAGGAGAAGTCTAGTATGCAAAGGATTTAAAATCCAAGTGGAAAGAGGAAAGAAAGATTGGCAAAGGAATCGTTATGCCCCAAGCTTTCACCCAAGGCATTAATGGACAAAGAATAGGCAATGTTTTTGCAATACAATTATGACACAAACAAGCAACAATGCACACATACACACTAGAGATGTCATGATACAACGCAATGACACTTAGAGTGAGTGACGCCAATGGTCAAAGCATGATTGCACAAGCACAAGTCTTAACCTTGTTACATGACAACCTCATCACATCAACCATACAATAGGGTAGAATTTTCTTTAACCACGTTTAGTGGATACTAAATCATAATGCCTTTCTCTCACAATCGAAAAGATTAGGATGAAAGGAGCACATTGTCTCATTTCTCAAACTTAAAATGAACCAACAACATCAACAATGAAGTGGAAATGACATCCAAACAATGAGGAGATCCAAGACCTCGCCAAGTTATACATTAGACTAATATTTCTCACTCAAATGCTCAATTTACAACACAAAAAAATGAGTAATTGACAAGGAACCTTAAACACTTCCAAACCAAGTTGATAGGTGGATAAGGTAGACCCCAATGGACAACTCTTTGAAAACTTTTTTCGAAAATTAGGAAATGCCCATTGTCTTTGTATCACCCCTTTTACTAGTACAAATTGCCTCTTTTTTGAATTTCCCCTTTTACAAGTGGAAATTGCCCTTTCCAAAATGGGTGATTCAAGATAGTACAAAGGTCCAAAACATAGTTACAAGGAGATTGTACCTTGACCCTTGGTACTAATCTCCCATATTGGAATGCGTCCCAGTTTTGGAGATCCATTTGTAGATGTCTCTAGACATTAGGAAGCTTCAAATGAAGTTTCTTTGTGGCTTTTCTATGTCTCCAAATTTATCTTTCTCGATATTATCCCCTCTCAAGCCTCCTCTTGGTTTTAATTCCAATTCAATTGGCAATTAGGGTTCACTCTACTCCTAATTCTAGAGCTTATCCTAACACAAAAAGTCAAATGATCAAAAAAGTTGTGATAGAGAAAATGAGGTCAAAATTTAGACACTCATATCCAAAGGATAAAATCATTTTATTAAGGAGACTTTGTCTTGCAAAATAAAATTTTTCTACATAGTCTAAACGTCATTTTTGACATTTTCAACTATTGTACCAAAAATATTTTTTTTGGCATTTTGCTTAAATTGAGCTAAATCATGTGAAAATGTTGTCAAAAGTATGTTTTAGGTCAAACCAAATGTAGGTTTTTTGTGGGTTTATGTCAAGGAAGATGCTTGCAAAATTCTAAAAATTTGAAAATGGGGGTTCAAACCCCTGTTTTTAGGAAAACCCTAAAAAATAGGACCTTTTCGGAATTCATTGAAAATGATTTTGATAAAATAATTTGACTCCACAATCACACTGGTTAAGTCAAAATCACCAAAAACATTGTTTTACTCTGGTGGGTCTATTTTCATTTTTCAAGAATAAAGCTAGGACATTCGTAGCCATTAATGGCAGATTGGCCAGTACTAGGTGCTGAAAGCTAAGCCTTAAAAGCTTCAACGATGAATCCATGGCGGAAAAGGCTCGAAAAGATGCTTTGCGACGGAGGGGATTTTCAAAAGCAAAAAAAGTTGAAAATTGGCTAAGTTTGGAAAATGCACGCCTTGCTCCCAAGGAGGCTGTATAGTTCATGCTTTAGCCATTTTTCCAACACCTGTACATGCAACATGTTGAAGGTGTTTGCTAGGATGCATGCGTCGTCAACAACAATGCTCAACACGGTCACGATGCATGACAAATGCAACATGAAGAGATGAAGTTTTTCAAAGCAAATGATGAACTTACACCTAAAAGGCACCCCTGCTGAAGAAATGCACCCTTGAACAACAATGATCAAATTCAGTCATCAATTTTCACCAAGACAGTCATCTTCTTCGTGTTGCTACTGGCTTTCCAACGCATCATCAAGCAAGATCATTTGATCCAACAGTCACCGACAAACGAAAGTTGAAACCAAGGATGCTGAATACACAAATCAATAGAGAATCAGAGCATAACAAGGTAAAAGAAAGGTGCCCTTGAATCTAAGCCACCTGATGAAGCTTTCATCAACTGCTTTCTACAGAACATCTGTTCAGCTCCCTCTCAGCTTCTTAATCAATCCAGCTGCACGTCTTCAAGACCTGTCATGCAATCAGAAGCAGAGATCAAGCAATGTTGAAGGTGTTTGCTAGGATGCATGCATCATCAACAACAATGCTCAACACAGTCACGATGCATGACGAATGCAACATGAAGAGATGAAGTTTTCCAAAGCAAATGATGAACTTGCACCTAAAAGGTGCCCTTGAACAACAATGATCAAATTCAATCATCAATTTTCACCAAGACAGTCATCTTCTTCATGCTGTTGTTGGCTTTCCAATGCATCGTCAAGCAAGATCATTTGATTGAAGCTGAAACCAAGGATATTGAAGACACAAATCAGTGGAGAATCAAAGCATAACAAGGTAAAAGAAAGGCGCCCTTGAATCTAAGCCACTTGATGAAGCTTTCATCAATTGCTTTCTACATAACATTTGTTCAGCTCCCTCTCAGCTTGTTAAGCAATCCAGTTGCATGTCTTCAGGACCTGTCACGCAATCAGAAGCAGAGATCAAGCAGGAGACACCTAAAGGTGAAAACTGAATGAAGAACATGGAGAAATTGGCTAAGTGTTAAGGAAAAGCTCCCCTATTGGAGAAAGGTGCCCATCTTTTTGGGTAGTTAGATGCTCTTTGCAAGCTCAGGGACCTCCAATATGACCTCCATTTTGATCAATCTCAACAACGATATCGTTAGTGAAGATAACAGACAAATCAGTCACCTCACAACAAAGATCAAACTGGGATCATTCTTGAAGGTCTGCAACATGAAAATCATGAGTGCAAAAGCCAAAGGCGCCCTTGCTGAAGAAAGGCGCCCATGTTTTTGAAGGACTCAAACTGACTTTCAAGATCTGTGAAACCAGTCATCCTTTCCAGGACTGAGCTGGTTATCCATCCCACATTTTAGCGAGATCATTAGACTCATCAGTCAACAGCGATCTCAGATCAGAGCACGAAGGGTCAAATTGATAAAATTGAAGAACAGTCAAGAAATTGACCAACACTGAGGTCAAAAGCGCCCCTGTTGAAGAAAAGCGACCTTGATTTGAAGACATTAGATTCAGTTTTTGAGCTTTGCAGCTCCCAGAGACACTTGATTAGACTTGTCCTATCTCAGTAGTGAATCTATCAGCAACAACTCAAGATCAATGAACGACTTGAAACGAAGATCCAACAAAGGCACTTCAGCATGAAAAAATGTTCAAAACTCAAAAAGGACGCCTAAAAGGTCAAAGCTAGATCTGTTGACTTGAGTTAGAGATTTTGAAGGCTCCTCATGTCCAAACATCCCACAATTAGTGGAAATCAGGGTTGGGAACTCTAGATCAGGCCAAATCACTCCTCAATCATGAGTTGGCGCCCATACTTGATGCATTCAGGCATCAATCATTATATAATCAAGCATAGGCATCCCATTTCATTATTCTCTTTTGCAAGTTGAAGGCTAAAAACAACATTTTGCTCTCTAAGACGTCTTTTCAAGATCTAAAAGAGGGTTTTGACTGTTGTTCATATTTCTTCGAAGATTAGTAGCACAGAAAGATAAAATCCCAGAGGTTGCATCCAGAGGCATACTTTTACAGGAGGGTAGCGAATAACTTCCAATCTTCCTCTTGTCTTCTTCCTCTCTTTTGTCTTAAACTTCTTGCATGTCACAGAAAACAATAGATAATCACAGATCTGACCAACTGGGTGTGCTCAACACTACTTTTTCAACAAAACCCACATGTTAGATTTTTTCGGAAATAGTAGCTTTGCTTCCCCTATTTTTTAGGGTTTTCGAAAAAAAGTCATAATTTTGAAAAATAGATAAACTGGGTTTGTTTAGCTTTGAAGCACGAACAAAACCCATGTGTTGGATTTTTTCGAGAAAAATCATTTTCTGGTGGTTCGTTGCCTCTGCCATCGAAGGGCTCTTGCATGTCATAGAAAAATTCATTTTTCAAATTTTGACGATCTGGGTTTGTTTAGAAAATTATTCTCAACAAAACCCACGTCTTAGAATTTTTCGTAAAAAGTTGTCTCAACAAGGCTATTTTTAGCAGTTCCAGAAAAAGGTTCCTCAATAGGGTTGTGCGCACAGTTGATCTTTAAGTTTTTCAGGTTGCAGTTCTCCCAAGTACAATACAAGACCAAAACGGTCTTGTACCATGATTTCTTGAAAACAATTGGCACCGACTTGCATCAAAAGAACCCAAAGGTCAATTCAGAAGATTTGTAGGGCATGAACTAGATTACGTTGCGAAACATCGAGCAATCTAGATTGCTTGAGGTTGCGTCAATGCCCATCACATTACAGAGTGTGGAGTTTGTAATTGCTTGCATTAAGAATTACAACCCTACCACATGAGAAATCCAATCAGTGGATGGGAGGGTGATTTACAGCCTTAGACCAAAGGATGTCGAAAAATGTTTTGCTATTCCACCATGTCTGATATATAAGGTCATATTTGTAAAAGAATGTGAAAGAGCATTCGAAGTGGCAAAGGATAAGTGTCAGTTGAGAATGGCAGAAAAGTGGCTAAAAGTGAAAAAGACTAACATACCCAAAAATGTTGGGCGAGGAGAATTCTGAGACGAGTATGCAGTGATGATCACTCTACTCAGTCAAATCACTAGACAAGAGGAGGGGAACCAATTTCAGTCGTGGAAGTACTACATCATCACTAAAATTGTTAGTGACAAAGAGCATTATGACTAGGCCACCCTCATCAGTGATACACTCCACCAACAAATGACCAGGTTCTTAGAGGTTCACAGGTTCCACATGTGCTCTTATCTTGTATACTTGATTGCTTTCCAAGGCCAATTCAGAACATTGAACACTGTGGGAACCTTAGGTGTGCAGAAGGTCCACGAACATTTTTCCACAACTTGAGTTTACTCAAGCAAAACGACATTTCAAATTCAAACGAATAAATGACTTGTTCATTATGCACACTATAAGGGACCTTGACCATGAAATGCATGTACGTATATCACCAGCAGCCAAGGAGGCAATGGTGGACTGGGCGGATTGGTTCATCCAATTCCCCACCTTCACCTATATATGCGTATATGGATACAACGGTCATCACGCCATGATGCCCTACTACCCTTTAGATAGGGTAGTTTTCATGGAGTTCTTGCGGTAGTTGGCCGAAGTTCATTCTCACCCGAGCCTAAAGAAGAAAGTTGCAAGCTTTCCTATCCAGATGGGACTCTACAAGTGTAAGACAATGGTTGACGCCAAAATCATGTGCCAAGAGACGGTGAGACTCAATCTCAAATATCTCATTGAGAGGCGGTCGTATGATCCAAGAGGCCTTTATGCAACGCATCTTGAGTAGAACTTATCACACAAGTCTTCCATAGAAGACTATTGGGTCAACTGTGATGATGAGTTTGATGTACAAAGATGAAACTACAACCAACTTAGGCTCTCGCAAATCACTGACTTCATGTCAGAAGATGTTGAGGGCCTATCTGATGATGACGGGGAGGTTATTCTCCCCACATTCTTCATGGATCAAGTAGACTCACAACAACTTGGAAAAGTGGATTGGTACGCCAAGGAGAACACATCTATAGATGAAAGAATGAGTAGGGTTGTCAGAAACAGTCAACTCTACTTGGACAACAAGAGGACAAGGAAGGTAGTAATTCCCCGCACAGAGCCACCATTGGTTCAATCTTCACTACCTTCCACGTCAAGGAAGAAGCCCAGACGAAAGCAGTGGAGTAACCCTCCCAAAGGGATGCAAATGTCAGGGTATACATGGGGAAGAATACAGATTGCTGATACAAATCAGCAAGAAGTATATATGGAGACAGCCACAAACATGCCTGAGATAGTCATGGAATCCACTGCAGTTGAGCTAGTGATTGAGGCAATCACAGCCAAAACAAAGCCCATACTAGAAGCAGTTGCAGCGGATACAGTGCCTATGATAGAGACAAAACCTCCTATTTCACCATCGCAGCAGTCACAAGTCCCCATTGACTTGGACTCTCCACCACGAGACATCACTGCAACACAATCTCATTCATCGGTCATTCAGAGGCCTAACATTACTCCTTCCAGCGAGGCTAGTCGGAATTCCATCTAGCTTGAGGGTCTCCTAGGAAGGAAGAGAGAAAGGCCATCCTACCAACTTGACTTCACAGAGTTCGATCATGTCCTTGCAGACATGCCAGCGAAGAAATTGAAGAAGCAGGTTCATGTAGGAAGGAATGCAGATAATGAACTGGTCATAGAGACGATTGCCCCACCTCAGGACAAAAATATACAAGAGGTAGAGGTTGAGGACTTCACACTATCAAAGGTCAACCTCAGTAAGACTACTCGTCAAGTGAAGGTAGATCTTCTTGGAATTGCCTGGGTGAGTGCTCAAGAAAGAATGGCTAAGGACGGCCGAGACAAAGCATCCTTAAAGGTTGAAAACCAACAGTTGAGGATGTCTATATCTAGCTTGATGCACGACACCCCAAACTTCTTTGCGTTGCCACGAGAGTTGCTAGACCTCCTCACAGAGCAAAACCATCACCAGCTGATTGCATATGGCAAACACTTGAGAAATCAAGTGGAGGAATTTGTTGTCAGAGGATAGTGTATACTGGCAGAAATATACCAGTTGAGGGACAAATCACATGGACTGCGCATAGAGATTCAATAGTCAGAACTAAAGACTGCAGAGAAGAGGCTGAGGGATGAAATCGCGGTCACAAATTCACAATTGGCGTACCAATCAGTTACCGCTATGGAGAGCAGGCAACATCTCTTTGCTTGGAAAGAACAACTGGCATACAAGGTGAAAGCCTATGATGCCAATTCTGTGGAACTGATCGAGTATTGACATATTGTGGTAGATATTATCAAATTCGCAAGAATGTTGGTAATATCCATCCCTATTCTAGATGACTAGACGACATCTGTATGTTGAAACTGTGGATGTAGATGAAAATGTTTGAGTTTATGCTTTTACTGTGCAGCATAAAGACAACATTAATTCATAGGATGATGGTGCTTTAAGTTGGGTTAGTGCTCAGTCTATGTCAAACATTACCAACAATGCATGCAAAAGGTGGGTGCATGAGGAATATAAAGTCATAGGAGAAAAGTGCAATTGATCATTAAAAAGATTGCTTGACTTAATATTGGAAGTGGAATACAACTCGGAAGGCAATGCTGATGACCGTCTACTTCTCTATAGTTACAGCTCAGGAATTATATTCCCAGAATGCAAAAATGGATTTAGATGTTCCTCCACTGTTAAAGCTTGGGAATTATATTCATGATCATAGAACATAAAAATAATTTAGATGGCCATCTACTTATCTTTGGTTAAGGCAAGCTGATGAGTTATATTCCCAAATTTACAGAAGGTAACAATGGGTAGATAGCTGTTTAAAAATGTTTGTTTAAAGTTCAGGATTTAAGTTTCCACCTATAGAAAATTAAAAAAATGAGTTGCTATCTCTTTTGTGATCAGATATATGGAGCCAAACTTGTGACATTTTATTGTTGTCATATCAGTTACTGATTTCAAACTCTGACGATGCTTTGTGCTATGATGCTATTGTATTTTATTGGAATTTTTGAATCTGAGTCTACTAACTTCATATTGCAACAGATGCATTCCCAAATTAACAAAATCTCTTCGTGATCCATGTGAGCTTGTAAGGAGGCAGACATTCATACTCCTTGCAAGGTTATTGCAGGTAAGCTATTCTGCAGGGAAAAACATTGTCTAATTCCCAATTAAGTAAGAAAGAAAAGAATGCAATCTTTGTGAGAACCAGTACAATTCTTTGAGTTGCATTCATTTAGTGGAAAAAGACCCTAAAACTTGAATTGATGGTTTTAACTCAAATATGTCTTGTGTCACTTTCTATGTGTTTTACAATTTGTAATGTGTGTTGTTACAGAGGGATTATGTCAAATGGAAGGGGGTTCTATTTTATCGGTTCCTCTTGGCTCTTGTTGATGAATCTGAAAAGATCAGACGGTTGGCAGATTATCTTTTTGGGAGCATCTTGAAAAGTGAGAATTTTATATAAGAACAGTGCGAAATTGTAACTTTTAGCAAATGTTTGATTGCTTAAAAGTGTCTGTAGTTACTTATGGATAAATCTCTACTGCAGCAAAGGCACCACTTCTGGCATATAACAGTTTTGTTGAGACTATCTTTATATTGAATGATTGTCATGCACATGCTGGTCACAGTGAGACATTTCAGACCTCAGAGAGTGATCGCCGTTTGTTTTCTTTAAGGTGATTTATGGCTGCTTATTAACATAGAACACTATGGATCATGTGATACAAATGCTTTATTGTAAGATATTTAGTGTGTAGCTGAAGCTCACATAGTTTCTTTTTATTTGCAGAGGTAGCAATGAATCAGTATCCTCAGAGCGCATGCACATCTATGTTTCCTTACTAAAACAGATGGCACCTGAGCATTTATTGGCAACTTCAGCAAAACTCTGTGCAGAAATTCTTGCTGCTGCAGCTGATGGTTTGCTTAATCTCGACGATGCTGCTGCACAGTGTGTACTTCAGGTATGGTTATGAGGTTTGGAACTGTATTGCAGTGTTTGTCACTTTGTCACTATTGGGATTTATCTGCTGAAAATCATTGATATCAGGATGCGCTACAAATACTAGCATGCAAAGAGATGCGCATTCAAGCTAACCGACTAGGAGGGGCTGAGAATATGGAGCTGGAAGAAGAAAGTGGAGCAGCAGCTTTTGCTGCAGCAAAAGGGCGAGTTGTTACACAGATAGCAAAGAAAAATTTGATCCAGAATGCCATTCCAATATTTATAGAGCTCAAGAGGTATGTAATAAGTAATACTTTATTTCTATGCCTATTTAACTTTCTTGCTATAAACAATTACAATCATTGATTTACATTTGGAGATTTGATCTGATAAAGATAAGGTTATTTTCAGGTTGCTTGAGAGCAAGAATAGTTCTTTGATAGGCTGCTTGATGGATTGCTTACGCATGATATTAAAAGAGTACAAGAATGAAATAGATGAAATACTTGTGGCAGACAAGCAGCTTCAGAAGGAACTCCTATATGATATTCAAAAGTATGAATCCATGAAAACCAAATCCCAAGCAGCAGCAGCAGTTGCAACTGTGCAGGATTCTGTGCCCCATAATGTGCAGAGCATACCAAATAACAGCGTTCAAAGGAGTAACAGTGCCGATTCAAAATTGCCTCCCAAGGCTCCTGCATCTGTCATGGCTTGCAATGGAAATGGCAAAGGAAAAGAAAATACTGACATCCATGGTGCTACTGTAGGCAAGGCATCTGCAATGAAGAGGAAAACATTTCTCTCTCCAGGAATGGAAAAATCTTCAGCTGGCCGAGTCAAATGGTTGGATCAGGCTTCTGAACCCAATTAAGGAATGCCTTAAACGTGTTGAGGTCAAAGAATGGAGCTGTGTTTTTTCTAATATAATTCCTGTATCAGGAAGGCAGAAGATTGCTTCTGCAGTGGCAAATGTTGCTGCTGCCCAAACTATTAGAACTAAGTTTCAGGAAGTTGCTGACAATATTTCCACTCTGTTGCACTCATCACCATATCTGAATTAACACCATTAGTTCCCACTAACATGAAAGCCAATGTTGGTTCTGTAGAAAACTCTGCAGGCTTGGCCGGTCTCAAAGATTCTGAAGAACATGAATGTTCGCAGTCAATACAAAGGAGGCAAACATTTAGTGACGCTGATGGCTAGACATTTGGCATCTAGCTTGATATTCTGTCCATATTGTATGCTGTTTCTAACTGTAGTTGCAAATACCTCATGTACTGATACCGATTTAGGAATGGTTATCTTCAATCCTCCAGTCCCATATAAGCATGAAAAGAGAATACATGTTAAGTATGCCTTGGTTGCTTTTCCATCTGACAAGAATGACGTAATTGTGTTATAGACAGAGGACGATTCATAATTGTTCTTTCTACATGAAGCAGGCAGTTACTTGCTGGAAGCTATTGTGGCCTTTTAATACAAAGGATATTTTAGCAGTGAAACAAATTCCTTTGGGAGTTCATATTTTAACTTAGACAGCGACCTATTGACAAAATATAGTGTTGTTTATGTTTGTTCTTGATAGTGAATGTTTTGTTTTGCAAGATTCTTGTTGCAACAATAGTTTGGATGGGTCTTTCGTAGTGCGAGTATAAGGTGATAGTGTGTAGATAACTCAAAGTGATGAGTATGGCATATGACTATCCAATGGTAGATCTTTGTCACAGTGGCATTTTAACTTGTGAATCTTATTGTAGGAATATAATGGTGTTATTTCTTCTACTCTTTCACTATTGATCAATAGTGTGCACAATTTGGTAGTGTTGAGAAAATCTGGTTGCAGGGCATGGTGACAACATGACCAAGGAGAAGGTAATTTGATATGGTATATTATAGTGGTCAATACTCTTTGTATCAGCCTTTGCCTTGTCTTGACATGTTTTCCAGACTTGTCTTGCCTTGACAGGAGTGGTCTTTCACAGGGGGAGTAAGTAGCCCTTTGTCTTTGATGTCAAAGTGGGAGTGGAAGCTTTTGCAAGCAAAGGTTTTGCCAGGTTTTTCCACCAATTACAAAGGGGGAGTTTTTTGGTTTGATTTGTCATTGATGTCAAAAATATTTATCATTGATGTCAAAAATGTGCATGTGATATTAAAGGTTGATGGATTTGTCATTGGTGTCCACCATGGCTTTGATACTTGTTCATTCACCTATCTTGTTGATATAAAAAGATTTACTTCATTGTGTAGGTTCACAATTCATGGTTTCATGTTGTTGATGCAACATGTGAAGGCAACAATGAAGTGAAGGTACTTGTTATGCAATAGTGAAAATGGTAATGATGCAAAGAGAGTTTTAAGTTAAATTTGGTGTAAAGGAAAGTGGTTATTGAATTTCTATATCTCACAACCTAAAACATCAAACATGTCTAAAACCCTAAGTCTAGGTTTAAGTCTTTTGAAGACCTCCAAAGATCAATTCACTTTATGCTTTAATTAAAAGTTGACTTGCTACAAATGGTGACTATGCACTTAAGTTATGTCTCGAGGGTGTTAAACTCATTGATGACCGACCCCTACTCTTGGGTGATGGTGGATAAACATGTTGTAATCTCATATCTCACTACTCATACAAAGATCAAGGGTTATTATTTAATTTGTGCATTGGTGGGTTATATAGATCAAAGGTTCACATTCAAAGCTATGAACAGTTACTTTACAAGGATTGCCTTTTGACGGGTAGTTAAGTGTCATTGCTAGCGGTATGGTTACACAGTTTTATAATTGTTTTTAAGACAATGATGGAATAATGTGTATTGAGTGTATTTTAAAATAGGAGGCCTGAGGTCTATGATAATATTTTAAAGGTTACAACACTATGCTTGTATACAGGTAATATAGACGTGAGAGAGGTTTGAGTAAAAAATTATAAGAGTTTTTTTATGATACCTCTATCTTGTGATAACCATGAAATGTTCTCTCTTTGCACAAATTAGTGTGACTAAAGTGAGAATACAAGCTTATGGAGTTTGATCAAAATTTGATGAATAGTGATTGAATATATTTTACAATGCACTGAATATGCAGATATTTATGTATCTTGTGTTGCTTATCATAATAGGGGATGCAAGTGTGTGAAAGTAAGGGCTCTTTGTGCGATATTTTTCTTTGAAGACTATGCCATGATTTTGTGAAGATAATGTATAATGAGAAGGATTTGAATGAAAAATATAACTTGTATGATAGCACTCACAAAATGTATTTTCTCCTCACTATTTAGTGTGATTGAGGTAGTACTTTATGTGTGCATTCAAATAAGGTTAATAGTCATGATGTATGCAGAGTTTGAGGATCTTCTATCCATACATTAGTGTAGACCTTGTTTGTGTTTATTGAGTTAAGAAGATTCTTTTATGCAAGGAGAGATAGGTTGTTAATGAGGTGATTGAGTTAGTATTCTAAATTTTCATTCAAAGAAAGATAATAGTCAAAAGTGTGCAAAGGTTGATTTAGGTGTTTCTTGGTTCATTGTTCAATACCTATTTGTTCATGGTGTTTGTGCATATGACCTATTTGTTCTTGTAAAGAAATCTTTATCCATGTATGCAAGAGGGGTTTGGAATGTATTGTAAATAGAGTAGCACTCTGTATTTTTTGTCTTTTGCTTCTATAGTTCATTAGAGTTGGTGCTCCTAATTCTGTTGTACTCAATGAGAGTTTGGTCAGTGAGACCTAATGATGGAGTTGGTGTTTTGTTGTACTCAGTGAGAGTTTGGTTAGTGAGACCTAATGGTGGAGTGTGCTCTATTATAATCAGTGAGATTTTGGTCAATGAGGCCTAATGGTAAAATAATCGCGAGGTTTGGATTGATCACACTCACACAGTGGTTTTTCCCTCTCTAGGGTTTTCCACTTATACAAATTTGGTGTCATGGTGATCTTCATGTGGTGACATTGAATTTTGTGCTTTTCAAAAGTTATTTAATTACTTGGTTTTTGTCTATCACTGATTCACCCTCCTCTTAATGATAGTGAGTATTCCTACAAAAAATATGTCATGGCATTAGAGACTTGGCCATATTGGAGAAAAGGGTCTAAGGACCTTGAAAAATAAAAACCTTGTTGAAGGGTTGTCTGATTGTAATCTTGAATTTGATTTTTGTGAGCATTGCATTTATGGAAAACAAAACCACATTTAGTTTTATTCGAGTTCTCATAAATCTTGTGGTATATTGGATCTTATTCATTATGATGTGTTTGGTCTTGTAGATGTTCCTTCAATTGGTAAATCCACATATTATATTTCATTTATTGATGATTATAGTAGAAGGACATGGGTATATTTTCTAAAGAATAAATCTAAAGTTTTCGATCAATTTAAAACAATGGTTGAATTGCAGATTGGAAAGAAAATAAAATGTTTGACGATTGATAATGGCAGTGAGTTTTTATCTAAGGAATTTTATAGATTGTGTAAAGATCGTGGTATTCATAGACATACGACAACTCCATATTCTCCACAACAAAATGGAGTTGCAAAAAGAATGAAGAAGACACTGATGGAGAATGCTAGGAGTATGTTGAGTGGTGTTGGTATAGAACAAAGGTTTTGGATTGAAGCTATTGCCACTACTTGTTACCTGATTAACAAGTCTCCTACATCAACTCTTGTTGATAAGACACCTATAGAGGCATGGTCAAGTCACAAGCCTTCATTAAGACATCTTAGAGTTTTTGGTTGCGAGGCATATGCACATGTACTAAAGGAGAAGTGAACAAAGTTGGAGAACAAGGCTCTGAAATGTATCTTCATCAGATACAGTTATGGTGTGAAAGGATAAAATCTTTGGGATCTTGTTGCATAAAAGGTAATACATAGTAGAAGTGTTATTTTTAGAGAAACTAAGTCTTCTACTATTACATTGCAACCATAACAAAGTAAACAAGAAGATGTGATTCAATTTCCTTCTAAATTTGAGAAAGTTGAATCGAGACCCATGGATATACAAGAAGTGGAGGAGAGCTCATCCAAATTAGAATCTTCAAAAGAGGAGGAAGAACGTCCAACTAATCTTGTTTGTAGGTCTACAAGACACAAACAACTACCTGAAAGGTATTCACCTGATGATTGGAGATGTATTTTGCCTTGAATACTAACATTGATGAACCCAAATCGGTAGAAGAGGCATTAGGTATGAATGATGTAGAATTTGTAAGATTGCTATAGATGAAGAAATGATAGCTTTGAAAAAGAATAATACATGGGATCTTGTACCATTTCCTGAAGGACGAAATCCTATTGGTTGCAAATGGGTGTTCAAGAAAAAAAGATTGGATTAGATGGAGATATTGAGAAGTACAAAACGAGGCTAGTTGTGAAAGGTTACTCTCAAGTTGAGGGTGTTGGTTATGGTGAGATATTTTATCCTATTTTAAAAATGAAATCCATTACATTTTTGCTTTCTATTTCTATTGCTTATGATTTAAAGGTTGAGAAAATGGATGTTAAAATTTCTTTCCTTCATGGTGACTTGGAGGAGGATATTTAAATGACACATCCAGAGCACTACATGGTGAAAGTTAAAAGTAATTTGGTTTGCAAATTGAAGAAGTCTTTGTATGGGATAAAACACAGTCCTAAGATGTGGTACCAAAAATTTGATACATATGTGTTGAGTTTCGGATTTGAGGGTTCTAAATTCGATCATTATGTTTATTATAAAATTGATGGTGATCATTTCTTGTTTATTGCATTATATGTTGATGATATGTTATTTATTGGTAGAGGGAAAGCTATGATTTAAAAAAATGAAATTTCAACTTGCTGCTAAATTTGAAATGGAAGATCTTGGTGCAACTAAAACATTCTTGGGATGGAAATTAAAAGAGATAGAGTGAAAAAAAAGCTATGGCTTTGCCAAAGTAAGTATGTCAATTCAATTTTATAGAGGTTTGATATGTAGGATTGTAGACCATTGTGTGTTCCTGTTCAGATGGAACAAAGTTGTCTATTTTAGATTGTCCAAAATCCATCAGAAATGGAAGACATGAGTAGAGTGCCTTACCAGAGTGCAGTTGGAAGTTTGATGTATGCTGTGGTTTGTACTAGACCAGACATTTCCCAAGCAGTGGGAGTTCTTTCTAGATATATGTCTAATGTTCGTAGAGTTCATTGGGATGTAGTTAAAAGAGTCTTCATATATTTATGTAGTACCTCAAAATATTCTTTGATGTTATCATAGTAATATGATTGAAGATGAGATTTCCCTTGATATTCATGGTTATGTGGATTCAGATTGGGTAGGTGATATTGATATCAGATGGAGTGTCATTTGAAGTGCATTGGTGAACCTTTCTGGAAGATCAGAAAGAACACATATACTATTCCTCGGAATGGTCCCTCTACTCCTGATGAGATCAAAGAAGCTAAAACAAATATCAGGGCTATAGAAGCATTATTGAGTGCTTTGACTGATTCAAAGATGACAAATGTGATGGGTTTGAGAACAACACATGAGATCTGGAAGAAGCTGGATACATTGTATGAAGGAGATGCACAAGTGAAAGTTGCTAAGCTACGAAGTTTGAAGGGCAAGTGGGAAAACATGAAAATGAGCGAAGATGAAAACATTATTTCTTTCATGGAAAATGTAAATGAACTGGTGATGGGTATTAGATGTGCCGATGGAACCTTGGATGAAGAAGAGATTGTAGCTAAAGTGCTAAGATCATTGCCTACTTCTTACAAAACAAAAGGTCATGCTATTGAAGAACTCAGGACAGTAACAAATGTGACAAGAGATATGTTGATTGGTAAGCTTGCTGCCTTTGAGTTGAGTGAATTTTGTGAATCTACCCCTAAGACAAAATCTGCATTTAAAGCTACTGTATCCAGAAGAAACCAACAAAGATATGATCCGAGAGAAATTTCCAGAAAGACATTCAAGTATGAAGATGAGATGAAACAGATTGAAGATGAATAAAGAGAGTTAGAAGAGCTGGAAACATTGATTGTGAAAAGAGAAGCCAGAGGACAAGGTAAGTATAAAGGAAAGTTTCTATTAAATGTTTCTCATGCAGTAAGATAGGTCATTTTGCATCAAGGTGTCCTGAAAGAGTTCCTAAGTACAAACCTGACAAGTCTAGATTTCAAAAGAAATGTTATTATGCTGAAGAAGGTGTTACTGATGATGAATCTAATAAAGAAAATGGAAATGAAGATGGATTGGTATTCATTGCTATAAAGGAAAATGACCCGGTGTCCACTGAATCTACTAGTGATAAGAATATTGAGAAAGATCTTGCATCCAGAATTGAAGAAAATGATGAGTGGGTGATTGAAAATGGATGCTCACATCATATGATTGGTGAAAAAAGAAAGTTTATAAGATTTGAAGATAACAACGCTGGTGTGATTTGTGGTAGAGACACTATTTATCTTGGTGGTAAATACAATACTGATGATGTCCTTTATGTAGAAGGATTGAAGCATAATCTATTGAGTGTTGGACAGATGGTCGACAAGGGATACAATTGTTAAAATAATTGTCATTGATGGATTGAAATCGCAAAATAACATTGAATATCATTTCTCATGCGCAGAAGCTGAATAACATATCCGCCGCCCAGGATAACATATTCGCCCAGGATAACATTGAATATCCGCCCAGGATAACATTGAATAACATATCCGCCCAGAGACATGGATGCCATCAAAAATACTGGAAACTACAATTCATATGAAGACTATTCAAAATACGAATATTGATCGTGAATCTAATCATCAGAAAAGAAAATACGAATCTAAGCACGTATGTTAGAAAATACGAATCACTACATGATCGGGTCCTTCTCCAAAATCGTAACTTCAAAAAAAAAAAGGAGAGAAAAAACAAATACAAGTCGGGTCTTCCTATGAAGAGACGTGGTCTCATTAAATGTCTTTTAAAATAAAAGGTTCGAAGTAATTTCTGAAGAAGTGCATTCATTCGCTCAATGCTTGAAAGGACTTGATATGAAATGATGCGATTTCATTATGATACACCTTTGTGAGAAGATGCGATTTAATTGTGAAGTAATACACTTCAGTATATATTATTTATCAAAGATTCCAAATTTGTTAATAAAAGATGATTAAGAGAAGAGATGTGACTTTAATAATATTCAGAATTATCAAAGGCAGTGTGATTCATGAAAGAGTACGATCTTCAGCACAAAAATTTAATTGAAGAAATAAAACGATTAATGAAGGATCAAAATTGTTTGCAAATGCTGGTAATTATGGAAAGGTGCGATTTATTTATGAAAGAAAATTAATAATCTGAAGGGGATCGATTAAGGCTGAAACAAACAAAAAGACACATCTGAAAAGATGTGACTAAGACATGAAGAGGTAGATTGAATTATGTGTTCTTTCATCAAAGAGTGCAATCCTTGAGCAACTTATATATTTGATATCCAAATCAGATTTGCAAGTGTGGTAGTGTAGTTGAAGTTTGCAGTTCAGTCAGATTTCTACCTCCTTGTGTGGGCTGAAGGTGATATTATTGATCACATAGAGTAGTTTGGAGAGTTAGCATTGTGCAGATCAGATTGAAGGAAATCTCACTTCCATCAAGTCAAGGTTTGGTGCCTTGCATTAGGGGTTGATGATCCTTGTAGGCAGGTGTCTACTAAATTTTGTAGAGGTCTAGGTGTTCCTTGTGGAATTCAATCTACTAAATCATCTAGTTGTAAATTTGTAGGTTGGAGCCTACTTTGAAAATTATTATTTTAATAAATTGTGTCAACTTGGGGAAATTGATTCAAATCAAAAGGTTGTTTTTTAAACAAGTTAAAAAATTAAGAAATAAAAGTTTTGTAATTGATTTACTGATTCACCCCCCCCCTCTCAGTAAATCTTTTGTGCTCTTCAACAATCTTCAGTTCAAAGATGGAAAATGTAGGATACTGGGAAGTTCTGAAAATGTAATTGCTTCAGGTACAAAGACAAGAGGTAACATTTTTCACTTGAGTGCTGCTAGTGAAAGTTGTTTAATTGCTCAAGTTGATGCAAGCTGGTTATGGCATAGGAGGCTGCCATGTGAATTTTGATAACATTGTCAAAGTAAGCTCCACTCAAGTAGTTAGAGATCTTCCTAGGGTAGTGAAGCCTACTAACACCATATGCAAGGACTGTCAGATGGGAAAACAGACTAGAATTTCTTTTCAGAGCAAACATCATCATTCTAATGGAGTATTGGAGCTGGTGCATACTGATCTATGTGGTCCCTCCAGAATCAGAAGTCTACACGGAGAAAGGTACTTTATGTTTCTTATTGATGATTACTTTAGGATGATATGGGTTGCTTTTTTGAAAGAAAAACATGAAGCATTAGAAAAGTTCAAAAGTTTCAAAGCTATGGCCGAAAATGAGACAGGTTTGAAGATTAAATGCTTAAGGTTAGATAGAGGTGGTGAGTTCACTTCCCAAGAGTTCAATTTATTCTGTGAAGAGCATGGAATCAAAAGACAGTTATCTGCTCCCCAGACTCCTCAACAGAACAGAGTTGTTGAGAGAAAGAACAAAACAATTCTAAATGTTTCTAGAACTATGATGTTGGAAGGTAATGTTTTCCTCATATCTATTGGGGAGAAGCTGTAAGCATTGCTGTATGTACTATTAACCGGGTAAATGCCAATGGTAATTCTGGTAAGACTCCTTTTGAGCTGTGGTTTGGTTATAAGCCTATTGTTAAATATTTCAAAATCTTTGGAAGTAGATGTTATATCAAAAGACATGAAGATATAGGCAAGTTTGATGCGAGGAGTGATGAAGGAATCTTTCTGGGTTACTCTACTAAGAGCAAGGCCTACCGGTGCTATAATAGAAGATTGAGGAAAATGATTGAAAGTTCAAATTTGAGAGTTGATGAAGACACTGCTAGATCATCCAGATACTATAGATATGATTCAGATGAACAACATGATAGTACTGATAATGGTAAGAATGCTCAGATACATAATCAAGTTCAAATTGTTCCGGTGAATCAAGAGAAGCAAGAAGGAGAAGCTAGTGGAAGTGCAGAAGAAAGAACAAAAGAACCAGAAGTTCGAGAGAATCCAAAAGTTTTGAGGTATGTAAAGCTAAATCATTCTGAAAATTAGATTATAGGAGATAAGAACAAAGGTGTGCATACCAGAAGAAAAATTGCAGAAGAGTATTGTCTGATTTCCAAGACTGAGCCCAACAATGTCAATGAAGCATGTAAAGATGAATATTGGGTGGAAGCAATGAAGGAAGAACTGATGCAGTTAGAGAAAAATGATACATGGATATTTGTTCCTAGACCTTAAGATAAAAACGTGATTGGAACCAAATGGGTCTTTCAGAATAAGCTGAATGAACAAGGTGAAGTGGTCAGGAATAAAGCAAGACTGGTATGTAAAGGGTACTCATAGATGGAAGGTATTGATTTTGAAGAAACCTTTTCCCATGTTGCTAGAATTGAAGCTGTAAGATTGTTTCTTTCTTATGCCACTTTCAAGAACTACAAAGTCTATCAAATGGATATAAATTCAACATTTCTAAATGGTGAGTTAGAAGAAGTATATGTTGAGCAACCGGATGAATTTCAACTAACTGATAAGGGAGATATGGTTTTCCGATTGAAGAAAGCACTGTATGGACTCAAACAAGCCCCTAGAGCCTGGTATGCTAGACTGGATAAATACTTTTTGAAGCTTGGATTCAATAAAGGTACTGCTGATAAATTTGTATTTCAAGATAGATCAGGATAAAGAGTTGATTATTGAAGTCTTTGTTGATGACATCATTTTTGAAGGTGATGATGACTTATGTATGAAGTTTGCTGATGAAATGAAAAGTGAGTTTGAGATGTCAATGATTGGAAAGCTGAAATTCGTGTTAGGATTGAAAATTACTCAGTTAGATAATGGAATTTTGATATCTCAGTCCAAATATGTAAGAGAGTTACTGAAAAAGTTTGGCAAGGAAGACTCAAAGCCAGTTGGTACACCCATGGTAACCGGATGCAAGTTAACACAAAATGATGACTCTCCTAAGGAAAATCATACAAGATACAGGTCAATGGTAAGTGGATTACTTTATTTGACTAAGACCAGACTAGACATCATGAGTTTTGTATGTATGGTTCCTAGATATCAAGCTAATCCGAAGGAATCTCATGTGACTGCTGTGAGGAGAATTTTTCAGATACTTGAAAGGGACAGTTGACTTTGGTCTTTGGTATCCTAAAGATGATGATCTTACCTTGAGCGCCTTTACTGATGCAGATTGGGAAAGAGATGTGGATGACAAGAAAAGTACTAGCGGTGGTGCCTTCTTCTTGGGGAAGAAGTTGGTGTCTTGGTTAAGTAGAAAGCAAAATTCCATTTCCTTATCTACTGCCGAGGCAGAATATATAGCTGCTGCAAATAATTGTACTCAAGTAATATGGATGAAGTAGATGCTGAGAGATATGAGAATTGAGTATGATGAGTCTGTTGCTATATTTTCTGATAATTCAAGTGCCATGAACATTTCTTAGAATCTGGTGCTGCATTCAAAGATAAAACATATATCTATTAAATATCACTTTATGAGAGACAAAGTGAGTGATAAAGAAGTCAATATGGAGTAAGTGCCTACTAAGGAAAAAATTGCAGACATCTTTACTAAGCCGTTGCCTAAGGATAATTTTGAGTATCTTAGAGGGAAATTAGGGGTGATTTCCCCTCCTAATCAGAACTAAGATGCAAGTCTTTGCATGAGTCCGTGCATTCACAGTCATATCTTGATCCAGATTGATGTTGTGGTGGTTGCTACTTAGGGAGAGTAGTCAGATGATTCAGATATGTGGCTCAGAGCATGTGTACCTTTGCCATTGATGTCAAAGGGGGAGAAGTGTAACATGAAAAACCTTGTAAAAACTAAGGGGGAGAAGAGTTGAAACAAAGGAGGAGAAGAGCAATGTGTGAAGGGGAGACTGTTGGAGAAGAGTTAGTTGTGTTGATGGTATTTTTCAGATCATGTATTTCCATCAATGCCAAAGGGGAAGATTGTTGGATGTTGTGTTTGTGTTGCTGATATGTGGTTTTCATTGATGTCAACACTATTAGCATTGATGTTTTGAAGGCTGTATATGTTGAGGATATTGAGAAAATTATAATAAATATATT
The DNA here is from genome assembly GCA_007115665.2 of Sequoiadendron giganteum. Taxonomy (NCBI): domain Eukaryota; kingdom Viridiplantae; phylum Streptophyta; class Pinopsida; order Cupressales; family Cupressaceae; genus Sequoiadendron; species Sequoiadendron giganteum. The sequence goes on along the minus strand of CM021105.1, from coordinate 331,702,971 downwards.
GAAGGCTATCTGTGAAATTGTGAAGTACAGTATGGTGGAAAATTTAGTATGCTGGTATTCAGGAGTTGCACTTTAAAAGGTTTGTTGCTGAGCCTATCTAGTTTATACTCCATAAGTTTCAGAGGTGCGCATCAAGATTGGAGCAAGTTGTGAGTTTCTATGTTCCTATAGTTGTTCTATTATCGTAGCTGGTGCTTCTAGAAGAAGAGATTGTAATTCTAGTAATTTTAGTTGTTGCATATGCTCGTGCGATGTTCGTTGATGTTTCTAGATCGTACTCTATCTTCGTTGCACATCCATGTTGATCGGTGTGATCGTGATCAAATATTTTTACCTTGTGTGTTCGAGTTTTCATGTTCTTGGCCGACATGATGGTTGTAGCGTGTTGCAGATCCTCGTGGATTAATATTTTAATGTTTGGCATGTTCGAAGATGTTATTTTAGGTCTTCATTATGTTGTGACTGACTTTGGTTGGTGCACATTGAGTTTTTTCATAAATTGGGCCTACAATTTGTAATTCATTTATTCCTTTATTTTTGGTCGACAAAGTTGTTGATGTAATTCCATGAAGCGGATATATAAGAGCGATTGTTTCTTCATTTTGAAGTGTGCATGCGAAATGTGTGAATAGAGATCAAGTCATTCGATTGCAGAGCAGAGTGTAAAGAAGTTTGAGGGAAGTGTGAAGAAGTGTTTCTGTGCCTAATCGAAACTGTCATCAAGATTTTGAAGAAGCTAATTTCTTAGTTCAACCTCTTCAGATGGATTTAATTTGAAAGTTTTATGTAAGACAACGAGTCTTCTCTGAGCAGTGAGGTCTAGGCAGTGTGTTTGAATGCATGTGCATTCCTTATTCATTTTTCTTATACTTTTAACAGGGTATAACTTGTGGATTAACCTCCACCATGGTTTTTCCCTAACAGGGTTTCCGCACAAAAATATTGGTGTTGTGTGTTTCTAATGTGTTGTCGATTCATGCTTTCACTGTTATTTGTCAGATCTGAGATTAAAGGTTAATAAGGTTAAGAAAGTTTTAAATTCCATGACAACTAATTCACCCCCCTTCTCAGTTGTCTATTCTTGTTTTTCCAACAAGATGATCCACCAGTGTTTATGTGTTTACTTTATTTGGTGGTGTAATTAGTTGGATGAGTAAGACATGATGTGGTTGCTTTGTCCACTACTGAAGTTGTGTATATGGTAGCTACTCATGCTTGTAAGGAATCCATTTGGCTTAAGAGACCATGTTCAAACATTGGAAAAAAAGAAGGTGTAGTAACAATTTTTTGTGATAGTCAGAGTGCGATATGTCTACCTAAGAACCTGAAATTTCATGCCAGGACCAAGCACATTGATGTACATTATCATTTTGTTAGACATATCGTCAAAGATGGTAGGGTGAAGCTGGTTAAGGTAGAGACTTTGATGAATTTTGCTGATTCTTTAACTAAGCCTGACATTTCATGCCAGGACCAAACACATTGATGTACATTATCATTTTGTTAGACATATGGTCAAAGATGGTAGGGTGAAGCTGGTTAAGGTAGAGACTTTGATGAATTTTTTTTGATTCTTTAACTAAGCCCGTGAGCATAGAGAAGTTTCGATGGTGTTCAAAGACTATGGGCCTCTCGACCCCTAGCAATTAAGAGATAATGTTTATACACCCTCCCATTGCTCTTGCAAGGTGTTTTATAAGTGGGAGATTTATTGGGAAAATGTGTCTCAACCTTGAAAATACATAATGTATTGTTGATATGTAAGTGCGGGAGGGCGAGCAGGAGGGGGGGGGAGGGGGATGTGCCCCCTATGGGGATCTGAGGGCCATGCGCCCTTAAAGGGGTTCAGGGGGAGCAACCCCAAAATCCATTTTTAATTATGTAAATCTAGACCATTCGTCACCAGGTCTTAGATCTGATGGTTGATATTTTGTTGGCTTTAAGTTTAGTTCCCCTAGAAGGTAACCCTATTTTATGAGGGCATTGCATTACAACTATGTATTGTGATGTATTCTAAGAGTTTGATATTGGTTGCGTTACCTTTGGATCTCTGGTTGGTGATACTCCTGTGATGTATTTAAGTATATTGTAATCTTTGTGATTTTTGAATAATATATTGGACGACTTTTGGAGTGTGGGGTTTTTCTCCTGAAAGGGTTTTCCCCACATATATCATTGTGTTGTGTTATGCATGATACTTGTGTTTATTATTGTTCAAGTTTATGTAACTGTTAAAGATCTATAAAGTTTTATATTATCCTCCTCTCAAGATTAGTGTAGGAAGTTGTACTGCTACCTTAGCTTCCTTGCAATACTCAAAGAACCTAGGGTCTGAATACCAATTTTCAAACCTCAAAGGTGATCAATAGTAGTTTTATAAAGCCTCATTAAAGCATCTATGGTTTTTTTGTCATGAAACTAATTCTATGTCACAATCCACAACTTTTTTCATAAATTTTATAGCCGTATTTCATAGAGTTTTTATACCATCCTATGATCCAATTTTCTCTCAAGGCTACAAAACAACTAATTTTTGGGATATTTTTTCTAGGAAAGTGTGACCCAGGGCCAAGTAAGTCACAATAATTTTTTAGAATTATCTTGAATTCATTTGTGTAATTTATTGCAAAATCAATTTTTTCCATCATGAAGGGGCTTGCAATAAGAGGCAAAAATAATTCCAGCACACTGGGAAAATCTCTAGATAAGGATGATGTGGAAATTGAGGATATTACCCTAAAGAGGAAATCACCAAGTTCAAGGGTGAAATTTCATCAATGAAGAAGGAGATGACTGAAGTGAGGATAAAGATCTAGAAGGAGATGAATGAATTTTTAAGGAAGTTGGAAATAATTATTCAAGGGATGAAGTGTTAGGGAGAAGATTCACCTAAGAAGGTGGACGATATTGCTTTTATTGAACATGACTTTTTTGGGCTTGAATTAGATATCAAGAATGATCAAATCTTTAATAATCCTATGCCTATGTAATTCATAGCCAAGTTGGATATGAAAAAGTTTGATGGAAAGGATCCAACCAATTGGATTTTACAAATAGAGAAGTTATTTGATATTTGCCATGTTCCAAGTCATTAGGTAGATATGCCACCATTATACTTGGAACCAAACCAATTTATTTGGTATCGTTGGTTATGTGATACGAAGAGAAAGAAGGGTTGTGTGATCACATGGTCAATTTTTCAAGAGGAACTTGCTACCCATTATTTACAGATAATCTTATGGATAGATACTTATACCAACTCACTAAATTAAAGCAAACAAGTACAGTCAAGAAATATAATCATCAATTTTAAGAACTTTGTCTAAGAGTGGAGAATGTTACAAAAGAAAATTTAAAGGAATTATTTCTAGGAGGTTTAAAGGACCACATAAAATATGAGGTATGTTTGTTCCAACCATAATCCTTGTCATGAGTGATACTTATGGAAAGACAAGTTGAGGAGAATTTTTTGGCCAATAAATGACAAGGGATTGTAAACATAAGAGAAATGATCTCTCCTATACAATCATTTTCTCAACCTACCAAGTTGAATCCACAAAACATTGAGGAGAAGAGAGAAAAAGGTTTGTTTTTTGAGTCATGATAGCAAATACAGTCGAGGACATAAATGTAGCGAAAATAAATTATTCTATATTGAAGGTTCAAGTGAGGAAGAGGAGGAACCGGTATTAGAGGGGGATATGGAGTCAGACAAGGAATCACATGATCCCCAACTAATAATTTCTTGTCATGCAATCTTAGTTTTTAGAGCCCCACGAACTCTCAAGGTAGTGGGTTTCTTATTGAAGTAGAGAGTTATAGTGTTTATTGACTCGAGTAGTACTCAATTTCATCAACAAAAAGTTGGCTACTACTCTAAAATATACTATATATCCAACTCGAGAGTTTTAGGTCTTGATTATAGATGGTGGTATTGTTAGTTGTTCTAGAAAATGCCACAACATGAAATTATCCTTGGGAGATTATCATATTGATTGCACAATATACGTTATCTCCATGGGTGCAACATATATTGTTGTTGGGTGTACAACGACTTACTATATTTGGAAAATATGAGATGAACTTACAAGAACTATTTATGAGATTTCAATTAGAAGGACATATAATAGAGCTAAGAGGGTTGCAGGTGAAGTCCCCAAAAATGAAAATCTCTCATAAAATTCAAAAATTTATTAAGCAAGTAGATGATAGATTTGTGGCCTAATTATGTTCCTTAGAAGCCTATCAATATAATGCTCCTGCCCATCCAAATTTACAAGAAATTATATATCATCATATAGTGGTTTTTGGTGCCTAAAGGACTTCCTCCTAAGAGAGATCAATATCATGCCATGCAACTAGTGTCAGGGAGCTAGCCACCCAACATTAGGCCTTATAGGTACCCATATATATAAAAAAAGTGAGATTAAAAAGATTTTCCAAGAGATACTAGACCCAAGAATTATCAGGCATAGCCAAAGTACTTACTCCTCGCCTGTGGTGATGGTGCATAAGACAAATAAAACTTGGAACATATGCCCAGACTACAAAGTTCTCAACATGTACACCATCAAGGATAACTTTCCTATTCCAATTATTGATGATTTGTTTGCTAGATGAATTGAATGGAGCTATGTTTTTTACAAAGTTAGATCTTAGATCAGGGTTTCACCAAATTTGAATTAAGGAAGAAGATATTTTTAATACAAAATTTAGGACTCATGAGGGTCATTATGAGTTTTTGGTGATGCTATTGGATCTTACCAATGGACCATCTACATTTCAAAGTTTGATGAGATCCATCTTTAAGAAAATTTTGAGAAATTTTGTATTAGTGTTCTTTGATGATATATTTATTTATAGCAAGACATGGGAGGAAAATTTTCAGCATGTAGATCAAGCATTAAAAGTTCTCAAAGATTAGTATCTCTATGCTAAGCCCTCCAAGTGTGTTTTTGGTCTCAAAGAGGTGGAATACTTGGGACACATAGTTTTACATGAAGGAGTCAAAGTGGATCCTAACAAAACTAAGGCTATCATGGAATGACCAATTCTTAAAATCATTTAATAAATTGAGGGGTTTCTTGGGATTGACTAGATACTATAGAATATTTTTGAAGAATTATGGCCATATAGAAACACTCTTCACAACTTTATTGAAGAAGGATTCTTTTCAATGGAACGAGTTAACTAATGTAACATTTGAGAGACTGAAGGAGGCTATGCATACTACTCAATTGATTTCTACTCCAGACTTCACCAAGGATTTTATTATAGAATGTGATGCTTCAAGAAATGGTATAGGAACAATTCTTATGTAGGAGGGTTGGCCCATTAATTTTGAGAGTCATCAATTAAATGGTAAGAATCAATTCAAACCTATTTATGAGAAGGGTAAGATAAATTGACTTGGTCTTATATGATTCTATCTTGAGGTCTCTTTCTAAGGTCTCTTAGTGGGTTATCTTAGAGCTATAGATTCGATCCCTCCTTTGGATCTCTATCTATAACTCTATAACTTGTTATGATATGACCCCCAGATATTGCACAATGTAGGGGTGCCTTGACATGATTTTATGTATATGTATAGGTCATTGCAATGAACATGTGACAAGCAGTGAACATTTTTTTTGACTGTATGACCCAAGATTGGCTCGTACATTATAATTTATATTAATCAAATATGTGGTAGGTTTACTCTTATTCCCATGGTAAAATTTGGTACCATGGTAATAAGTAAGTTGGGCTATGGAAGGAGTACATGAAGGATGTCATTATTGTTTTATTGAAAGATTGTTTTTATGCGAAGGGTATTAATACTTGATATAATTCAAAGAAAATCTAAACAAGCATTGATTTACATGCTTAAAGATCTTATAAAGTGTATTACTTTGATTGCATCCAAGTGAGCATTATCTTACTAGATTTTGATCAAAAATAATTGTTTGCTATTCAACAATGACAAGTCTAGGAATAGTTAAAATATCCCTTAGCTCTCTCAAGGTTATCCCTACTAGATTTAACCTCAATCTAGGAAAAATAAGTGTGAGATGCCTAATCTGACACTACAGAGCTAAAGTGGAAGGTTCAAAATTCTCTCGATATGGCTAGCTTAAATGAATTATTTTTAAATATTGTGCAATTTATTTACGTTGTCAATTTAAATTTTTAATATTAAATAAAATGATGCTTTAGTTAAGTTTTGTAGCAAGGTGATGATTAATTTTAATTTTAATGTGACAACTTCTTCCTTTTTTAACAAAGATTTAGATCACTCCTCGATTTATGCATGCCATCCTTATGAAAAGGCCATGATTTTCTTCTCTATATTGTTTCAATTTTATTAGATGTCTCCGAAGAGACAAATGTGATAAATTTAAGAAAAGGACCCTAAAAATTTATATAAATTCTTGGAAAATTATAGCTAAGTGCATTAGTTTTTATGGTGTTTTATTTAAATATTGATTTCCTTGGAAAATTTATGCATGTTACTATAAATTTGTATAAAATCATAGTGAATCCTGAAAAATACTTGCTAGGCATATTAACTACCTAGGTAATTCCTTTAAAAATTCTTCTTGTAGATTTTTTATTAACTCCTATAAATTTTATTTAAGTTATGGGTCCATGATTATGTGCATGGTTGGTCAACACAATTCCCCCATGTGTTATGGGACTTGGGTCTATAGCCATTGCTAGGGTCAAGAGGTAATGCCCCTTACCACCAAACATAAATCAACTATTAGGAAGGCATTGAAGTACACATAGACTGAACTTTATAAAAATATCACACCATAAAAAGACTCTAAAATATGATCGTGACCATTATTTTCTACTATAATCTAATTAGTTGTAATTTGATTTTTTGAGTTTATAAGCAAGTCAAGAAATATGTTTACTTAGCTCAAAGTTTATTTTGGGTCGTTGATCAATATCTAATCATAGACCTCAAAATAAATTTTGGGTTGAGTAAACATTTTACCAAATGTTCTTTAAACTTACAAAATCAAATCAAAACCATTAAATTATAGTAGAAATCAATGGCAGGAAATGAATGCATTATTCCTTCACATATTCAAACTACATAAATATTCTCTTATTTATAGGGGCCTTGGCCCTCATTGATTCATGATACTTACAAGACGATAGGGGTCAATAGAAAGTCTAACTTGTATTTACCAATAAAATCTAGGTTTCAATCATTATAAGAGATTTAGATGATCCTAATTACTAGTTTTATAGAAAAAAAGGTAGAAAGCTTAAGGTCACAATCATCCTAGGTAGACTTTGTCAAATAGAAGATTCATTGCAAGAATTATATAAAGTGAATGTGTTTCATAGATCACAAACAAGCTCTTGATTTCTTATTTATATAAACATTAACAAATAAAATTAGTACACAAATCCTATGCTACCTAGACTCTTTGTAATCATCAAATACGAGGCCTCATATGCACTAGGTTGAAGAGGCCATCATGACAAAGGAAAGATAGATATAACACTTTAAATCTCACCAAATGTTAACTTCAAAGTGAACATGACCCAAAAATCAAGAAAAAATTTGATAGTGATGGTGATTAGCTCCCCCCCCCACCCAAAAAAAGTGGTAATGTAATGTTTTGATTATATTGGTAAAATAGGTTTTGAAGGGACTCAAAACCCTTTACATCACATTAGAACAAAATTCTGCTAAAAGAGAAAGACATTGAAGCATAAGCAACAACGAAAAGAAAACCAACAACCAAAAAGCAGCGACCCAACAACAAAGAAATAGAAACAAAAAAAATAACATAGAAACATAAAATATTTCATATTTTTCAAGGTGTTGGCCACATCGATCTCTTGGTTGTAGTGCAGGTTGACCAATTCCATTAATTATTGCTTTTCTTCATCAAACATCTTCCTAAGGTTCCCCCTAGTTTTGGTGCACAGGCCTTTGGCCTCTTCTTTGGTTTCTTCCCCTTACCCTTGGAAGACTAGTCCTTCTCAATCATCTCCATAAAGTACAAATGATCCTCCTTGAACTGACTAATCTTACCAAACAAAATCTTCAGGGATTGCACTATACTTAACGGAGCTATGATTGACCTGCAATAATTTCTTGATATCTAATGTAATGTTAATGACAAATATAACATAGATTTATAATGATATTATAAACTTATGGTGATTAGGCTCCAATCATGTATCATTTAATGTGGCAAAATAAGTTAATTTAAAAGTTACTAAAATAGTGCTTGGGAAATTTAATCAATACCAAACTAATTTGTATAAAAATGAAGTGATTTAGTCCCTTTTATAGCTTGTCTCATCTACCAAAAAATAGAGGCCCCAATTTCAACTATTCATCAATTGACAAATATTAACCGCTAAATAAATAAATGTTTTTCATGTTTTAGTTTTTAACTAACTTTGGAGCATTCTTGCTTGAATGATTTGAAAGTAAATAAATAAATAATTTTAATGTTTTAGTTTTTAACCAACTTTGGAGCATTCTTGCTCAAATGATTTGAAACTAAGTTTACTTACTACCATTTTTGTCTTTTATGTTTTTTAAATGTTTTAGTTTTTAAGTGTAACTAATTTAATTAAATATCAATGCTTAAAAGTGCCTCTAGATGTAACAGTTAGAGATTTTTAATTCAATCTTTTGTATCACACTCCATGATTCATCCTTAGGAAGGATGGATGATAAAGTGTGACCCAAAATTTTATTCTAAAAACCTCTACACAATGACATCCATAAACATCTTTAAGCATTATTATGAAAAGTGGAAATGTCGTGTCTAAGATAGTAATGCTAAAAATTAACTAAATTAATGCTTTTATATTTTTTAATTTTTTTTGAATGAATATAATTAGTCTAACAATATAAACCAATAGAATCTTATGCCAACACTTCGATCAAATTTTTTTGATGCTTTGTAACAATCTTCTTTGCCACTTGAATGGTGAGTATGGCGGCCGGGTCTGCTAACCCTACTGCGAATGAGGTTGGGAAGATTACTGCTGCAAAGGCGAAGATTCCTGCGAAGGCGAAGGAGATCCCAATGACTGCGGGTGGTCTTGGCTGTGCGTAGGTTGAAAGCTGGGCGCGGGCCAGGAGCGACCAAAACGCTGGGTTGAATGTCCATTTGACTGATGGCAAGGGGCTCGAGCTTTCTGCTGTGTCGGTGGCGAGGACGTGACGAAATGGTGAGGCCCTGAGATCACGATATGAGAATCTGCCATTCAAAGGGTTTATTCCTATTGCAAATGCAATCTTTGTTAATCTGAAAGAAGAGACGGTTGAGGAAATAGATAATAATGTTTCAGTTTTCTCATTGCATGGGGTTATTTGTTAGGTTAAGGGTTTTTGGCCTAGCCTCTCTCAGCTGCACACTTGGATCTCACAACAGTGGGAGCCTCTAATCACTGGTAAAGTTCATATTTTTCCCATGGTTAAGGGTTTTTTTGTTGTTAAGTTTGATAATGTTCAAGATAGAAACAAAATCCTTTGTGATCTATTTTTTAGCTAGGAGGACATATATCTATTGATGATTAAGCCTTGGCATTTTGATTTCAACCCCTTTTCTGAAACATTTAATAAGATCCTGATTTGGGTTCGGCTTCCTAACCTTCCCCTCCATTTATGGGTTGATCCTCTTTTGGAGGAAGTGGGTGATGCCCTTGGAGATTTTTTGATGGTGGATGATGAATCCTCTGATATTTTTCACTCCAGCTATGCCCGTTTATTGGTTGAAATGGATGTTTCTAAAGGGTTACCTGTTGAGATTTTACTTAAATCTTCTAATGGTTCTTGGGTGCAATATTTGGACTATGAAGGGATTCCCTTCCGATGTAGAAGATGTTTTAAAAAAGGTCATGCGGTTTCTCATTGTGGTTTTGAGAAAAATGCAAAGAAGGCTACATGGTGGAATGGTGCTTCTCAACAACATTACACGGTTGAAAATAATCTGAGCAACACCGGAGTTTTTCTGAAGTGGTTGCATTGGAATCACAGGGTCTTGGGGCATCCTCTCTGGATGTCACAAATGGTGGGGTTGCTGATGCTGTGCAAGATTATCTAGTTGAAATCCCAAAAGAGAAAGAGAATAGGCCTCAGGTTGCTACTTCTGGTGATAGCGTTCTAGTTATCATTCCTAGTGGCTTTTCTGAGGAGGCCTTGCCTATAGGAAGGAATAATGATGAAATCTCTAAAACAATGGCTGCAGGAATTCATTCTTCAGATATTGGGGCGCTAGCTTGGCATGATAAGGCAACGCAAGTGGAAGAGGGTTGTATTTCTGTTAAGGGCAAGAAAACTAAGTTCTCTACGCCTTCTTTTGACATGACTCTTCGCTCCCACAAGAGTAGCTCTAAATGTAAATCTTGATGGTTCTTGGTTGCGGGATGGTTTTTGGCTGACTGTAGGTTGTTCTTTTTGCAACTTTGTTTTAGGTTGTGGGAGCCTTTTTTTACAAAACCCATGTTCTTTGTAAAGAGTTTTTGGTCCCTTCAAAACCTATTTTTTACCTTAATAAAAAATAATACAAACCAATATTGAAACTTAAAGTTGTTTGCTAACTATTTCAATGAGCTACAACAATAAAAATTTCTTTCACTTTCCTTTTTCACAAATATATTTAGCAAACAAGAGATAAAGAACACCAAACAATCTAAATAAAGAAAAAATATTACATCTTTCTTTTATTTTTAACATTAGGTTTAATGATTTTATAAATTTTGAGTCGACAAGTGATATTTTTGGTCCCTCTATGATTTATGAATGCTAGTGGATATAAATTCTAAGTTTATTTGAGGATCAAACGAATTTCAATATCATGTTTTTAATGGATTTCAAGATTTCTTTTTGGTCTATTTTTTTGAAATAATGATGATTAATATGATGTTTTCTAATGGTTTTGAAGCTTTCTTTTTGATTCATTATTTTGAAATAATGATGGTAAATTGATCTAAGCTAACTCTTTTGAAAATGAATCTATCTTACAACAAAATAAAAACTAAACTAATTTAACCTAAACTAACTCTTGGACTAGAAATTATAAAAGTGTGCAAAGTTGTTTTCATTTACTTTTTCTTTTTAATCTAATGTTCAATATTTTCAAATATCCTATAGTTAAAATAAAAGACTAATGTTTTTACTATTTTAGCTTATTTTTTCCTTATCTAAAACACAATCTACTTAAAATTTACTCATCTAAGCAAACTACGAGAATTGGAATTAAAAATTAGGAATAACAAGAAATAAGAAATGAATTAAAGAGAGCTAACTACATAATAGTGAAATAAAACTAATAAAGGGCATGGAAAAAGGATCTAGAATCTCTATAGTTTGGATGTTAAACTTCTCTAATTATCATCCTATTTATGTGTTATTATAAAAAAAATAGAAAATGGAAGTATTTTGTCAAAATCTTAAATATTTACACATAAGGATAACAAAATAAGTGCATAAAAGCCCCATAAATATTTAGAAATAAAGAAATTATAGAAACATAAGTTTTTTTCTATATGAAACAACAAATCTATACGTAGGATAGAAGGGTGCAAACAATTATTATGAACTGAGACTTCAAGGAAAACCTATTAGCTAGATAGAGAAAATGATTGTGACTACAAAGGAGCCTTTTGAAGTGGTCAAGCCCATGTTTTGGTCTTCCAACCTCCACCAAAATTAGTCAATGTAATAAGGAAAATTGGAGATTGCGTGTATGCTCTTCAAACCCTATGTGCATCTAGAGTGCAAGAATAGTTTAAATAGAAAATATTTATAAGTATAAATATCTTGCATATGGAGAGTAATAACCCAGTGTGATTGAGTGAATAGATAATGGAAGATGAAACCACAAGGTGTCAATAGTGAAAATTACAATATCTTTAAATATATAGTAAAATAGTGATAAGATAAATATAATAAAATGAATGGAAAATCAATGAAATATTACTTGGATGCTCAAATATCCAATCAAGATGAATTTTTATTGTAATGTTAACAAGATATTTTGCTCAAGAAAATATTGTAGAATGATCAAGAATGTTGTAGGTTCTTAGAGGAATATTGTACGATGCAATAGAGGTTTTAAAATATATTGTTTGAGAGATGAAGGGGCATACAAGGAGAACCTAACTATTGAGATTTGACCAATTGATCTAACAATTATTTTTCCTACATCTTCAAAAGTAAAAAGGTAGCAAGTTTGCTAAAAAATGACCATGATATGGTAGTGATATAAAAGGATGATAATATTCTCACCCAAATATCCACACATGTGCCCAAATGTTTGTACACTTTCATTGTAGTCCAAATAATCAAGGCCAAAAATGATGTGGAACAAAAACATGACATCAAACTAACACACAAACTTATATACGTTTTAAGAAAAAGATATGAACATATAGAAAAAATAAGCCCACATTGACACCAAACACATGAAAAAGGCTAGGACAAGGCTAAACATTCCTAAAAACATCATAGGAGAAAATACTAAAAATAAGGTCAACCTGTAATGTTGAAATTCTTGGGCATGTAATTTTTGACCTTACATTTTTCCTTTTTAGCAAGCTTGTGGCACTAGGTGATAAAGCTATGCTAAAGTATGTAAATAAAATACTTAAAATAAATGAAAATGATATAATGTAGGATACATGGAAGTCCTAAGCTTGTTATCATAGAATCTAGTAGTGCTTGATTCATGGATAACACCCCTACGAAACTTGTCCGTTGCATAGATTCGTGATGTTCAAGCAAGCAAAATGAGGCAAATTTCAATCCACCTCAAAGTGTGTTCCAAAGTCTCAAACAGTCTATTTGAGCGTTCCTTGGCGTTCGTCTATTGAAGACCTTTGAGGAATATCTTTGTGAACTCTAGATGTCAAGACTTAGTCAAAATTTTGAAAAGTGGAGTGCTAAAAAATAGCGCTCCTACATATTGATGTAAAATTTTCTAAGTGTCAAGTGCACAAGCGCTAAAAATCAGCGCTTGTGCATTTTTATCAAAAGTCAGTTTTTAGTGCACAAGCACTGATTTTTAGTGCTCATACACTCTTTATTTATACTTAGTCAATTTGAAGGCGTGGGAAATGATTTTACAACAAAGTGCACTTTTCCCAGTTCGTGCCACTTAGCTCGCCTTAATTAACGTGCGACTTGTGTTTCATTAAGTACACTTGAAAATCGCTTAAAAGTAATTTTAACTTAACCTTACCTCATTTCATCACCATTCTCCCATTCTTCGTCGAGCCGGGAACTCTCTATCAACCTACAAACCCATGTTTTTGAGATTTCTCATTGATTCGAGTTAGGGTTTCAATTTTCACAGATGCGTTTTCGTTTCTTTCCTCCGTCATTTTCTTCTTATTTGTCTTAGTAGCTCTGTAATTTTTGTTTCAATCTTGTCATAAACGTCTTATGTGATTAAGTTTTAAAATATTTAATGATTATGTTTTCTCCTATCCCTATGTCGCGCCTTGGTTTCTCATTATTTCTCAGTGCATTTTAATCTTCATTCGTGTCCTCTTCTAAGTCGTGCCTTCTCCTTGCTTTTTGTTGGGGTTTTAATTTTTTTTTATATGCGCCCTAGGTTGTCTTTCTTCCAAGTTTCCCGTTTCTTCTCTATCTCATTCCATGTCTTTTGTTCCTCTTTCATTTCAAGTTTTTCATCAAATGTTAAAAAAATTTGAGTGAACTTGTTCCAAAAGTTCATGCTATATTAAATTTGAAAGACTCACTTGAAATTCCGAAGAAATGTTTTTGATCTCCATTACACTGAGAATTTTTTCACAACTCCATGTGTGAAAGCACTAAATAAACCCACCATTGCATTTCACAAATTTTTCTAAGTGTGAGACAAAGTGTCAGGGCACTATTTTTCAATGCCTTGACACATTTCACAATTTTACATGCTAGACATGTAAGGATTTTGATTTTCGGCGCCCTTACATATGAAATCACCTCTCTAAGTGTAGGAGCACTGATTTTTAGCGCTCTTACACATTTGGTAGTTTTTTCCTTAAACATTTCCAAACCGCTCTATTTTCATTCCGAGCAATGTTTCTTTACTCATGCTTTGTTTTCCATGCCTAATTTCTCGTTTCACGCTTGATCAACATCATTTTCTCGCTTCACGCTTCCCAATGCTACTTTTTCTGCTAACACCTATTGACTCACCATCCTTGCAGTTTCTTTCTAGATATCGTCAAGTGATCCTCAAGGTGACATCTTTGATCCAGTTACTTCTAGATGATAGCCAAGACTCCTCCATCGTCCTCTCAAAAAGTTCGCAAGATGAAATATAAGTATTAAGGTGTTTTCCCACCTACATTGGTGATTTCCAAGGTGGACGAAATAAAGGACACCGAAGTCGGTCATTAAGACCTTGAAGAATTTGTGAAAAGGACTGAGCAAAAGCCATTTGAAGACTCTCTGAGATCCATTATACACAACATTCTACATCCGGTGTCCACATTCTTGACTTCTGCACACAATACAGAGTTCACCCTCCAAGTTGAATCCCATTACATCAAAGAAAGAAGAAGTGTGATAGACTCCTCTAGATAGGTGATAATGAGACTTGATCCATAATTCTTTGATATTATTTTCAGGGTTCCACACATGGAACAATACATAGATATTTTTGTTCAACAGACACAAGAAGTCTATGACTCAAATCCTAATAAGGCTAAGAACTTGATAAATAGTCAGTGGTTGAAATAACCTAGGAATACTATCTCAAGATGGCCGAAAGGGCTTCCACGAAGAGACTTCAAAGAGGATGTTAGGGACATGATCACTCTCTTGAGAAGGGTCAAATTCTTATTTGAATTGTCTCATTTTCATGAATGGATGTATGAATACATTCAGATCATACAAAGAAAGAAGGCTCATATTGATTGGGGAACTCAAATCAGTGATGAGATCCATGATCAACTGATCAATGTACCAACCACTTTGAAGTTCTATATGACTTCTTATTTCGTTTATGCCGTAGTCGTGATGAGACAATTCCTAAGACTTTCTACAAAAGGGAACAAACACTCTGTACCAATGTACAAGTATTTCTATCAATTGGAGCTGAAGGAGAGTCTTCACCATTTCAGAAGGGTCACAAATGCCTTATTCACACCTCTGCTATACAACTTTGATCCAACTCTTGAAAATAAGAGAGTGTTAGATGAGGCCTATAAAGTGGTAAGCAAGGTTGGGTGTATATTCTTAGAATTTACAACTTTCACTTACATGAGGGTAGGATGCTACATTGAGTGCCCTTACATGTTGCTCAAATATCCCCCAGACAAGTGGTTACTCATGGAGTTATTTAGATAGATAATTTTAGTTCACAAAGAATGAATGAGGATTCACAAACTGGGATTCAAGTTTCCATTGACGATTGGTATATATACCATCAAGAGTGTGCAAAAATCCAAATCAGTTTATGCAAAAATGCAGGTCATGACAATAAGGACCTATAAATCCAGATTTGACTTTTATTTCCAAAATGTGAATAGGAAGTTGAAAAAAGATCACAACCACAAGTACCACTTTGAAGACATCTAGACTGATTGCAGAGATGAAGAGGCTATCCACAAAATGGATTATTACAAGCTAACCGTACAATAGATCAAGGATCTTGGTGTTGCTAACCTACTAGAGGGTTTCATAGACCCTGATGACATCATGAATGCTACCTATGATGAAGACAAGATTTCTAGGAAACCCTTTCCTGTAGTACAGTGGTCTAAGAAGGAATGTGTTTCCATCAAGGAGAGGCTTGATCTCATATTGGCTAACACTACAAAATGGCTACACAAACATGGTTTCCAGATGAGAAGGCCACACAAATAGCCAAGCTCAAATTAGAGCTTGATAAGGAGGAAAGTGATCTTACTCAGGAGAAAGAATAGATGGAAAAGTGCCTATCATTTTGGTCACAAATGAAACAAGAAAAGCTCAGTAAGTTGGTGCAAGTTGGGGTAATTCCCGACAAGGAAAAATATGTAGAGGTAAGAGAATCACTCAAGCGTCGTATCAATGTGATCAAATCTCTTATCGAAGATCTTCACCATGTTCAAGAAGATGTCGAAGGACATCATTCTATCCTAGAGAAGGGCATCAAGGAGTTACCAGACAAGCTTCTTGAAGGAAACCATATTTTCCTCCCGTCCTGTGAACTTTCGAAGATCTATAAAGAAGCTGCCATGAAACAAGTTGAGGATGCCAACTTTTCCAAAGCCTCAATACATGTCATTTGTGATACATGGATGACGATTGATAATATCAACACACATCTTCATAGGTGCAAGAAAATCCATTCATCCGCCAGAAGGTCGATCACAAGAGTTCACACCCTTGTAGATTATACAGTCAACCCAAATAATGCATTCATATAAGAGACTAGGAAGAAGTATGAAGACTTCCATGCCCAAAGCAAGGAACCATGAAGACCCTTGATCTCCAGTGTTGAAATTTTTGATGCTTCCCTTTATGCATCTTGTAAATAGTTTTTGACATCTTAAATGTCTTTTTAGCAAATATAATTTCACTTAAAATATGAGATGCAGTTTCATAGAGATGGATTACATTTTGACTTACTCAAAGTTAGGTGAGATTTTCCTAAATTTGCTCACCTAACTTTCTTAATTTTACTCAACTGATTTCCTATATCTTCTCTTCCATCTCCTTTATAAATAAGAGGGATTTCTTATTGTAATTTTCATCTTTAGTATTTTGCAAAAAAATGCTGCCATTTTTGAAGCAGATTTATGAAACTATGTGTTCATGTTTTTGAATGAAAATATGATCAATAAAGAAGAGAATTGCATGCCATACTTTGTGTCAGAATCGATAATCTTGTGGATTGATTATATTGGTGGTGATTAGTAGATGAAATCTGAAGGGCTTCAAATAAGTTTATGTAAAATTTGTGCTACATTCTTTATTTGAATTTACATTTATGTTTGGTTAACTATTGTTGAATGATCTACAAGACTTTGTGCTTGTAATTGTTCATGCTATTCGTGGAATTGCTGTATCTAGAAGAATTTGTGCTTCTAATATGACAAATGATACATCTCTCATAGATCCATCGATGAAAAATCTATGAAATGACTTTGTGCCTTCGTGAGCTTTCCTTTTCCATTTTATTGTTATTATTATCATACCTAGTATCTCTACGCTTTGCGTTGACAAGATAGAGGTATTGGCATTACTGCTTGTTTTTAGTTTAAAGTTATTTTGAATCAGAACTATGAACTGTGAAGCATTGTAAAAATCTTCTCTGAAAAAAGAGAGAAGCATCAATGTGACACACACCTCCCATCTCGTAGTTGTAGTGTACATTTTGTGAATATTTAGTTAGTTTTACTTAGCTTCTGTAAGCAGTAAGAAGGGTGCCTCCCCTTTTTGAGAGGAGAGATTATATCTCACATAGCTGTGGTTGAAATCTAGGTTGTGTAATCTATTGAAAAGTTGATTACATAATTAACACCCAACAAAGCTAAATAGTCTATGTCCCTAGGCCAAGGATTTGTAAAATCAAGTGTTAACAATACAAAAACTGTAACACAAATGTGTTAAAAAACGTAACTTACCAAATAGATGTATTAGTAAATAAAATATAATCCAACACATTTACATCATGTATATGAAGAGAGATTACACAAAAAATATATACCAAGATCACATAACATGCACATAGAAACAAACTAGAGAGCATGTACAAAGAGATAGAGAAGAAAAATCATAAATTCTTTAATATACTCTATTGCTAGAAAATTAAGAGGTATAATCCCAATGTAGTTTATTGTCAAGAAAATTCAAGATACGGTTCAAGATGTAGCAAGCTCTATTGCTAGGAACTATTGATGCATGTTTTGACACACCAACATACCTCAATTGGAGAGAACTTTGGCTAGTCCATTCAAAATACTATTTGAATGTTAGAATAATTATTATGATAAGAGACTCAGTGAAATATAAAACTACTAACCAATACAAGTCTTTTATTTCATTCAAAACCATAATCATGTGTTAAAAAACCAAAATATTGAGGGGGGGTGAATCAGTATTCTTTGAAACCACTTAACCATTTAAAAATTCATTCCACATCATATTTAAATTGTAGTAAGGAAAGAAACTATGAAAGAAATCATCAAAGCATATAACACATGAACACTAGATTTTTACGTGGAAAACCCCAAAAGAGAAAAACCACGACAAGGATTAGCTCACAATATATTATAACCAATTATAAGATATTATAGAGAGGCTCACTACCAAGTGGATTCACTATCTGGTAGACTCACTTTCCATAGATTAAGAGAAATAGAAGATAAAGATGGTTCACTGCCAAGATTTGAACTGCTACAAACGTATCTACAATATGCAAGAAATGCAATTCCATTGAAGCTTAAAACACTGAATCAACACACTTCATATTAATCTGATCTACTTTGCATTCACATCACATTCACATTCTCTGCTTAGGAATTCACACACTCAACTTAATCATTTCTCTTTAACACCAAAATTATCTTGCACTTATACCAATTACATTTGCAATCACCTACAACATCAATTAGGTCAAACTAATACAAAATAATAACTTGTCAGCTCAAGATCAAACATACATGCTTCACGCCTTAATTCAAAACTTGTAACACATTAGATAGGTCAGAATGGACCTATAACAACTTCCAAATAATGAATCAAAACTTATCTAAACTATGCATAACTCAAAACATATTAGGTCAACATCATTGGTTCAACCTAATATCAAAATTCACCAAATAATCATCCTCAAACTAGCACACAAACCTCCAAACATCACACCATTTGGCTTTGTATCTACTGCATGGAATTTGAATCCAAAAACAAGGAGTATTCTTGCTCATACTAGACATACGAAAAACTTGTTAGAGTACATGGGTTAGAAGTTCAGAGCATTTGGACCAGTGTACAGAGGGGTATGAGGAACCAAACATACAAGGCTGCTTTAGTTTCTTGAAATGACTTCCACACACAAGGTAAGTATTCACTATGGTAGTACTGCAAAAACATCCAACATAGAGAGCGTGCAAAATTGCTAATAAATGCCTCATTCCTTCTTCTCTAAATCCTTAATGGACATCCTTGAGAGATCTTGGGAATGAGACAATAAGATGATCAAAGGATAAGATCACAAAAGATAAAAATGTTGTAGTATCACATGCCATGATTGTTTTGAATTTTCAAGATTATCCATCAATGATATCTATTGTAGGAACAATTTATCCATCAGGACATATGTCAGGATGTTGATGATGATTTTTAAAATGCAGGGTACGTAACACTTAGGCATTGTTTTAGTCTAATGATGATCTAATTAGGAATTGTTTTATTCTAATGATGATCCAATCATTTTGTTTCTTTACTTGAAAGTTTTGGATTTTGATGTTTGCTTTGTTTTCTAATCGCATTGTTAAAGTTTGAAGGCGATGATTTTTTATTTTGAATGGAGATTTTATAGCATATAGGTGATAACAAAGATAGGATTTTTAGATTTTTAAAATGTTTTTGTGCTTTCGAGGTTATTTGATGCTATTTTTGACATTCTCAAGTATGTAAAGGAGTGAACCGATAGTAGCCATAACATCAATTAATTTATTGTTAAATCTTGGGATCTATTCAAAGATGATGACCAAAAAGTGTTGTTTGAAGTTGTCCACCATCCTTTTGTATTATAGCTGACCCTACTTGTATTGAAAGTCTTAGTTTTCCCTTTGATTTTATCTCTATATCATCATAATCCCTTATGGTGATACTCTTGTTCTCAACAATCACATCATTAGAATATCCCAACTTATTTACCATTGTTAGGCTACATATGTTTAGGCCTGGACCCCTATCTATTAGGACTCTTTTGATTTTGTGTTTATGAACACAAACCTCGAGATATAAAGCTTGATTATGGAAGGATCTTTGGGGGAGGTCTTTTTGAGAAAATACCAAGTGATGAGGTGAAGTGATGGTACCAACCATGGCTTGAAATTGATTAGTGTTAAGATCGTTAGGCACTAAATATTCAATGAGAGCTTTCTCTAGGATCTCTTTATGTGCTGGTGACATTTTAAAAGCTCAAGATTAGAGATTAATGTTGGAGTTTTCTTTAACTGGTCAACAATGCTATAGTCAGTGAATGGCTTGATGATGACTTTGGCTAGAAGTAGGGCTCCTTGGATCATGAATTTTCCTCTTCATGTAGTCATATTTCATTTAGAGCTTTTTCTTAGTATGGTCATGACATTGATATTTTGATCAGCTTGACACATGGTTCCTATGACTTCATCGTAGGTGAAGTTGAATTTTTAGTTTTCCCAGCCCTTACCTATCATTTCCCTAGAATGATCGAGGATTGAATCCTTGTATATTCCCATGTCTTTATTACCAGAGGGCCCAAGACGATGTTAAATTTCGACCTCTCCTTTTTCTATCAAGTCTTGTACGATGTTAAATCTCATACAGTTACTCGTTGTGTGACCCTTGATCTTGTGGAATTCACATTGATCATTCTCATTGTACCAAGGGAGTTTGAAGTTTGGTTCATCATAAGTTATTTTATTAGGAATAGAAATCCTAATAAGGTTCTTTTGGACGAGTTAATGCATAACTACCTCAAGATTTTATCCTAATGGAGTGAATTTTCTCCTAGTTTGATTATTTTGCCTCGATGACCCTTTTTGAATGTCTTGCCCTTGATTTGATTGTTGGGTATTTTTTTGATTGTTTGGAGGATATGTAAGTTGGTTGTTTTGAGTGTTATTTTGAGGGTATTTTGCTTGAGCTTCTTGGAAATTATTCTATGGATTGCTAGTTGGTTGTACGTTTTGCACAAATTTTGCATCTACTACTCCATTGTTGGTAATGTTTTTGTTCTTTGCCCATATTTTTGGTTTGTCATTAGAACTTGAAGCTTGGTCTTTATTGTTATATAGTTTAATGAATCCCATTTCTATGATATCTCTTTCAATGAGTAAAACCCTTTTTAATGGTTTCTTCAAAATTACTAGGGCACAACATGGTGAGTTGGTAGCTAATGTTTGCTTGTATGTTAGAGAAAAAAATATAAACGAGTTGTTTCTTGGGAATGAGCCATTTACATTTGATAGATTTATGTCTCCATATTTTTAGATACGAAGCAAATGATTCCCCTTGGCTTTGTTTAATTTTGTACAGACCAGGGATCATTGTATCTTTCTCTATGTTATGTGAGAAATGATTAAAAAATTATCTAACAACTCATCGAAGGTTTTCATTCTAGGCGGTAGATGAGAGAACCACTCGATAGTGGTCCCATCGAGACTTCATGGGAAAAGCCTCATTAAATAGGTATCAATGTGTTGTACATCCATGCAAGCTGCTGAGAATTGTCGCACGTGCTCTATTGGCTCTCCTCTTCCCATGTATTTGTCAAATTTTGGTATTTCAAAGTTCTTTGGGAAAGACATCATGGATAATGAATGATCGATGGGATATGGGCATATGTCTTGTAGAGAATAGCTCTTCTTTAGCTTTTCAATTTAGATGTCCAATATCTTTTGGTTGAGATTTTTAATTTGTAAGGTTACATCATCATTTGGTGCATTCATTTGATAAGGAGAGACGTTGTAACCTTGTTGCCTCATAATTTTGTGTGTGTTGAATTGTGGGGTTTGTATATATGATGGACCTTGGGCCATGTTGTGGTTGTAGGATGATGGATGGGGTCCTTGAGGAATTATGTGGGTGTGTTGTGTATTGAGGGTATGTTGTTATTGTTGAGGTATGTTATGTTGTTGTTGAGGTATGTTGTGTTGTTAAGGTACACTATGTTGTTGTTGAGGTATGTAGGTTTGGTATTGTGATGAAGGTTGTGTACCAATGTTTTGTTGTGGAGGATTGGGTGCTTGATTTTGTAGGCGTGTGTTTTGTTGTGGTTGAATATACACTCGATGTTGGGTATTGAAATTGGGTGGTGTTGAAATGTATGTTTGATGCTAAGGGTATTGGGTAGATGATCCATATTGATTTTGTGTGTTAGGATCATAGAATTGTTGTTGAGTCATGTGTTGATTTTGGTTTTAAACATTTCCTTGGTACATGCTCTGATCTTGTGGTGGGTTGCTAACATGTAGTTGTGGTTGTAAATGGTTGTTTTCTTGTTGGTTCACTATATATTGTTGTGATTGTCATGTTGGAAGGTTTCCCATGTTTTGCATATTCATATTGGGACCTTGTTGTTGGTTATTCCAAGATGTATCATATATGTTGGGTCCCATTGTGTTAAAACTTATGTGGTGGCATGTTTTGATTTGTCAAGAGGTTTGGGTTCTCTTGAGTATGTTGGGATACCACCGCTTGTTCAATTTGTGAAGGATGTATATACAATAGATTGTCCACATTTTGTGGGAAATATTGGTTATTGATATGTGCATTTGAGAATAATGGTGGTATCTTGGGGTCTACCATTTCTTTGGGTATTTGTCTTACCACCGATTGGTCTCCCAAAGGAATGAGATTGATATCCTTAAGAATTTCAATGTTAAAGTATGTAGGTAGCTTGGCCCCACTTTGTGATAGCTTGAGGAAATATGTGTAAGATCCTTCCCAATCATCTTATCGATTACCTTATGTATTTTTGGATCTTGAGAGTGCTCTAAAAGTACTTATCCATGATGCCTATTTTTTGGGTTTTCATCATGGTACTTATCCAAAGCGCCATAAAAATGGTTTTCACTATTGGATGAAATTTTTTCTTTTTACTATTTTTTCTTAACTTTTTTCTTGATTTTTCAGTTTTATTTTATTTTATTTTTGATGTCACACAACGCCTGTTTGCTAGGTTTTCATCAAGGTGACATTTTATTTTATTTTTTATATTGACTTGATGTTTTGGATGATCGTTGATTGTTTTGAATATTTTGATGGTGTTGATGTAGAGATTGGTGTCATGATATGCCAATAGTCACCTTTATGTAGTAGTTGTCTTGTCAGAATCATAACACTTGCATACAACTGATCAATGTCATTGTGATCCTTTATGATACTAGAGTTGGCCTTATCAGGATACACACATCGTGATAGAGTACCATGAGAGTCCTTATGATGAAGAGTTTCTACCAAGATGTGATGGATTCATGAGGTATGTATTTTAGAATTTAAGCATGATGTAGGATTATGATGGATGATGGTAGATGTGGAAGGATTATTTGGACGTTTGGATGAATCACTTTTTATTTACCAAACTTGGGATGTTGGATGGTGGAGTTTGGAATTTTGATTGGGATAGCATTCAAAACCAACATTTTTATATGACTTTCTTGATGACCATTTTGAATGAGGTGGATATTTCCTATATGTGGGAGTCCTCTTTTCTTGTGGCTCCATATTTTGATTAAATTTTGGATTTAGAATATTTTTTTTCTTGATCCATTTTTCTTTGGGATCCATTTTAACTTCATTTGTCCACTAGTATTTTTGTTTGATTCAATGGCCTTTGAAATTTGATTTTGAACTTTGGATTTGTGATAATTTTCTTTACGTTGGTTCCAAATGGAAGATTTATTCATGTTGGAATGACAATTTATGGTATGGATGGAAGGGGTGTTGGAAACAACCTTATGGCAAGGACTACTCATGACCCCCATTTTGATGTTTGTATTAGATAAAGTTTCCCCCAATATTGAGGAGGTACCACCAACATAATTTGATTCTCTAATTGAGGAATAACCAAGACCTTGTTGTCTAGGATTTGCATAAAATTATAATGGTTCTATAATGACTTGCTCATGTAGGCCTAGTTCTTTTCCTTGATACTACATGCTCTAACAAATTAATTTTGCAATGGGGTATTTTTTTATTTTGAAAGCAATATACGAATCCATCATTCTATATGTGGAAATTTCTTCTTGGAATCTCCTCATCTACAAGAAATCCTACTTTAACAAAGGTGGATGCTCCTAGTTGATATGATGTTTTGGATTTATCATTTGTCATGCTTGTTTCTTCTTGATCATTTGGGATGTCGATTTGATCTATGGTAGATTTTGTATCTTCTTCTTTGACTTGATCCATAGTAGCTTCTTTGTGTTCTCATTTAACTTGATCAATAGTAGCTGATTTATGCTCTTCTTTGATGTTATCCATATAATTCATTTGATTATCTATGTGTCCAAAGGAGGCAAGTGTCTCATTTTGGGAAATAGAGGTGTTTTGTGTTTGGATGGGATCATCTTCAATTTTTTTGTCATGAATGGTATAAAGGTCGATGAGAGGATCATTTTGGACTTCATGTTCAAGGGTAAGATCTTGGTCAAAAATAGGCGCATTTTGGATGACATGATTGAGAATAAAATCTTGATCAAGGATAGGTATATTTTGGATGCCATGATTGGCTAGAAAGATCTCTTGGATGGACTTAAGGATGGGGTCATGAGATGAACTACTTTGATCTTGATATGAAGGTGAAGCTATGATATCATTCTTTGGAATTTATTTTTGACATGTTTCCTGAAGTTTAGGCAATGGAATTTTATTTTGGACAAGGATATGCTTTTCTTTGATAGACCTAGAAATTTGACATGACAATAATGGAGCTTCAATATCAACATATTTTTGGGTATTGGTAGGAAATGGAGGACATGATCATGAAAAATGGTTGGATGGTGTAGGATTAACAATGTGATTGGATTTCCTAAAATTTTTTCATTTAGGAGTTGAACAAGTTCCTTTGCTAGTTTCCCTTGGAGAGCATTAATTAATGTGCTTTTATTGGATGGTATTGTAGTTTGGGATATAGTGGATGGAAATGGGCTAGTGGATGATGGATTAGAATAAGATGTGGTGGATTGGAATGTATTAGTGGATGATGGATTAGAATAGGATGTGGAGGATTGGAATGGACTAGTGGAAGGTTGGTTTCCCTTGTAAAGGTTAGGATAAGGATAATTAATGGATATTTTTTTGGGATTAATGGCATGGATTGTGTCAAGTGAATCTTGATAGTGAGGGTATATGTATGAATGATTTGAGCTTATGGATTGTTGGTAAGAAGGGTATGCGAGTGGTTGGTATTGACGATCAAGGATTGATTGGTATTCAACTTGACTACAAAGAAGATCAAGGTAAAGTGAAGACATGGTCATGAAATTGGATTAGGATGGATAAGGCAAACTTAGTGAGGACCATACAAAACTTGTGACCTTTGGATGACAATGCAAGGTGCCCAATGCAAAATGGATATGAAACTATGATATTTTTTTGTGATTTTCAAGGATATAAGGATGCAAAGTGCCAATGTACCTAAGACCAAGATTAAGGAATGGTGGAATGATAATGACCCTATGACCAAAGGATATGTTTTTTTCGGGGATTTTTGGGATAATATAGGGATGTGGAGTGATAATGCAAGGACAATAATGACCTTATGACCAAAGGAAATATATGGCATGCAAATGAAGCTAAATGCTAAATGATGCAAGATGGTATGTGACTAAGCTATGTTTTTGTGATTTTTTGGATTATAAGGATATGAGAATACAAGATGATCATGCAAGGATAATGATGAATTTGAGACCAAAGGATGAAGCTAAATGAAGCTAAATGAAACTAATGGATGCAAAGGATATCAAAGGTGGACTAATCAATGATGAAGGATAATGAAGGAGACTAAATGATGCTAAATGATCAAGGGTAGTGATGCAACTAAGGCTAAGGTGAAGTGAACTATGTTTTTTATGTTTTTGAGATATAAGGATGCAAAGTGAAAGTGAAATTTAAGTCCAAGACTAAGGATTGATAAAATGATAATAAAGCTATGGTCAAAGGGTATGATATGAATGATAATACTAAGGATATGCATTCTAAAATTTGAGACAAAGCATGGAAACCAAGCTAATGTAGGTCTGAGATAACAAACCAAAATGTAATTAACCTTTGTGATGACCAAGATGATGGATTTGACAAGGTGAGTCTAAACTAGGACACAAGTTTGAGACCCAAATTTTTAACCAAGATGATAAAGAAAAAGGTTGATAAATTAAAAGATGAAGGTCAATGACAAGTCAGATAAGTAACCAAGGACTGTCTGAAGGCTTGATAATTTTCCTATGTCTGAAATCTAGAAGGTATGTGGAACCTAAGATCTAAGATTAATTATGCGAGGAAAAGGTGGCCTAAGGTGCAATCTAAAATGTAATACAAACCTAAATGAAGATGATGGAGTGGACTGGGAAAGCTCTGCAAGTCTTTGGTTTGGAAGTCAAGATCACTATTATGATGAATTAGTTTAGTTTTGGACAAGGATTCTGTGAAATTGTGGTAATTAGGTAGTTGTGGCTTTGTTTTAAGTAGTTGTGGTTCATAGAATATTGATTTTGTGATTTTGATGTTTTGACTTGATTTTGACTGATTTTGATGAATTTTAATTTGAAAACATAGAATACAATCACAAGCACTTGTTTTTGGTCTGATTTTGGATGTGAAAAAGTTTGATTTCAAGATAACTAGCATGAATCCTATGGTTGGAAAGGACAATATTTGCTAGGTTCCCACTTGGATTTCTCTAGCTGCGCCTATTTAGAGAGGATGACCTAGGAACTTGGTAGAACTGGCTCCTCTCCACGAAACTCACTTCTTGGGCATACCAAGTTTTGAATTCCCCAAGACCACAAGGATCTCAAGAAATTTTCCATCTCTACAATGAACCACGAAGATGTGGGATGACTTTAGAGGTTTGACCTCCTGCACCAACAAATAGAAGGATTTTGGCTTACTACACAAAGGTTTATAGTAAGGGCATTTGGTTTAAGGGATGCTATGATAAAATCCCTCAAGAGATATCCCAACCCTTAAAACAAGGGCTTTTCACATCATAAAGATATTGGGGGAGAGCTATCATGCACCACTTCTCGTTGATTGCAAACTTTCCTTGCAATCACACATTTATATAGTGGTTCAAAAGGACTTGGCTTTAGCCCGTTACAACTTGGGTCGTTCCCACCTTTTGAAGTGGGGTGGTAGGCCCTCTAAGGGGTAAACACAAAAATAGATGGGTCTAGTTTTCTTATCATCGAGTTTGCACAAGGTGAGAGCATATACCACCATCTTACAAGCACAAAAAACAATGGTTTATTAACCCCCTAGTTAAATCTACATGAAAGAAGACAATTATTCTTTTTAAGCACCAATTGAAATGTTTTCTACACTAAAAGACAATCGATTGATTTTAAACCTTTCTTATTATTTGAACACACTTTATAAATTTTAAATCGATGATGTGAAATGCAAGTTTATTTTAACACCCATGAGTGAAAAATACAAATTGTTGTTCTTTTTAAGCCTTATGAATATGGAAGATGCAATTTGTTGTTCATTTAAACCCATGAATGAAGAATACAAGTTTTGGTTCATTTTAAGTCCATGAATGAAATATGCAATTTGTTGTAAATTTTAAGACCAAATGAGTGACATTTACAAATTGTTGTTCATTTTATCCTCATGAGTGTAAATGCAATTTGTAGTAAATTTTAAAACTAATGAATGAAATGCAATTTTAGCTCTTCAAAAAGTGTGTTGAAAAACACACAAATATTTCTTATCTAAAACAAGCCAAAACTCCTGCAAAACCACAAGTTATCTATCTTCTTAATGAAAGCCACATGTTGAAAACAAAACATCAACAAAAAAAATAAATTGAATGAAAACAAAAAACTAAAATAGTGATAAATTTATCAAAAATTAACAAAATATTAAATCATGTGAATCTATGGAAAGTTGAAACCCAAACCTTCAAAACCCAGAAAGTGTTTTGCCAAGATTCTACACGAAAAAAATGTTATAGGCAAAAGAAAACGCGGGTTTTAACAACTAAATTTAAAAAGCAACATATACTAAAATGACCATATCTTTCTGAAATATTAATAAAATTTTAAACTGTATGAAGTTCCGTAAAGCTAAGAGCAAGACCTACAAAACCCAGATAATCGTTTTTAAATATTTTATGTGCATATTTTTTTGTACTCAAAAGAAGCTGACAAGATTTTGTACGAATTCTTGGCTGAAACCTGCAAAACATAAAAAATAAACAAGAAAACAAATGGATTTTCTACAAAATTGTAAGATTCACGTTAGGTTCACCAATGTAATATGGGGAAAATCAAATAGCATAATAAAGTGACAACCAACACAACTAAGCTAAAAACCCAATCTCAAACAAAGGAATACAAACACAACGGAATAAACTTAAAAAAAAAAGGAATATAAACAAGGAGAAATATGGGGAAAATCAAATAGCATAAATAAATTGACAATCAACACATCTAAGCGAAAAACCCAATCTCAAACAAAGGAATACAAACAAAGAGGAATAAACTAAAAACATTAAATCAAACACTCCCCATTGTAGTTGATTTATTCCCTTGTCTCTTCTATTTCTCCTTTTGCAATCTTTGCCCTCAGATTTGAAGTTGTATTTGTGTAATAACCTGCAAATTGTAAGTAGAAAATTACAGATAAATGGCTGTTAAAGCAAAAATGGGAGAGGAAGGTTGCTTTTATAGACAACCATTCAAATGGATGGTTGAGATCGATCTTCTAGAAAGATTCCAAGATCAACAGACGAGGATTGATGAGAGAGGTTATGAAACAGATGGTCAAGATCGAGTTTCTAGAAAGATGCCAAAATCAATAGTGGAGGATTGATGCACCAGAATAATTCTATTCATGGGAGGGCTATGACGTCGACAACTATGATGTCGGCGGCTATGACAGAGACGACTATGGCATATATTAATGAGCAAGTGGAGGAAATGAAATGAATTAAAAATTGAAAAAAATATTTAATTCATGAGAAATGAATATTTGACCAAGTGGAAAATAAATAATTCATTCGAATTATTTTTTTGAGAAAAAGAGGAAATGGACAAGTGGAGATTCAATTAAAATAATTTGCATAATTATTTTAATTAAATGAGAGGAAATGTGAAAAGAGACATTAAATAATTAAATTGATTTAATTATTTAATACAAGAGACACATAAAAAAATAAATAATTTTGACAATTATTTAATGATAGAAGAATTAAAACGAGTGAATAGATAAATAATTAATAATAATTATTTAACCATAGACAAAATATGACAAGCAAATAATTAAATAAATATTAATTCATTTAATTATTGAAGAAAGGGGGATATTAGTGACACAATTAATTAATTTAATTGATCAGGACAGAATAAAGATTAGAAAGTGAATTAATTAAATAATTAAAAAATATTTAATTAATAGAGGAATATGGTTAGGGATAATCGAATAATTAAAATTATTCAATTATTGGAGGATGGGGACCAAGAAAAATGACGTTCACAAACTTAGGACATTTTTCAGTGTCTATAGTCATCAATTGTTTATGTCCTATATTAGAGGTTCTTTTCTATTGGGCAATATACATTAGTGATTATTGTTCTTATACATCAAGTTGCTTATATTTTTTGTTGTTAACTAACTAAATAGTGGTTGTGATTTCATGTGATAGCCAGATGAGGTATTTTCCCTATTTGTGTAAGTATGTAATGATCAAGATGTTTTGTTATTAGTGAACATGTTAATTATGAGAAATATTGACACCTTTTTCCTAGTTGAGTAAACAGGTTAAAATTGACCAATGTTGATGAAGGGGTTGCATAGATACATCCCTTATGTTATTCTTATGAATTTCTAGTATTTTCAACGATATGTATTCAACCTTGTTTTGTAAGGGTTGTGCATGTGGGAGAGATTGTTTTATTAGACCCTTGAGTCACCTTTTAAATTTCATCACTTATTTTATGTTTTATAAAGTCTTTATGTGGTTTTAATTGTTTAAAAGTGCCCTAGGTGGTAGGTCTATAGGTTAGGGGTCTTTTATTCCATAAAACCCATTAAATAAAGTTTAAAACCGATTCTAATTGCCCACTTATGAAAATAGAAAGTTGGAGTTGGTTGGGTGGTTGGGAAGTTATGGGGAGTTGGTTACGTTTTTCCATTTATATACTCTATTTCTTTGAAAGGAGAAGGGGATCCCTCTTTTGGATTGGCTTCTCTCTTTTGCCTTGGCTTATCTCCTTTTTCTTTTGCTTGTGCTTTTAGTCTTTAGGTGGATTTCTCATTTTGGAGGGGAGTTTTTGGGAAGAATGGAAGAAATGGGCTTGAGGAGGAGAGGCTTGCAAATGTTGGGAAACAATCTTTTAGTAAGATATTTCCTTGTGGAATCTTGTCGATGAGTAATTGATTCTTGTGGTGTTTATTTCCTTGAGGAAATCTATGCTAAATTCCTTGTATGATGGTTTTGAGTTATGCGAGTTGGAACTTTTTTTTTTTGTAAATAGTTGTAAACATGCAATGATTGTGAATAGTGGTGAAATATGAGTGGTATAGGGTATAAAATCATGGGGTAATACATGTGATTTGTGGTCATGTGTGTCCGCTTGGGAAATCTATGTGACCCTTAAGGCTTAAGGGAGGATTAAACTTCAATCCTATGGTTGGGAGGAGAGCTTTTTTCTTTTTGGCCTAGCTATAGAAGGTTGGGCCCCAACCATAGTTTTGAAAGAGCCCTACCTTTATAGTGGAGGGATGGTCTAACATTACATGTAAATAAAATAGAGATTAACCCTTGGCACTTGAGGATTTGAGAGAACAAAATAAAATTCCACTCACCTATCCATAGAACTTCTCCTTTGTTGGGTCAAATAGAAGTAGTAGTTTATTATTCCATACTACTCTATTTTAGGCAAGTGGAAAATTATATAGCAATGAATAGGTTGGGGCACACCTTTGTATTTAATAATTTCATATGGCTAGGTTCCTTTGGGGTGCCAAACTAACCTATGAAAGGAATGACTCGACTTACACAAATTATGTATTGGTTGATTCAATGAAAGTGGAGGATTGATTTTTCTCCAAATGCAATATATATGAAAACTTATTTTACACTCATTATAGACACCATAAACTAATCAATCATAGATAAAGAGATTTCCCCTCCCCATCATCTATATAATGGGGGTTTGAGGCTTGATGGTGATATGATTACTTGTCTTGGGAAGCTAAATTGGGGAGATTAAAGAAAACCCTCATTTAAAAAAGTTGGTTGAGGGTTGAGTATCCATCCTCTCCCTCCTATCTTAGATAAGCATTCAACTGATCATTTTGCAAAAACAATATTGGTTAAGTGTTAGTGAATGCTTAGTTTGCCTATAAATATGAAGGGGCTCACTGATTATAGATAGAGATCCCCTAGGACCAATCCCCCATGATAGTCTAGATTAGGGAGAGTGAAAAACCAATACTATGTCTCACTTTTTGCCCAAGATGGACATTCACATCAATATTTTTAACTGAATCTTCATCTTATGAAACCTATAGCAGCTAAACCATTAAGAATTTGAAGATGATGCAAACTAGTGATTTGTGGAAAACAATATTTTTAGAAAGTAACGTTTGTGTTGTACAACACAGTTTTTTTTTTTTTTATAAAGGATAAAATTCTAATTTTTGAAACATATATTCTCAACATGAATATCTAGGGAAATGATATTTTCCCATAATTTTTGGTTATATATATATTTTTAATTAATTTTCGAAGTCACTGTAACTATAATTTGGGCATACATGTGTGTTGTACAACCTAACTTGTTGTGTATATATCGAAATCCATTTTTTATTTTTTTGTTGAAACAAGGACATTAATACCTAGGGAAAGGGAATTTTTTGAATTCTTTTTGCAATGGTTTACTATTCTTCCACCTCTACAAAATGAAGAGCTTGATGTTCGAAGAAAAACCTAAGTTTAGTAAAAATTTAAAAATTAAATACATGATAAAATGAAAATATATCAAAACTATACTTGTTGGAAATCTCGTTTCAAGGGCTACAATCTTGTAAAATATAATTTCTAAATGATGTTATTTAATCCCTCAAAAGGTAAAAAAAAGTGTTTTTTTGCCATCATTTTGATAGGTGCAAAGGGGACTACATTGTGGGTAGGATCTAATACTAGAGGGGTTCTATCCAAGGGGGTTTAAT
The DNA here is from genome assembly GCA_007115665.2 of Sequoiadendron giganteum. Classification (NCBI taxonomy): domain Eukaryota; kingdom Viridiplantae; phylum Streptophyta; class Pinopsida; order Cupressales; family Cupressaceae; genus Sequoiadendron; species Sequoiadendron giganteum. The sequence goes on along the minus strand of CM021105.1, from coordinate 331,670,894 downwards.
ACAACGGGGTATTATCTATCCTTCTTCAATTAAAAACCTTTAGATGGAACCTCTTAAGTCTTAAATCATTAGTTTTTTCTTAAAAAAGTGATTTTAGGCAAAAATCAACGTGTCCCAAAAGTGTGACACACTATTGTGGCAGCACCCGAGACCTTTATATATTAGGATCCTACAAATAGAAGGATACCATAAATGAAATATGATTTGGGCTATGTTTTCATATCAAAGGTGGTGCATGAATGATGTATTGATTTCCCAACATAATCAATAGGTTGACTGCACTAGTTGGGGCACCTAAACCTGAAGGATTACAATGAAGCTAGAAGTAGAGTTGTGAATGCACACAAGACAAATGAAAGGGGTGAATTATTTGTACATTAAAACTTCAAACCCTCATAAACATTCAGATCTACATCAACTAAATTAACCCTTAATCTATTTGAATGATTTAGCATGAAATAAAATAATAGAAAATTGAAACACAACAACACTGTGCATAATAGAACAACGGATTTGTGTGGAAAACCCAAGAAGGGAAAAACCACATTAAGGATTACCTCATAATATAAAATAATTGCAACATTGAATACAATAAGCTCACAACTGGAGGGATCACTATCCAAAAAAAAAGAAGCCCGCTCACTGCCAAATTATAAAAAAGAAGAAAAAAGAGTGTTACAGTGAGAAATCTATCTCAATGCATTAGAAAAGATCCATTACAACATCACTAACACATTTGTAATCTCCAAAAATTTTAAACACCTTCTTCTCACTGCTTCTAGTGGTCTAACTCATTAAGATCACATTGCAGTTCACAAATTCATATTTCACAACTTTATAATTCACATCACAAACTTCACGACATAATTCTCCATGAACTCATCACTTATTTATACCTTCTTCAACCTTGAAAACATTATCCAAGGTCATCTATGCACCTCAACCATGAAAATTCAAATTAGGTCAGCACTAAGAATTCTTGCGGTGGAAAGGAACAAAAGCTTACCACACCACATCTTAAATTGGACCCAAATCATACATATACATCATACCACAATCATCAAAGAAAATCCACAATTAGTCTAAACACCTAAGGTCAGTCAAACCAGTATAAACACCATTAACATTTAAGTACATGCTTCCTCAAATCCAAATACAAATCATAGACCACACACAACACTTGAATACAGTATAAAATATTCCACAAACACCTTGGAAACCAAAAAATTCCTTCCCAACAACTTTCACCTGAAGAATGTACACACACCCAATACACTCAAAAAACCTTCTATACTTTGTAACTCAAGAAATCACCTTACAAAGAACGAAACCACAAACAACTTCAACTAAAGGTAGATATGAACCTCATCAAAACACTTTCAAAACCACAAGACCAGAAATCAAACTATGGAGAAATGCGAAGAAAAACCATTTCTCCTAGACACCACTACAACAAATAGTTAACACAATGGTGAACACAGATCTCTCTGCACAACGATCAAGACCAAGAAATTTTGGATATAGAACCTATGAACACCTTTGAACAACATATATGAACCGCACAAGAAGATCTTCAAGATAGAAGAAATGAAAAACAAAACCAAAACACCACTTTGTATATCTATACATCTCTACATCACATTATTTTCCTCTTTTATTGAAATTTTGTCAAAATAAATTGGAAACCAAGCACTAGAGATATACTCATCATACTCAACACTTCCTCATTACCAATGCAATTCAACTATACATCCATAGAAGCTTATCAAAGAAACACTAGAGGTTGAAACCAATAGCACTTACTAATGACAACATAATGCAACTAATCAAAGCATCAACACAACCAATCATCAATGACAACACAAACATAAGCCTACAATAATCTCCCCCAAGCTTGTTGACATAAATGAAAAAACCAACTACTCATACTTGCAACAATATCTGTAATACCCCTCCGTTTTGCTTCTGGTTCAAGTTGCTTTATGCTATGTTTGGTTGCAGTTACTTTGAGACTGGATACATTTTGTTATGATGTTTTGATCGCTACTATTGAGCGACAACTATTATTGTGGGATGTAGTTATCTGATTATTGTTTCACATGTATTATGGATTAATGATGTTGTAGAGTTAACATGAGATGTTATTATGAGATTCCTGGATTATGATGGAAGTGTTAGTTTCGATGAGTGTATTGGTGAAGAGGACGGTTTCGCATCGCTCGCTTGCGAGCGCCCTGCGAATCCATAATTTCTTTTTTACGGTGTGTATTATATGCTGGATATATTGTATGATGTTTACTTGGTTGCAGGATTGCAGGTACATGACATCGACTCCACCTGGTTTCACAGGTTTGAGCGTGTCGATCCAACAATTAAGTTGAACGGGAGATAGTAGCTAGGTAACATGTGTCAAGTTTACACCCTAGCCTTAGTGTGTCGTCAGTTGTTTGTGTCGAGTCATTGTTTGTCTTGCTTTGATGTTATTTAATTCTGAAGCATTCTTGATTTGAAAATAGATATTTAGAATAATTGCATTTAAATCATGTTGATAGTTATTTAATTTAAATAATGCAATGTGGATAAAAGTTTATATTTAAATTAATTAATTATATTTAGTTTATTTAATTAATTAAATTTGATCCAAGGGGTTGAATTTAGTTATTAAATAATTAAATTAATTAATTAAACGTGATGCAAGAGAATGAAAGGAAATAAAAGAATTGAAATTAAATTTGGAATTTAATTTCAACGTGTGGGAATTAAATTAGAAATTGTAATTAAATGTTTATTTGAGAAATTGGTTGCAACTTTGGAAATTAATTTATTAATTGAAATTGCATTTTAAATTGAAATTGAAATTGAAATTAATATCTAATTTGCATGTAATGTGAATTAGGATTGTAAAAATTGAAATTGAAATTGAAATTGAAATATCTAATTTGCATGTAATGTGAATTGGGGTTGTATTAGGTATTTTTGATTTATAAAGAATACATATTTTAATTATAGGGCAACAGAAAGAGATTTAGAAAAAAATACATTTTTACAGCAGGGAAGAAATTTTGAAAAATTTGCACAAGGGTTTGAAGAAAGTTTGATTGTAAAATTGATTGAATGAAATATTGTTTGCATTTGTTGGATTTTGGATTGGATTCATTGGAGGATTGAAGAAAATTCAGGAAATCCTTGGAGGAGACTTGCATCAGAAATTCATCTCTTCTTGTAGCTTCTTGTACCAGGTTTTCTTCTTTGTGTTTTATTGTTCTTGATTGTTTTCTTTAAAATAGTAATGATTAAAGATTTGTTTGTTAAATCTGTTTTAGAAAATAAATTTGATATTAGAACAAAAGAATTAAACAAATTTGCAGCCTTTGCTTGTGAAAATTCTTGAGTGAAAATTGTGAAAAGCTTAGTTGAATTTAAATTATTTGGGGAAATCGATTTTGTTGTTATTGAAATCAAGCATAGAGATTGAACAATGCATTTAGAATGTTTTTAGAAAATGAAACTTTCTGTTTATTATTAAAAAACGGATTTTAAAATCTGCAGTATAGTTATATTTTTCATGGTAAAATGGTCTGTTGCGTCGCCTATAACTTCACTTTCACAAACTGGGTTGTTAGAAATTTAAAGGGTTTTTGCATTTTAAAATTTTCTTATACCTGTCAAAAAATCACAAATACTCCAGATCGTAGTTTTTGAGTTATGCTTGAAACATGAGACTGCTGTTAAGTTATTTTCCCATGGCTGCTCTGAAAATAAAATAATAATAAATTGATATTTATAAATATTAATATTTTATGTATTGTTATTATAATATTAAAATATTATTTAATAATATTTTATATTATAATTTATAATACTAAAGTATTATATTTATTTATATTATTTTAAATAAAATTTGTATATTAGATTAGTGGAATTAAAATTATAAACGTATGGGAGATTATTGTTTATTTTAAAATGGCATGTTAAAATTTAATTGAAGGAGTTAAATATTTGATTTAAAGAATGCATAATTTAAAATTTAATTGTGGAATTTAAATTCATGTGTAAAAGGTCCAATTATTAATTTGATTTAATTGAAAAAATATATATATATTTTGGAAAATTAATGATAAGGGATATTTTATTTTGAATTAAACAATTTGATATTCTGTAAAGAATAGAAGATATGTTAATGATTAAATATATTTAAATATATTAATTTATATTTAGAATATATATATTGAAGGTATATATCCATTTGAGAGAATAAATAATATTTTATATTATTTTATTTTGTTGTTTGCAAATTGGGTATTATTAGTGTTCTAAAAGAAATGATTAGTATGTGTAGAAAATGTATAGAGAAAGATATTTTTTAATAGAAGTAATTACTTGATTTAAAAGGAAATATTTATTTTGTTAATATGATTGAAGAAAATATATTGAAATGTATATATATATATATCCATGAGTATTTTCAATCAGTATTTACCTTGTTTTATTTAAGTGCGTGTAATTTAGCTTTGCATGAAAAATTTAAAAGATAAGTTTTGAATGTATGGTCAAAATTGATAAGGAAAAAGATATTTAAATATATTGAAAAATTATAGAAATATTTATATTTAAATGTTTGTTTTAATTAATGAGATTTAATTAGAAACAATATGAATGTGTGGTCAAATAGATAAGCCAAAAGATATTTTTATACATTGATGAAATTGCATGTTTTTAAATGGATAGTTGAAGAGACATAGATTCCGGATAGAAAATTGAAAAGATTGTTTGCAATAGTGTTAGTTTGCATTAGAAGTAAATTAGGAACTAACTATATTGAAAAAGGTAAATAGTTATTATGTTTTATTTCCATAGAACAAATTAATCGTTGTGATTGGAATATTAAAGAATCTATATAATTGAGTTTATTAATATATATGTTTGGTGTATATATAATATGGAACATGTAAAATATGTTAAGGGTAAATTCATTATCGTATTTCATTTTAATAAGATGTATGCAATATATTATTGAATAGAGATTTAAAATGGATTGATTAGTGTATATGGGTAAATGGGTAGAGAAACGATATTTTATTATATTAAAGTGATTTCATGTTCTAAATAGGAAATTGAATGAAATGTAAGACTTGTTTAGGAAATGGAAAGAGTTTACTTGCATGGATTTGTGTCGATTTAAAAGTAAATCAAGAAGTTGTTTTATTGATGAGGCAATCAATTATGTTATTTATTAATTTATATTTAGATTAATTGAATCATTGTGATTGGATTATGAAAGAAATATGGATTTAGTATATCCAAAAGTAGTATCTTCCTCATGATTATCTTAAAGGATTTAATTCTCTGTATTCAGTAAAGGGAAGTAAGTTTAATTGTTTTAGATTTTCAATAATGAAAAGGGAAATAGGGGTTATGATTATTTTAGATGATCTAGTTATCATGTCTTTGACTTTGTCAACACTACCTATTGAATGAGTATGGATTTAGAAATCCAAATATTAGATTTGATTGATGACTTGAATGCTTTTGTTGCTATGTCGTCAAGTTGCATTGTTGGTTTTGGGATTTAGTGTTAGTCCTAAATTATAAGTCTTCTAGAAGAACTTAGAGGATAAGGGCTGTTAAATCTTTATGCCATCCAGTTGTTTTCCCTTGGGCAGTGCATGGCGTCTTTTCAGTTTTACCCAGTTTTCACGAACGGGGATGTTTGCACCTCCTTGGTTTAGGAGCTGATTATGGGATCCGTGTCTCCTTGTATGGAGTGACCTTGGTATGTGGTTTCATCTTGTTGCCTTTTGTGAAAAGAGTGGAATATGTGTTTGTTGCCTCTAAGATGTTTGGAATGAGTTCTTTTATTTGTTTTCTCCTGTGAAAGGAGTGGACTATGTGTTGTTGCCTCCAAGATGTTTGGAGTGAGATCTTTTGTACCTCCTATGAAAGGAGTGGACTATGTGATTATTGACTCCAAGATGTTTGGAGTGAGTTTCTATTATTTGTATCCTCTTTGTGTTGGAGTGGATTATGATGCCTAATTGGTATGCACTTGTGGTTCCCTTTGTGATTGGTTGTGAGTGCATTGTCCATTAGAAGAGTGACTTTTGATAGGGGCCGGAGCCCAAAGTGGTAAACTGGGTAACTTTCAGAAGTGAGTTAATCAAGTGATAATTAAATTAATGTACTTAGATGATTAGGATGTAGTTCACACTAATCAAGATAATTTATTCTTCACTCATAGACACAAGGGCTTGTTTAGACTTGGGATGAGTGAAAAGACCTGGAATGGCAAGATCAACTATCTTGTTCTTACGTGAGGTAGTTGATTCCACTTGAGTGAGTATGAGTGCCGAGATTCGGTTGAGGCCACCAAGATTACTTGTGTCGGAGCCTATGAAGAATGCCCAGAGGAGATCTCATGACAAACCTTGCGATGACACTCTATCTAGGACAACTGTTGTTAATTGTTTTATATGTATGGTTCTGTGAACATACTTGATCTACTTTATGTCTGGAAGCAATGTGACCTATGTCAGTGATGTTGGAGTTGTACTTGATTCGTACTTGTATGGTGAATAAGTTGTACCTATTAGTTCATTAATTTGGTTATGTCAGTATGAGTCTGCCTTTGGTTAGAGGTAGTAGAATCTTTGTCCATGTTACTTTGTTACTATCTCCTAGCATGGGGGTGGGCCTTCGAGTACCACATTGGTTGGGTGGAACATGCACCAAAACCGTTGGGTCCCCATCTATCTTCAGTAATCGGTGGCGAGACATCCAGATGGACAGCTCGTGGTTCTTGTTGTAATTCCTTGCATTGTAATATTTCAGTTTGTATAAGTTATTTTATCCCTCTTATGTTTATGAGGTGAAATTTTGTAATTGTAATCTTATGTACTATTGCCTCATTTTGGGAATGAGTGATGTAACTATTGGATTAAGATAATGTTTACGAGATTGTATCTTGGTTTATTATCTTATTATGTTATGTGGTATTCTTATTATTTATGATGGTTATTTCATAAAGTTCATAAGGCTATGGTTATATGTAATATGTATGTGTGGGTTTAAGGAATCCTAACCTTGTAGCCTTAGAGGTTGTTGTTAATTAGTAAGTGAATGTGTACGTTAAATGCACTTTATAAAAAAAAATTGGTTCGTTAAGATGTTAATTGCAACTTCCTTTAAGGTTACTTGGCGGGGCTTTACAATATCCCCCTATTTCATTGATGGCAACACATGATGTGAAAAAAAATCAATAACAAACATGAAAACTTTGATCACCAACACACTGATCTATATCAACTCTTTCTTTCTTTCTCCCCCTTACATCATACTCTCCTTTTCCACATTAATCTCTCTCTCTTTTATAACTAAACATATTTTTCTACATTATTTTTCTCCCCCCTTTGACATCAATGGAAAAGGAAAATATATTTACATCTCTTTCTCCCTTTAACATCGAACATACACACTTTCTCTCTTTATTGCTCTACATAATCCCCCTTAGGAGCACACATCAAACTTTACCAACTATAAGAGAGGGGGTCTAACCATGTCAAGGCCCCAGGTCACAGAGAGCCAAGGGCAGAAGGTTGCCCTAACTTACCTCACTCTAAAGGAATACTATGAAACAAGGGACAAGAATGATGAGAACTATAAAGATCTTCTACCACTCTACAAACCTGAAATCTAAATTGGGGTTAGGCGAGCTAGTTTTTGGGTTCAACGCTGTACCTCAGGTAGCTCTTTGCTTGAGGAAGAAAGTGTAGTTCTAGGATGACATCATGGTGTGCTGGCATCTGTATGACCAATGGACTAAAAACATAGTATGAACTGTTAGAAAACAAGCCAACACCCTAGCTAGTGACTTCTAAAGGAACAAAATAGAATTATAGAGTAGGAAAGGTACAAACATATATGATAAAGTAAATATATGAGAGCTAAAGAAATGAAGATAATCTCACCAAGGCGCCGGTTCACCAGCTAGCTCCAAAAAGAATGTCCACCTACACATAAGAGGGGAAATTTGTTGGGGCTGTATAGGGGTCTGCCTCAGTTAGACCCCCACTTTGGTGTTTCCACCTCCACGAACAACCAAATAGAAATGAGGGAGAAATGTATGATAATGAAGTATGAAAAGAAGGAATGCAAATAACACTACAAAAAAGTAAATAGCTACTCAACTAGATTGCAAAGGAGAGGAGTGAAATATTACCACCTCCACCAAGAGCTCACTAGCCAATGGAGGAGAAAGAAGGCTTGAAAAATTACCACAACCTCGACTATGATGAAGGGAGGTGTTGAAAAACCTCAAGCCCACATTGTAATGGCTTGCTTCACACTTGCTTTACGAAGCTGACGAAGTGTTGCTGCAATGGAGTGTTGAAGTGCTATAAATTATTGAGAATGTGGAAAAAGGATGGACTAAATTCTTAGAGATTTCCAAAAGAGATCATGAAGAGATGAAAAGAATGAAGAAGAGATGAATTTGAAGAAGAAGAGGGAAGAATCTGCCATTTTTGGGGTCGGTTGGTCAAAAAGGGATGTTACAAATCGACCCCAATCGAAAGTGTAATGCCTCTACCAACTTCAGATGTAGGAATCTGTCAGGGACATAAGCACACTACGCGGACATTTGCATGCCACACACACATCCTCGATAAATATTATTCTATTGACACAAAGGATAGATCCCAAGTGGAAGGAACACAACTTGCTGATGTGGAATTTTGCCTTTGGATTTGGTTTTCTAAGGTGAGGATATGTAAAAGGGGAATTTTCGTGAGGGGTGAAAATTTGCTCCTATACATTTTTCCCCCACTTTAGCAAGCACGAATAATGATGAGTGCTTCAGTAAAGTAGATCAAAGAGTGAGTAGGGTTAAAATGTATACCTGAACCGTCGAGGAAGCAAACCACGATCTAGTAAGCTCGAAGGTACAGGACAGAACAAAGGACTCCTTAGCCCCACAAAACTATGAAGTTGCACAAGGTACACTGAAGGCCCTCAAACCAAAGATGGACAAATCCCATAGGATGCAAGTGTCTTACAAGACTTTAGACCTGCAAGAAGGTGTCACTCAAGATATCTCACATGAGGGGAAACCCAAAGAAGTAAGCATCTCACAAGCCTGCAGAGTTGCAAGGAGACAACCCCCAAGATCTCTCACATGAAGGAAGCCCCATGAAGTATGCGCCTTACAGGCCTACAAATTTTCAAGAAGGTATCCCCCAAGATCTCTCACATGAAGGAAGCTCCATGAAGCATGTGCCTTACAAGCCCACAAACCTACAAGAAGGTATCCCCCAAGATCTTTTGCATGAAGGAAACCTAGATGAAAGTGCCTTACAGGCCTGTAGACCTGCAAGGAGGTGTCCCCCAAGATATATCACATGGAGGAAACCTAAAGGAAAGAGTACCTTATAGATCCGCAAACCTACAAGGAGGCGTTCCTTAAGATCTATTGTATGGAGGAAACCCAAAGGAAAGGGACTCCAAAGAGTCAAATTTGAAAGCAGCTTTACAGGCACACCTGCAAAGCGACATGTTTACCTACAAATAAAGCATGTCAAAACATAAAGCGGCCATGTAACAAGTCAAGTGGATATTTACACAAACCATTGAAAAATTATGAAGATTTCAAAGGGATCCCTCGGGAACCTAGTGTGGAGGGGGGGTCTGCTCAAGGGACACGCTGTTTGAAAGTGCAAGAAATATGTTCTTTCTCAAATCAATTCATCATCAAGGAATCCTTGTGAAATATGTTAACTTCATCAAGAAATTCGAAAGGAAGAAAGTGCACCCTCGCAAGGGGAAGGTAAAGAATTATTCCACCTCAGAGGAAAGTTCTCAAGTTCTTTCTTTATGAACCCATGATGAAGGAAACACGTTCCGTTAGGGGTCCAAGTTGAGAATGTGATTCCTGAAAAAGTGTGCAAAGATTCTCAAGAAAATATTCATTGGCAATGAATGCATTTTATGAAAATCAGAGTATCATGACGTTGTCACACATGAGAGGGAAAACTCAAGCAAAGAAGAGAGAAAGATCAGAAAAGAGCGAAAGAGAGATAAACATAAACATAAGGCATAGGGGTGATTTGACATTTCAAGGTAAGAACTGCTCATAAATATATATAAGTATAATAGTAGTATATAAATTAACTATCATCAACCCCATACTATATCAGACCATGTGAAGAATCCACGAGAAGACAAAATAAAAAATAAAAAATTGGGTCAACATGAAAGGGGAGCCTAAATGCCCCCAACGCTTTGCATCGTCCCCAATTTTGCCGAAATTCAATCACAAACATGGAAGAATGATGATACAGATAGAAGAAGGTTTACAAAAAAAAAAAAACTCATGTACCCAAGCACCAACAAGGGTAACAAGGGTCATCCAAGAACACATAGCAATATCATGGGGGAAACACATCACAACACACACATATCTAATCTAAAGATAAAGAAGGTGTCTCCCCTTAAGACTAATCGACAAATAGGTCATCTGATTCCAACTCTAGATCATCATAAGGGGAAGGAGGAGGTGCCTGTAGTGGTGGAATATTTAGGGAAGAAGGTTCTGACCCTCCCACAACAAGGGCTAAGAAAGAAGCCCCCGTAAGGTCTTCTCTGCCAAGCTCTTGTGTAGCTAGGGCCAGTGATTTTCTGAATATCACTGACAAGGCCAAAACTTCATCCAGGGAGTTAAAAATGCACTTCACTAGAGTGCTATTTTGTACCTCAATGAATGGAGAGGGTTGTGCCCGATATTCATTGCTGGGCTCACCGAGTGATTCAAGAGTGGTGATAAACTCAGGGGAAGCTGAGGTAGGTTTTTTAACTATGATGGAGCAAGCCAACGCAGGGCCACCCTTCGGGGAAGGTGGGCTCCTCTTACGCCCTCCGTTGCTGGAAGAACCAATCTCTATCTTTTTCTTCATCGGGGGTGTGAAATCCCTATAGACGAGGCAAGAGGCGCAGGGGAAGAGGAGGAGGAGAAAACCGTAGTGGATACCACCAAAGTATTTGACATATCTATTACTTTCAAAAGAGGAGGGACATCCAAAAGGGACATCAACAAGGGTGGCTGAACTAAAGGAGAGATGAACACCTATACCCTTTTGGGGCCGATGCACTCACAACAGGAGGCATAAGTGATGTGGAGTTCAGTTGAAAAAAGGTAGAGGGGAGGAGAGAGGAGGATGTAGTAGGAGGCCCTGAAATAGGGGCGGTTATCTCCTCATCCCTTCTCTACAAGGAAACTTGCTAAGCCGCGAGAGCCTTTCACCATTTCTTGTGGTCACATGCAAGGTGGTTTCTATGAATCTTTGAGCTAGAGGTTGGATGCTGCGAGGGGACAAAAGGCTCCTACTCAGCCATGGGAGTATCTACTATAGTTATTTCCAGCGGAGGGAAAAACTCTTGAATGGGAGTAGGAAGAGAAAGTTGAGAAATAATGGAGGGAATTAGCTCTGGTGTCTCATTAATGGGCCTCTTCCCATTTACTGCTTTGGGAGTAGAAGCAGTGGGAGGCCGTAGAGGCCAAGACATAGATGACTCTCCTTGAGGACCTTTCTTTCTGCCATACAAGTAGTACCAAGGTCAAGGAGGCTTAGTAGGGAGATTTGATATCCGAACCTTAGGTTTTCGCCAAGTAGTTATCATCAGACCTAGAGGGTGAAAACCAAGCATATTCATCCAAAACTCTTCTCTAGAAAGGGAAGTAGGAGAGTCATCCCGAGAATGGGGAAGATTCTCTTTTCCCTTTTGAGAAGAGGAGGTAACTTGTTGCTATGCTACCAGAAGGGTCAAATTTGGCTTTCCTTTTCCCCCAATTTTATACCTCACATAACTTTTATAAAGTAGGTCCATCCTTAGGAGAAGCAGACTAACTAGGGCAAGCCAAAAGTGATCCAATGAATATCCCCCATGACATACCAAATAATGATATCCAGTATCATGCACTACGCGCACATAACCTTCATGGGAGAAATTTAAACAATTATGGATGATGGAGGCGATTCCATTCATGGAAGCTAGCCAAGTTATGCCTAACTTCACTTTGAACAAATCTGACTCCAAAATAACATCGAAAACTATATCTACAATCCTAGGTTGAACTAGGACGAACAAAGTTATCGAACCATAAGGTGTAAGATCAAGGCCATCATGCATTTAGATGATGGAATTTTTTTCTTCGTACTCATTTATATGCAATGAATTAAGCCACAATGTCTCTTCTATAATGACATTCACTTGGCTTGCAGGGTCAACTAGGACCCCTGTCAAATTGTTCCCATTGAGGTGAGTGGGAATGTAAAGTGGAGAAGGCTTGTTGTTCAAGGGCACATCCTGCAGTGTGAATGTCACATCCGGTGAGTCAATCACATGTTGCACAGTGGGAGTAATGGCGACCATGTTAACATACGCCTCGGGCTGAGTGATAGAATCAAAAGGATTGATAATCATGTTGGCAGAATGCAACGAAAATGGGTCCATGTATATTTGCAACTCACTATTCACTTTCGCCACTGATTTTTTTGCATTTTGTTTTCTTACCTCAAGATGGATAGTACCATCCTCGATGCGGTCCTATATCTCATGATGCAGGTACATATAGCGTTCAGTGTCATGTTCGTTAACTCGACGGTATTGACATAAGGTATTCACATCGTACCAACTAGGGTAAGGTTCCTGTAGAGGCTTAGGGTTCTCCAAGGTTATGATCCTATCCTTCAACAACCTTTGTAGGATGGAAGAATAGGATTCTGCTAACTTGGTGAACTTTCGGTTGCATCTGAGGTCGTTATCATTTGTAGTGGCTACTACATTCACAACAACCTTAGCTTTTCTAGAGATTTATACAACGAAATTCCCTTCTAGACGGGAGCGTGAGGAGGATCCCCCGAACCAAAAATACTATCTATTGATATTCTCGTAATGTCGCACAAAGATGTGAAAAAGAAGGGTATTTCATAAGGGTGAACTTCTCTTGCCAAGGCCTCTATAAGTTCCCTATGAATACCTTATGTATGTCAGAATCAAGCAACAAATACAAGATTTGTGAAAAGAGTGCTTGGTACCATGCTATGAAATCAGTAATATTTTAATTATCCCCTTGCTTACATCAGACAAAATTTGAAAAGGTCATCTTCAACCTGATGTTAGCTTGGAAATGTCATAAGAATTGATTCATAAGTTGATCAAATGAGAAAATAGAGTTATTAGGCAAGGAATAGTACCACTCGAGTGTTGTATCCTTGAGAGATCAAGGGAATAGATTTTCCATCAATACATCATGATGGAATAAATCTATACATAGGGCGTTAAAGGTGGAAACATGCATTTGTGGGTCCCCTTTGCCGCCATATTTTTCAAATTTGGGAATCTCCATTCCTTGCGGGAAAAGAGTATTTAGAATTTCTATCGACAGTGGGCTATGCCAGAAGAAGGGTTGAAAGATAGGATAGGTAGAGGCTTGGGAGAGACTCACCAGATAGCTTTGCATCTTGCCCATATTTTGAAGAAGGGTGTTCAGAATAGGGTCATTAGCTGACATAGGACTAGTGGAACCTCCTCTAGAATCACTATCGAAGCCACCTTCAAAACCACCAACATGGCCACCATCAAATCCACTAGCGAGGCCACTTCCATTGATAGGATCTCCGTCAGATCCACCTCTGCTTTCAAAGCCAACACCATGACCTCCACAAGAACCACCTCTATCGTCGAAGCCACCACCACTACGAAAGTTCCCATCGCTCATCTTGCCAAAACCTCCACTGCTAGAGGTGACAAGAGGGGTGAAACTGAAACCTAAGGGTATTCTATTTACTTTGGTAGTTTTAGATCTCTCAGAGGTAGGGGAAACTAATTGAAGGGATCCGCATCCACCATGTACACAGATGTGGGAGGCATCGACACTCCTAATTGTCTCTCATGTTCCTTGAAAGGGGCCCCTTGTAAAAGGTTAGCATTATTTGAAGGGGCACAAGCTTCAATCATACTAGAGAGGATAGCTAGGAGCTCTATACCTATTCAATCTCTTCCCACCATATACTTGATTTTGCTAATAACCTTAGTGGCTCTGGCCAGCTTCAGGTCCTTTTCCAAGTGATTCTCTAAGTAGCCCAACCCTTTGCTAAGGGTGGCGATATATTCTGAAGGAATGTGAATAGATTCGTGCTCATCTACCGATGATGGTGTAGGAGATGCAAGAGGAGTGAGGAAATGGTCAGTCTCATCTGAGAATCCTACTTTGCCTCACGACAATTGCTCCTGGGTAGAAAGACCAATCAAAGGTAAAAAAAGAGACTAGTAGAGAAACTAGAAGTGGCCCTCATCTTCTCCATTGAAAGATGTTGTACACTTCTCCTAACAATGTACCCAAAGGTCATGGACTAGGTTGTGATGCTCATAAAACTTCACAACACTCAGGGGCATGATGACCGCAAGGTATAAGGGAAAAGCGTCAACACTAATGAATGGGTAGAAGTTTGTTCACATCGCGTTCACCAAAAATGTAAGAGAGGGGGACAAACCACATCAAGGCCCCAGGTCATGGAGAGCTGAGGGTAGAAGGTTTACCTAACTTACCCCACTCTAAAGGAATACTATGAAATAAGGGATGACAATGATGAGGACTATAAGGTCCTTCTACCACTTTACAAACCCAAAATCTAAATTGGGGCTAGGCGAGCTAATTTTTGGGTTCAACACTGTACCTCAAGTAGCTCTCTTCTTGAGGATAAAAGTGTGGTTCTGGAATGATAGCGTGATGCACTAGCATCTCTTAAGTGTGCTGGCATTCGTACAAATAGATGACCAAAAATACAATATGAATCATCAAAAAATAAGTTGACGACCTAGCTAGTGACTTTTAAAGGAACAAACAGAATTATAGTGGGAAAGGTATGAACGGATATGATAAAGTAAATATATGAGAGCTAAAGTAACAAAGATAATCTCACCAAGGTGCTAGTTCACTAGCTAGCTCTAAAAAGAATGTCCACCTACACACAAGAAAAAGGGGAAATTTGTTGGGGATGTATATGGGTTTGCCTTAGTCAGACCCCCATTTTGGTGTTTCCACCTCCACGGACAATCAAATTGCAACAAGGGGGAAATATATGATAATTAAGTATGGAAAGAAGGAATGCAAATAACAATAAAAAATAGTAAATAGCTACTCAACCAAATCACAAAGGAGAGGAGTGAAATGTTACCACCCGCACCAGGAGCTCACTAGCCAATCGAGGAGAAATAAGACTTGAACAATCACCACATCCTTGACTGTGATAAATGGGGGTGTTGCAAAAACTCAAGTCCAGGCTACAATGGCTTGCTTCACACTTTATTTATGGAGTTGACATAGTGTTGTTGCTGCAATAGAGTGTTGAAGTTGTGGAAATGCTTGAGAATGTGGAAAAAGGATGGACTGAATGCTTAGATATTGCTAAAAGAGATCGTGAAGAGATGAAATGAATGTAGAAGGGATGAATTTAAAGAAGAAGAGGGAAGAATCTGCCATTTTTGGGGTTGGTTGGTCAAATAGGGATGTTACAGATTGACTCCAATCAAAAGTGTAATGCCTCTACCAAATTAAGATGCAGGAATCCATCAAGGATGCAAGTGCACCATGTGAACGTCTGTGTGCTGTGCTCATGTCCATAAAAAATATTCTTCTACCGACACAAAGGACAGATGCTAAGTGGAAGGAAGGTAGTTTTTTTATGTGGAATTTCACCTTCGGATTTGGTTTTCTAAGGTGAGGATATGTAAAAGGGGAATTTATGTGAGGGGTTCAAATTCATTCCTATACACCAACTAGCAACCACCACACATATCATTTAACACATATGAATAAGGAAAACACCAACTTTTACTAATACTAACTCTCGATAATAGCAACAACCAAAAAAACACTACCTACTCCCCCTGAGAGGTAGCCTCCAACATTAGTCTAGAACAAAGAATGAATCTTGAAATCCACTGGATTGATGCATATACTTATGCATCTAGTTCAAAGAAGGAGGGGTAATTACCCCTAGCTTCTCCTGGAGATAATTAAAAGTATGCTTATGAAGACCCTTAGTGAATATCAACAACCCAAGCCTTTTTACGTACACACTCAAGCTTCACTTCATTCTCTTCAACCTTCTCTCTCAAAAAGTGATATCGAATTGAGATATATTTTGTCCTTAGGTGCATCACATGATTCTTTGAAATGTTAATGGAACTTGTATTATCACAAAAGATAGAGATTGGTTCATCATATACAAGACTAATATCCTTCAAGTTTTGCTCCATCCATAACACCTATGTGCAACAAGATGTTGCTGTAATATATTTTGCCTCTGCAATAGATAAAGATATTGAAACTTGCTTCTTGCTCAACCAAGACACCAATCTACATCAAAGAAATAATGCACCGCCACTTGTACTTTTCCTATCATCAACACACCCAACCATGATCAAGATTTGATCATTTTCATCTTTGAAGTAAAGATTACTATCTACAATACCTTTATTGAATCCTTATCGTGTCAAGTACTTGTCCACCCTAGCATACCAAGCTCTAGGAGCTTGCTTTAATCCATATAATGAATTCTTTAATTTTTAGACCATATCCAATTTGTATGATAATTGAAATCCTTTTGGTTGTTCAATAACTTCTTCTAACTCACCATTAAAGAAAGAAAACTTCACATCCATCTGTTATACTTTTAAATATTTGTTTGCTACAAAAGCCAAAAACATCCTGATAGCTTCCATTCTTGCCACTCGAGCAAAAGTCTCCTCAAAATCTATTCCTTCTACTTGTGAGAAGTTCTTACACACAAGTCATGCCTTGTTTCTTACCACTTCTCTATTCTGGTTTAGTTTGTTCCGAAATACCCACTTAGTTCCAATCACATTCTTGTTTGATGGTCTTGGGACAAGTTCCCAAGTCTAACTCTTCTCAATTTACATTAGTTCTTCTTCCATAGCCTTGATCCAATATTCATTCTTGCATGCTTCAATCACTGTTTTATGTTCAAATTTATAGAGTAAACATAGATTTACCTGTTCTTTAGCCATAACAACTTTTCTTCTTGTCAAAAAACCCTTGCTTTTGTAACCAATGATCTAATCTTCACATGGATTTTTCTACACATACTTAGGGGTCTTAAGGAACCTTTCCAAAACTTCTTCCTCTTCAATTTGAACTTTTTTTTCCTTATCTTCATCTCTATCATTTTATCTCCAAGAGGACTCATCTGATTCATATCCATCTATTACCACAAAATTATTTTGTAAGTGTTCGTCCACTTTGACATTTGCAATTTAAATAATCTTCTTCAGTCTCTTGTTGTAGTGATGATAAGCTTTGCTTCTTGTAGAATATCCAAGGAAGATACCTTCATCAGATCCTGTATCAAACTTATCTAAGTTTTATTCATTTCTTCTGATATAACATTTTCTTCCAAACACTCTAAAGTATTTGATAGTAGGATTCCTTCCATACCATACCATATATGGAGTCTTTGCATTATTTTCTCTTACTTGAACTCTAATAATAATGTAAGCAACAATATCAAATACTTATCTCTAGTAGACTTTCAATAGTTTTTCCTCTTTCATCATTGTTCTTGCATCCTCTTGAACAATCTTATTCTTTATTTTAACCACTCCATTCTGCTGAGGAGTCTTGGGGTAGATAAATACCTTTTCCCTTGATTCTCACAAAAAATGTTAAACTTATTAAAGGAAATTTCTCCACATCTGTCATACCTCAAACACTTGATTTTCATATCCATTTCATTCTCAACCATAAATTTTAATGATTTTGATCAATAACATGAAATACCTGTCACCTTGAAGACTTCTTACTCTGGTAGGGCCACAATGGTCTGTATGCACTAGTTCCAATAGTCTGGTAGTATATTGGTCTTTGAATTTGAAACTTCTTTTTGATTACTTCCCAATTTGACATTCCTTGTAGACAACATTAATGGGCTTTATAATCCTTGGAAGATCTCTCATAGCTTGAACTAAACTGATCCTCACTAGGAAATCAAAATTTTTATGACCCATCCTTCTATGCCATATCCAACATTCATTAATCTAAGTCATAAAGCAATGACCATCAACACCTTTAAGTTGAAAAACATTTCCATCTATCCTTCCAACAACAACCACAATTCCAAAGTTTCTCTTGATCTCACATCCATCATCTTGAAACATAAGCTTATATCCTTTACTACACATCTTTCCAAAACTCAAGAGGTTACATCTCAAACCCTTAACATAAAGAAAATCATCTGTATTATTCTTTCCATCAAAACTAATTTAACCTTTTCCACATATCTTATTAGATGTATCATCACCAAACTCAATTGGACCTCCTTCATAATTCTCAAGTTTAAAAAACTTACTTTTTTCTGTAATCCAGTAGTTGTTCTCCAGTCTAGCATGAAGAGAAATCACCATAACATTGTGACCTATTTCTGAAGCTGTTTCCTTCACACATCTCTCAGAGTTAGCAAAATTAGTTTCATCTTCAATAGCAATGAACAATCATTCAAAGATCTATTTGGACATATTGAAGCATAATGACTTATCTTTCCACAACTAAAATATTTGAAAGACAACCTACCTCTGTATTTATTAGTACCCTTTTTTCGTTTTCCTCACAAAGATTGCATCAACATCATCAAGATCCTCTTGATTTGATTCCTCAATCTTATCTGATTTGTCAGCCTTAAACACAGTCTCAACTTTTGCATTATGTACCAAATTATCTCATTTCAAAAGAAGATAAAGCACCATACAACTGATCTCTAGAATATTTTCTTAAATCATGAACTTCCTCAATAGCATGAACTTATGACTATATCATTTAGGAAGAGTTCTCAATAACTTCTCTACCACTTCTTATTCTTCAATATTTCCACCAAGACCTCTGATGGAATTGAAAACTTCATCCACCTTCTGCATGTAGCTTGTAATGTTTTCATCTTCAAACATCCCCAGGTTCTCAAATGTGATCTTTAGATTTTGCATCTTAACTTGCTTCACCTTATCATCTCCTTCATAAATACTTTCTGAATTTGTCTAGATCTCTCTAAAATATTTCTAACTCATGACTTTCACAAGCTCAATGTTAGAAAGACTACTTAAATTAACATACCTTTCCTTACCACCTTTCTCATAGGCCTTGATCTCATCATCAATCTTTGAACCCCCAAGAGGCATACTATATTCAATCTCAATAGGCTTATACACTCCAAATCTAAGAGATACAAGGAAACCTTCCATCCTTGCATTCCAGAAGCCATAGTAAGATCCATCAAAGAAAGGAACATCCCTCTTGTGCACCATCCCAGATCTACATGAAGTGATTAAGATTTCTTCCAAGGAACCTTGCTCTAATACCAATTGTTGAATGCACACAAGACAATTGAGAGGGGGGTTAAATCAATTGTACATTAAAACTTCAAACCCTCATAAACATTCAGATCCTTATCAACTAAATTATCTCTTAATCTTTTTGAAATATTTAGCATGAAAGCAAATAACATAAAATTGAAACACAACAACACTATGCATAATAGAACACCAAATTTACGTGGAAAACCCAAGAAGGGAAAAACCATGATGAGGATTAGCTCACAACATAAAGTAATTGCAACACTGAATACAATAGGATCACTGCTAAATTACACAAAATAAGAAATAAGAGTTTTAAGTGATAAATCCATCTCAATGCAACAAAAGAGATCCACCATAACATCACCAACAAATTCATAGTCTCTGTGAAGATTGTAGAAACCTTCTACTTACTACTTCTAGTGGTCTAACTTATTAAGCTCACACTACACTTCACAATTTCACACTTCACAACTCTACAATTTGTATCACACACTTCACAGCACAATTCTCCATCAACTCATCACTTATTTATACCTTCTTCAACATTGAAAACATTCTCCAAGGTTGGCTATGCACCACAACCATGCAAATTCAAATTACATCGGCACTAAGCATTACCCTGGTGGAAATGAATGAGAGATGACCATGCATCTTAAATTGGACCCAAATCATACATATACATCATACAACAATCACATCTAAGAAAATCCATAATTATTGTAAACACCCAAGGTCAGTCAAACTAGTGTAAACACCATTAAAATTTAAGTACATTCCTTCTCAATTCCAAAAAAATCATGGACCACACACAACACTTGAATACAATCAAGAATATTCCACAAACACCCTAAAAACCAAGAAAATTCCTTTGCAACAACTTTCACCTGAAGAATGTACACACCCAATACACACTCAGAGAACCTTCCATACTTTATAACTCAAGAAATCAACTTGCAAAGAACCAAACTATGAGAAAATTCAACTTAATATAGATATGAATCTCATCATCACACTTCTAGAATTAGAAGACCAAAAATAAAACTATGGAGAAATACAAAGCAAAACCATTTCTCCCATAAACCACAACAACATACAGTTCACACACTAGTGAACACAACTCTCTCTGCACAACGATGTAGACCATTTTTTTTTAAATATAGAACCTCTGAACACCTCTGATCAACAGATCCAAACCACACAAGTAGATCTTCAATATAGAAGAAATGTGGACCAAAACTAGAACACCACACTATATATTAGAACACCCCTGCAACACATTGTTTTCCTCTTCTATTCAAATTTTCTCAAAAAAACTTGAAAAGCAAGCACCAAAGACATACTCATCATCTTCAATACTCCCTGATCACCACTACAATTCAACTATAAATCCATATAAGGTTATCAAAGCAACACTAGAGGTTGACACCAAATTATCTCATTTCAAAAGTTGATAAAACACCATACAACCGATCTCTAGAATATTTTCTTAAATCTTGAACTTCCTTATAGCATAAACTTTATCACTATAAGATTTAGGAATAGTTCTTATTACCTTCTTTACCACTTCTTTTTCAAGATTTTCACCAATAATTCTGATGGAATTGACAACTTCATCCACCATCTGCATGTAGCTTGTAATATTTTCATCTTAAGAATCCCCAGGTTCTCAAATGCGATCTTTGGATTCTACATCTTAGCTTGCTTGACCTTATCATTGCCTTCATAAATAATTTGTAACTTTTTCTAGATCTCTCTAGCATATTTCAAGCTCACAAATTTCACAAGCTTAGTGTTAGAAAGGCCACTTAAAAGGGCATACTTTGCTTTACGATTATTCTCATAGGCCTTGATCTCATCATCAATATTTGAACCACCAACATGAATAGTATATTCTAAATAGACTTCCAAACTTCAAATTGAAGAGATACCAGGAAACCTTTCATCCTTTTCTTCCAAAATCCATAGTCTGATCAATCAAAAAAAGGAGCATCCCTCATCCTAGATCTACCTCAAGTGGTTAATCTTTCTTCCAAAGAACCTTGCTCTGATACCAATTATTGAATGCACACAAGATAATTGAGGAGGGGGGGTGAATTAGTTGTACATTAAAACTTCAAACCCTCATAAACATTCAGATCCACATCAACTAAATTAACCCTTAATATTTTTGAATGATTTGGCATGAAAGCAAATAACAAAAAACTAAAAAAAAAACTATGCACAATAGAACAAGTTGTGGATTTTATACAAATCCGTTTCCTCCAATTGAAAATTGTTTAATGCATAATTATTTATATAAGGGTAGGCATTTGACGGGGCATAATTCCCAACATTTATATTTTCTTGAATATGATGTTTGATAGCCATACTTAAATCTTTGTTGTTCCTAGTAGAGTCCCTAAAGATTATGTTATTTCGCTCCTTCCGAAGTCCCCAAGAAATAAAGGGAGGGACTTGTCACCAAATACCCACAATAATATTGTGAGAAAAAGAACACAAATTCCAACAATCCACAAACATCTTAATTGTAGGAGGGAAAACTTCCCTTGAGTAGGAACAAAGAAAAAACATATGCATGATTGACTCCTCAACATCATTACATAGGTAGAATTTCCTAGCTAATTTAAAACCTCTTTTCTTTAAATTATCCAAGGCAAGAGTCTTACCATGGACAATAACAAACCAAAAAAATTCAATTTTGGAATTAGATTTTTAATCCAAACTATGTTCCAATGAAAATCATCCTTCGGGGTCAAGGGCTTTACCAAGACCTCATAGAAAGACTTAACTAAGATGTTCCTTGATGAATTTTTGGTCCAAATCCATTCATCTCTTCTTTCTTTAAAAAAAAATTAGCATCCCAAATAAGTTGAAGAAGGTGGCGTAGATCAACATCCCAGGTAAAATCTCTACCACCTCTAAGAGTGGCTCCATTTAGATAGTTTGTAAAGATTTTCCATCTAGGCTTCAAGCCATTCCAATCAATATAATTAGTTACTTGTTTCCCAAGAGTTCTTAACATCTTGTTTCCTAATATAATTAGTTTACCTATTTCCCAAGAGTTCTTAATACCAATCTGCATCCAAGAAAGAATGCATCACCAGTTGTACTTTTCTTGTCACCAACACACACAACCATGACCAAGATTTGATCATTTTCAACTTTGAAGTAAAGATTACTATCTGTGGTACCTTTATTAAATCCTTGCTATATCAAGTACCTATCCAACCTTGCATACCAAGCTCTGAGAGCTTGCTGCAATCCATATAATGCCACCATATTCAATTTTTTTGATAGCTGTAATCCTTCTGGTTGTTCAATGTATACCTCTTCTTCTAATTCACCATTCAAGAAAGAAGACTTCACACCCATCTGATATAATTTGAAATCTTTGTGTGTTGCAAAAGCCAAAAACATCCCAATAAATTCCATTCTTTCCAACAGAGAAAAAGTCTCCCCAAAATCTATTCCTTCTACTTGTGAGTAGCCCTTACACACAAGCCTTGCCTTGTTTCTTACCACTTCTCTATTCTAATGTAGTTTTTTCTAGAATACCCACTTAGTTCTAATCACATTCTTGTTTGTTGGTCTTGAGACAAGTTCCCAAGTCCGATTCTTCTCAATCTGTATTATTTGTTCCATAGCCTTGATCCAATATTCATCCTTGCATGCTTCAATCATTGTTTTAGGTTCAACTTTAGAGAGTAAACATAGATTTACATTTTCTTCAGCCATAGTAGCTTTTATTCTTGTCAACACACCATTTCTTTTGTCACCAATTATTTGATCTTCGCAATGATTCTTCTACACATACTTAGGGGTCTTAGGGATCATTTTTAGATCTTCTTCATCTTCAATTTTAACTTCTTTTTCCTTATCCTCATCTCTATATATTTTTTTGCAAGAGGACTCATCTGATTTATATCCATCTTTGACCACTGCATTCTTCTATAAGTCTTCATCCACTTTGACATTTTCACTTTCAATAATCTTCTTCAGTCTCCTGTTGTAGCACTTGTAAAATTTTCTTCTTATAGAATATCCAAAGAGGATACTTTCATCAGAACTTGTATCAAAATTTCCTAAGTTTCATTCATCTCTTCTGATATAACATTTTCTTCCAAACACTCTGAAGTATTTGATAATAGGATTCATTCCACACCATAACTCATAGGGATTATTTGCGTTGTTTGCTCTTGCTTGAAATCTGTTAAGAATGTAAACAATAGTATGAATTAATTCTCTTGTATGCTTTCAATAGGTTTTCCTCTTTCATCATTGTTCTTACAGCTTCTTAAACAGTTTTATTCTTTCTTTCAACCACTTCATTTTGTTGAGGAGTCCTAGGGGTAGATAAATTCCTCTTTATCCCATCATTTTGTTGGTTCTTTTCTTTTTCCAGCTAAACCTTGAAATCCTCTAAAGGAGAGCCAACCCTTATGCTCAAGAATTTTGAAAATTAGTGGCCAACTAATGAGTAAGGATTCTCAGGCCCTCACTCCTACTCTTTGGTCTTTGTGAAACCAAGGAGGGTACTCCTCAACATACTCAAAAGATACTTAGTGCCTAGAGATTTTTATACATAGATCAACTCTTATTGAGTGCAATTAAGCATCCTTCATCAAAGGTTTGGCTAACCTTTGAACAAATTATAGCCTAATGCTAAAAATTACAAGGAATTGCAGGATTGCACTTCACAATTGAAAATATTTTAAATTATTTTTTTCTCATTCCAAATCTCTAGTAAGGTGCATTGTAGATCACTTATTCATAGAATATTCTAATTAATAGACTAGTGCTTTATCTATTGGGAAATGGAGTCAAATAATGTAATAACCAATAATACACAAGCTATTTATTTAGAGATTAATAGACTATTGTCACACCACATTGTAGCATTCAACACACTATGTTCAACACATAACTTCTTACCAAATCCTATGCTCCTCCCTATAGATTTGTGACCTTATCTTAGCATTTAATCAACTCATTGAATTGAAGCCAAAAAAAATCCACACAATCAATCAAAAAAATTGAAGACGAACTAGAAGATTATTAACCCTTTCATTCATAACTTGTAGGAGAAATTACATAAGAGAGTATATGTATAGGAACTTAATATTTTCCTTCATTTTTGTGGCTTGCATAAAACTATTTTAAGATTACTACATATTTTACTTATACCCTAGACATCCTACGGTTCTATATATCAACATTTATACAATATGATTCTTCCTAAACCTAGCTCCTCACCTAAACCATTATAAGACTAAAAAGTAAAACCCCTATAATCATCCTTAAAATCCCTTTTATAGAACAAGGGAGCAACACGCACTAGGATGAATTATAGGTACATTTAACTTCATTTCATTTTTCATTTCACTAGAATTCAAAAATCTTCCCTTGACAGTTATAAGTAATCATTTGTAGAATAGGGGAGAGCAAAATATCAAAAACTGTTCACTGGAGAAGACCCACTAGCCTTCCAAAAGGTGTTGCTGTCACACCATCAAAATTTGCACATTCACATTGACCCAAAAAAAGTCACCATCAACACAAAAGAAAGAAAAAACAAGAACCCACATCACAACACACCAGCCCAAAGGAAAATAGTCAACAAAAATGATAAAAAAATGAGCATCAACTTAGAAAGGGAGTGGGGTGCTATTCTACCTTGTCAACAGAAGAAAAAGAATGCACACTCAGTGTCCTTATTGAAAGTGAAGTAGACATTGCCACCTCATCCTTAGAATCAACCAAATCACTCATTCCCATGAGATACTAGTGGTAGCCAGAATCAGTTTCATCTCCACTATTAGAGGGATCAACTAAGACTTCAATGGGAGACTGATGACATCCCATGAGAGCTTGGTGATACTTATTCTTTCTTGCAGTTTCCCTCTCAGGCCTATCAATTTTATTTTCCTTTCCCTTGACCAACTCCTTTGAGACAATTCGGCTCCTCAGATGATAAGTACGCTTGAGAACACCACATGCAAACTTCCTATCAGCTCTTGCCTTCTTCTTTGGTGTTACAAGAACCTCAGGCACATCTTGTTCATCCTTGGGAACATCACTCTGAGACTCAAGAAGATTAAGTCTCCTGGACCTTCGAGCTAGGCTAACAAACACACTCACCTTACCCATTCTTGACAGAGACACCACCCTTGACATACAAAGCTAGCAAAAACTCTACAATTACCAAGAAAACTTCACATGATCACTGAAGACTTAATTATCACAGATAGAAAATGGTGAAAATAACACAGAATAAATCCTCATTCAATAGATCAACTGGAGAATGTATACATTAATGTTCCAAGGGAGTTCGCACATGTGAGCCGACAACCCTTCTCTTGATTCTAAATCTCGATCGTTGATCTCCAGGATGTCATGAAGCTTGTTTATCAACCTTGATGATTGCAAGAGAGCAATCATTCATGCATATTAGGATCAAATTTAGTAATCCTGCATGTGATGTTAGCCTTTAATGTTTTCTCACATGAAGCAAAAATGGCTATCACGTTCATATTTTTGGTTTTTGAATGTCAACCGTTGATCTCCTTCTGAGATGGCACGTCGAACGACCTGGATTCAATCAACAAGTTTTTAATTTCATCGGTGATCGCTGAATAATCCCTCAAATAATGAGAACCCTGCTAGCAAGATGACATCTCATCTACCCGTGGGCTCCACCATCGTCATTTGAGTCCAAGGAAATATACATGCGTCACAAGCCTGCTGACCTTGCGACTTTTATTAAAGTAATATTTTATTCCCATGGGGTACACAGGGAACGATTGAGATTTAATCTCACTATGGCATCTTGGCCATCAATCTAAAGCTTCATGTTGTTGGGCACGATAGTGGAGACTGAGCCCCACCATGCAAAGGGAAATGTGTCCAATGCTTGTTGACCCAACAACTTCTTCGTGATTCCACCAACATTCCTCGCGGGGTGCACGGGGAATGACAAAGATTCAACCCATGAGATCGAGCCTTCATCAAAATCTGCACATGCACACACATTAGTTCTAAAGATGAGGCCATGAATAGGTCAATGAGACTTAACCCTTGAGGAGGAAGACTTAAAACCTAAGTCTTTAAACATGAATTATTTAGCCCGACCATGGAAAAAATTAAAATGCTAAACTTGCAGATGGTGACTGACAAATCTGGAAAAAAGGGGTTGATGCGAATAACGATTTTAATGGCTTAATACACAAATTAGGCGACCGAAACGCGGGTGCACAAGTCAACGTAGGATTAAAATGTTTAACATTCATGACCATATGAATTCTGAAAAAGAGGTTTTTTTAACCTAAAACCCTAAGCCGTACCCTTGAACACAGAAGTACAAAATAATGACAAGGAAAGACCAGCTCAAAATTTAGCCAAAATTTAGGATCTCTACCAGTGGTTCATGCTCAGGGACGCATACCCCTGGTGGGTATGGTGAGAAACCAAACCTCAAGGGGAATCATAACAAAACAAAGAGACAAACCAAGGAGCCTGCCCAAACAAGGCAAACACACACAACATAAAGAAAAACAGACGAAACCTATATACAATAATTATAGGCCTATATAGTGCACATCTCATGGAGTTTAAGAAAAATTCTTTTGCAAATTCATAGGCTTCACTCCTCAAATTGGTGGCCCAAGGCCCCCAAAACTTAAGGCCAACTTTTACCTCTATCAAAAAATTTATCCTTTGTTATCTGTAATGGATCAACACTTGTACCAAGCATTTCTCAACAATCAACTCCATTGTGATTAACACAATCAACCATGCTTGATTGAATTGGAAAAGTGAAACATTCATATTCAACCTAGTTAATAATATCATAGATTTTGATCTTATATTTTTATTTTTCACCTCAAATTGAAAACGTTCAGAAACACTTTGTTGTGTACCCTATAAAAAACCCACAGATGCATCAAAAAGGAAAAAAAAGCATACTTAGGAAAATCATTGAACTGGGTAAATCCATTTATCTCAGGTTCAGTAACATATTCTAACTCATTCTGCAAATAATCTTTCAGCTCAAAGAAAAACACCTCATGAATAGGCCAAACAAATCAACACTCACAGGATCATCAAAGAGACACTGATGTGCAAAGGTAAATCCATGTGCAATATCAGGTAGAACAACAAATTCTTCAACATTATCAGCTAGCAATGATGTTGATTCAAATTCCATATGTTTGTCATGATGCAAATTTTGATCATTCAATAACAAACCCCTTCTTTCATCCATGAGTACATCATCATCCTTTTCATTTATAACAAACATTTCAATTTCTTCTTCACACAAACAATCATGAGCAGTAGGGAGATAACCACATTCATCTGCCCCTTCATCATTTCTAACTCCGTCTTTAGGATCAACACTCTGAACACATACAATGTTACCCTCAAATTGTTCATAATTTATAATATAAATATATTCCAATAATGGCAAGTCCTCATCACATTCCATGTTTGCATCCAATGCCATTTGTTCATTCAGTGGTGTATAAGTGACTTTATCAGTATTCAAATCATTAAATCTTTCATGTGAATAAAGTACTTTCAGATCATCTTCATAAAGATAGTTAGAATTCTAAGAGGAACAAGAAAAAACTTCAATCTCATGTTGATCCTTACATTTACTAGCTATGTGAGTGTCAAATGTAAGATAACCAGAAGCAATACCTTCGAGGAGCTCATCAATGTGTTGCCTAATTTTCTTATTTCCATTCTCTAACGTTGGATTGGATGCATCATCAGAGTCATCAAGAAAGAGTGGATTATTTCTTCACCAATAAGGATCATCATTTCTCATTTCTATCAAAGATGGTAGCTCATCAAATAAGGGATTATGCCATACATTCATTGTTGTCATAAAAGCTTCTCCTCCCTCAACATGATGGTTCAAATCTTCCATATTATCATTGTATTCAAAATCATTACAATCACTAGAAGAGAATAGAGATATATTTTCAACTTCATTCACATCATCAATGATCAACATGTTTGATCCACATTCTAAAAACTCTCCATGGGAGGAGGATTGTTCCTCCTCAAGTAGATATATATCTCCATTATCATTTTCACACACCCTATTCGAAGTAGAAGATTCCACCTCCATTTTATCATGACAAATAGAGTCAATAGAGGAGTGACCATATCTAATGTCATCATAGTTACTACAATAGGGCGATCAATCAATATTGAAACTGTGTTCAGCCTGAATGCTCAAATTTTCATTTCTAACATCTTGCCCCCTGTTGTGCCATGAGGTATTAACAACACATCCATCATTGTTAGTGAAAAAATATTAGAAGGGAACGACCTCTCTCATTTATTCTACTTCTTCCTCATTCAAGATACCCCAAGCATGTAGTTCATGCTGATCTATTTTATCTTCAAAACTTGTATCTTCATCTTTATCATTATTACGTTGATCAATATGTGTTACTTGTGAAATGATTACAATCGTTACATCCACCCATATAACAAAATGGATGTTCATGCTCTGCTATACCTTCTCCATGTGTTTGCATTGTTCTCTTGTTTTATTTAATAGGACAACCACCACCAACATTCTGAAACATCACCTCTTGTACATGATCACACTTGGCTCCTTCTACAATCTTTATCCATTCAAACATTTGATCAAAATTTTGAGGTTTCAATTCCTCTTGCAATGTACTCAATCCAGAATCATAGATTTCACAAAACAGATCAATGCATATTGAATCCTTAGGTCTGAGGTTCTTAGGAAACTCCAACAAATCCTCCAAAACACTTGAGAACAAATAATATGGCGATTCTCCTTTGTTCCTTTTCATTCCATACAATATCTTAACAAAAGACATCTAATCAACTTTTCTCAATTTTTTTTGATATTCCTCTTGAAGCTTACTATGATTTGCATATTGTGATGATTGAGAAATCATACCAATAAAAGCATTATTATCTTGAAAAGCACTTCTATTGTCTGATCCATGAATTCCATTTGCAATAAGTGTACTAGGCCCACCAATACTTGCAGCCTTATATCCTTTCATCATTTAATATTTCAAGTTATTTTCAATATCCATAACAATTTGATATGCTTGATGTAATGTTGTGGGTTATTTGTCTCTTAGCCAATAACTCATATTACTATCAGATGCACCAAGATACACAACCAAACACTCAACATAATTTGGTCTTATACTTTCTAGAATATCCCTTATTGCCTTTGAAAATCTAAGGTTGAAAGCTAGAACCAACTTATCTTCATTTCTATGAATTTCCATAAAGTTTTTTCTTACCACACTTGGATTTACCCTTTCACCAATTTTTTCTACAAAGGCGATATCATAAACCGATTCCATGAAGCTATAGAATATGTCGGAAAATATGAGAACCAATTTCTTGCATCATCCTTCAAAGACTGAATAAAAAGCTTCATGGCAACATCCTCATGATTTACCTCATAATCTCCCATCACATCCATGAATGCTTTCAAATGCTTAGAGGTTGATTCTGAGCTCTACCTTATGAATTTGGGCAAATATTTCCTAAAAATTATAGGAATTAGGTTTGGGAAACCTTTAATACCACTAAAAGGCAATGTCATATACCTTTCAATAGAAAAATAATTTTGAGGTCATGGTAAAAAATGTTTGCCCTGCACACTTTTACTTACTATATCATAGGGAAACCCTTTTTTTTCCATATTCAGTCATTATCAATTTCAGATATGGTCATCAATTGCTTCATTCACTAATTTAACCATAATCCTAAAATATAGATGAAATCTTCATGTCTTAAATTATTTCTTAGAGGCATAATTCATAAATAAGCATACTTCTCAAATCATTATAGACATTACCCAGTACACATTAGAAGTATGAAAATGACCACTACTATTCCCTTTCTTTATGCAAGTTCATTTAATAAGGAATCATTTATTATCTTCAAGTCTTGAATACTTCTCATAAAATTTCCCTTTACACATGATAATACTTTATCTAGATTATGAGAATACCTGGAAACTTGTGGCAACTAGTAACCTTTCTTCTTGACTGAAAATATTTTCAGATCTGAAACTCTCTTCACATCTTTTAGTAGGTTCTTTAGACAGAGTCGCCACCTCTCTTCTCAAAGGATTGAACTTCAAGCAATATGAAGCTCTTTCAAAGATATATTTCCTTCTAGGTTTCCTCCAACAATAGAGTCACAAAAATTATTTGAAATTTTCTATAACACCACCACTTCTAGGTCCGAAAACTCCATAATATCTGAACTAGATGTTCAAATTCACCAAATTATTGACTCTATGATATAATCACCTACAACTAGAGATTCAAAGTTTTGTCCCCAACGGAGTTTCCATTTTGTTGGTTCTTTTTTTCCAGCTAAACCTTGAAATCCTCTAAAGGGGAGCCAACCCTTATGCTCAAGAATTTTCAAAATTAGTGGCCAACTAATGAGTAAGGATTCTCAAGCCCTCACTCCTACTCTTTGGGCTCTATGAAACCTAGGAGGATACTCCTCAACATACTCAAAAGATACTTAGTGCCTAGAGAGAATTTTATACACAGATCGATTCTTATGGAGTGAAATTAAGCATCCTTCATCAAAGGTTTGGCTAACGTTTTAAAAATTTAAAACCTAATGCTAAGAATTACGAAGAATTGCAAGATAACACTTCACAATTGAAAATATTTTAAA
Organism: Sequoiadendron giganteum; assembly: GCA_007115665.2. NCBI lineage: Eukaryota > Viridiplantae > Streptophyta > Pinopsida > Cupressales > Cupressaceae > Sequoiadendron > Sequoiadendron giganteum. The sequence goes on along the minus strand of CM021105.1, from coordinate 331,639,769 downwards.
TCATTTTTATTCTCATTCCAAATCTCTAGTCAGGTGCATTGCTAGCTCACTTATTCACAAAATATGCTAATGAATAGACTAGTGCTTTATCTATTGGGTAATGGAGTCAAATCATCTTATAACCAGTAATACACAAGACATTTATTCAGAGATTCATAGACTATTGTCACACCACATTGTAGCGTTCAACTCACGGTGTTCAACTCACTGTGTTCAACACATAACTTCTTAACAAATCCTATGCTGCTCCCTACAAATTTGTGACCTTATCTTAGCATTTAATCAACTTATTGAATTGAATCCAAAACAAATACACACAATCAATCAAAAAAATTGAAGATGAACTAGAATATTATTAACCCTTTCATTCATTACTTACAAGAGAAATTACATAAGAGAGTATATGTATAGGAACTTAATATTTTCCTTCATTTTTTTGGCTTGCATAAAACTATTTTAAGATTACCACATACTTTACTTATACCCTAGACATCCTACTATTCTATATATCAACATTTATACAGTATGCTTCTTTATTAACCTAGCTCCTTGCCTAAACCATTATAAGACTCAAAATTTGAGCCCTTGTAATTAGCCTTGAAATCCCTTTTATAGAACAAGGGAGCAACAAGAACCAAACTGAATTACAGTTACATTTAACTTCATTTCATTTTTTATTTCAGCAAAATTCAAAAATATTCCCCTGGCAGTTAGAAGTAATCATTTGTAGAACAAGGGAGAGAAAAATATCAAAAACTGTTTGCTAGAGAAGACCCACCAGCTTTCCAAAAGGCGTCGCTGTCATAAAATCAAAATTCTCATGTTCACATTGACCCAAGAAAGTCACCATCAACAGAAAAGCAGGAAAAACAAGAACCCACATCACAACACACCAACCCAAAGGAAACTAGTTAGCACAAAGGACAAAAAACTGAGCATTATCTTAGAAATGGAGCAGAGTGTTGTTCTGCCTTTTCAGCGACAAAATAATAATGCCCGCTCGATGTCCTTATTGAAAGTGGAGTAGCCATGACCACCTCATCCTTAGAATCAACCAAATCACTCATGACCATGAGATACTGGCGGTAGCCAAAATAAGTTTCATCTCCACTACCAAAGGGATCATCCGAGACTTCAATGGGAGACTGATGACATCCCATGTGAGCTCGGTGATACTTGTTCTTTCTCATAGCTTCCCTCTCAGGCCTATCAATTTTCTTTTCCTTTCCCTTGAACAACTCCTCTGAGACAATTCGGCTCCTGAGATGATAAATACACTTGAGAACATCATGTGCGAACTTCCTATCAAATCTTGCCTTCTTCTTTAGTGTTACAAGAATCTTGAGCACATCTTGTTCATCCTTGGGAACATCACTCTAAGAATCAAGGAGATTGAGTCTCTTGGACCATCGAGTTGGGCTGATAGACATGCTCACCTTACCCATTCTTGACAGAGACACCACTCTTGACATAAAAAGCTAGCACAAACTCTACAATTACCAATAACACTTCACACGCTCACTCCAGACTCTTAATTCTCGTGGATAGAAAATGTCAAAAATAACAAGGAAGAAATCCTCATTAAATAGATCAACTGGAACATGTATACATTAATTTTCCAAGGGAGTTCGCACATGCAAGCTAACACCCTTCTCTTCATTCCAAATCTCGGCCGTTGATCTCTAAGATGTCGTAAAGCTTGTTTATCAACCTTGATGATTGTAGGAGAGTAATCATTCATGCATATTAGGATCAATTTGAGTAATATTTCATGTGGCATTAGCCTTTAATGTTTGCTCGTGTGAAAGAAAAAATGGCTATCACATTCATATTTCTAGTTTTTGAATGTCAGTCGTTGATCTCCTTCTGAGATGGGACATCGAACGACCCAAATTGGGTCAACAAGTTTTGAATTTCATCAATGATCACTGAATAATCCATCAACCAATGAGAACCCCACCGACAAGATGCCATCTCATCCACCCATGGGCTCCACCATAATCATCTGAGCCCAAGGAAATATACACGCATCACAAGCCCACTAACCCCGTGGCTTTTATTAAAGCAATATTTTATTCTTGCGGGGTGTGCGGGGAACAACTAAGATTTAATCTCACCATCGCATCTTGGCCATCGATTTGAAGCTTCATCCTATTAGGCACGATAGTGGAGATCGGGCCCCACCATGTAAAGGGACACATGTCCAATGCCTGCTGACCCCGTAGCTTCTTTGTGGATGTCACCAACATTCCTCGTGAGGTGCACAAGGAATGACGAAGATTCAACCCATGAGATCGGGCAACCATCAAAATTTGTACACACACAAATGTTAGTTCTAAAGACGGGGCCATGACAAGGTCAATGAGAGATAACCCTTGAGGAGGAAGACTTAAAACCTAAGTCTTTAAACATGAATTATTTAGCTCGACCATGGAAAAAATTAAAATGATAAACTTGCAAATGGTGATTGATAGACCTAGAAAAAAGGGGCCAGTGTGAATAATGATTTTAATGGCTTAAGACACAACTTAGGTGACCAACAATTGGGTGCAAAGGTCAACGAAGGATTAAAACATTCAACGTTCATGACCATACAAATTTTGAAAAGAGGTTTTTTTAACCTAAAACCCTAAGCCCTACCCTTGAACACAGAAGCAAAAAATCATGACAAGGCAAGACTGACTCAAAATTTAGCCAAAATTTAGGAGCTCTACTAGATTCTTCATAAATTTGAATGCTTTGACTTTATCTAGAGATTTTGATTTTTTTTGAGAAAAGTAACCCATGTTATTCTAGAATAATCATCAATCAATAAAAATAATACCTATCAACTTGAAGACTTCTTACTCTAGTAGGGCCACAAAGGTCTGTATGCACTAGTTCCAATAGTCTGGTAGTAAATTAGTCTTTGACTTTAAAACTACTTCTTGCTTGCTTCCCAATTTGACATTCCTTGCAGACAACATTAGTGGGATTTGTAATTCTTTGAAGATCTCTCAAATCTTGAATTGAACTAATACTCACTAGGCAACCAAAATTAATATGACACATCATTTTATGCCATAGCCAACTTCCATTAATTTGATTGATAAAACAGTGACCATCAATACCTTTAAGTTGATAAAAATTTCCATCTTTCCTTCTTCCAACAACAATCACAATTCTAGAGCTTTTTCCGATCTCACATCCATCATATTGAAACATAAAATTATATCCTTTTCTACACATTTATCTAGAATTCAAGAATATATGTCTCAAACCCTTAACATAAAGAACATCATCTGTATTATGCTTGCCATCAAAATTGATAGAACCTTTTCCACATATCTTAAAATATGTGTCATCACCAAAATTAACTAAACCTCCTTCATATTTTTGAAGTTTAAAAAACTTAATTTTGTCACTGATCATATGATTTGAGCATCCACTGTTAGTAATCTAGTATTTCTTCTCCTTTCTAGCATGAAGAGTGGTCACCATAACATTGTGACCTATTTCTGGAGAACTTTCCTTCACACATCTCTTAGAGTTAGTAGAATTAGTTTCATATTCAATAGCCATGAACAAGCATTCACTATCTTCATCATCCCCATAATCAGATTCATCAATAGATATACTAGAATCTTCTCTAACATGATTTTTCTTAATTGTTTTACCTCTGTTTTCTTTATTTTTCTCATTCATCATCAAATATACTGGCATCTTTTCTACATGTAGCTTGTAATGTTTTCATCTTTAGACATCTGTAAGTTCTCAAATGTGATATTTACATTGTGTTTCTTAGCTTGCTTGACCTTATCATCTCCTTCATAAATACTTTCCAACTTTGTTTGGATCTCTCTAGAAGATTTCAAAGTAATGACTTTCACAAGCTCAGTGTTAGAAATACCACTTAAAAGAGAATAACTTGCTTTACATTTGTTCTCATAGGCCTTGATCTCATCATCAATCTTTGAACCTCCAATAGGCATAACATATCTAGTCTCAACAAAATTCCAAACTCCAAATCCAAGAGATACTAGGAAACCTTCCATCCTTATCCTCTAGAAGCCATAGTCTGATCCATCAAATAAATGACTCCTCAACATCATTACTTAGGTAACATTTTCTATCTAATTGAAAAACTATTTTCTTTAAATTATACAAGGTAAGAATCTTACCATGGTTAGCAGCCCACCAAAAATAATTCACTTTTAGAACTAGATTTTTAATCCAAACTGTGTTCCAATGGAAATCATCCTTTGAGATCAAGGGCTTTACCAAGACCTCATAAACAAATTATTCGAGATTTTCCTTGATAAATTTTTTGTCCAAAATCCATTCATCTCTTCTTTCTTTCAATTTTTTTTTAGCATCCCCAATAATTTGAAGGTGGTGTAGACCAACATCCTAGGAAAACTACCTACCACCTCTACGAGTGGCTCCATTCAAATAGTTTTTAAAGATTTTCCATCTAGGCTTTAAGCATCCCAATCAATATAATTAGATACTTGTTTCCCAAGAGTTCTTAACATCCTGTTTCCTAATATAATTAGTTACCTATTTCTTGAGAGTTCTTAACACCAATCTGTATCCAAACTTGTACTTTTCCTGTCATCAACACACACAACCATAATAAAGATTTGATCATTTTCAACTTTGAAGTAAAACCTACTATCTCTGATACCTTTATTGAATCGTTGTTGATCAAGTACTAGTCCAACCTTACATACCAAGCTCTGGGAGCTTGATTCAATCTATATAATACCTTCTTCAATCTGCAAACCATATTCAATTTATCTAATAACCAAAACAATTCCAACATATGCCTTCTTTGACCTTAAAAACATTCCAAAATGGCATGATGGGTAGATGAAAAAATATGGGGGGGTCAAATAGGGGTCTTAACTGACCACTTTTTTTTCTTCTAAAATCAGGAAATTTTAACCTTGGATGTGAAATTGAGGATAGTTACACTCAAAATTCTAGATGCAACAGAAACAAGGATCGTATTGCTCTAAGTCTACTTCCTAAACTATTTTTTTTGAAAATGGTAGAGATTAAGGGGTACAAAAGAGGGAGCCACAAAAATTGGTGCTATTTTTGTCCAAAAAACATAACATAGTGACTTTTGTGGCGCCCTCAAATGGTTAACTTTTTTTTGGTATTTTAAAAATCGCTTCAGTGAGAAATTAGCTAACAACATTTAGTTTATGCCCAATTTTTTTGATAAATTTTTTAAGTGTACACGTCTTGAAAAATAGAATTTTGGCCGTGCTACCCCTATAAATTTTTAAAACTAATTGAAAATCAATTTTTTTGATGTGTAGAATGGAGTCTAGTTTCTAAAAATGTAATTTATTTAAAATTTTAACGAATGATTAATTTATAACGAAAAAATACCAAACAATGGTTTTTGCCAAAAAATGGACACACAGAAAATAAATTAAAGATGAAAGGATTAACATTGTCAAAATGTGAAAAAATTACATCGTTAAATAGATAAGAGAGAGCCTAACAATACCCAGGTGTTTGATTTTTTTGACCTCGAAACACATACAAACCTGACGGTTAGCACATAAGTGATTATGTGAAATCTTGTAGAATATGCAAAACATGTCTTTAGACATTCAGAAGGCACTCCAAGCCTTTGGGTTGGTAATCCAAAGAAAATACCAAGGCTAAGGCTTGGGGATTCCCAAATCAAGAAATAACAAGAGTGTGTTATAACATGAGCATGTTATAACACGCTTGTTTTATTTCATGGTTTTGACATTTATTTTTATGTTTGTGCTCAAGAGCTTCCTAAGCAAGACATAACGTGAGCGCGTTATAATGCACTCAAATTATGTATTGCTTTGTGTTAAATTCTAGTCTATTAAATGTATATATATATATTTATATGTATGTATGTATGTATGTATTCTTGTATGACATGTATTTATGTATGCTTGTATGACATGTATGTATGTATGTATGTATGTATGTACGCCTGTATATATGTATACATTTATATATTTATGTATATAAAGGGGGAAAATTCTAAGAGAGGGAGAGATAGAGTTGTCTAGGTAGGGTGGGAGGGAGAGACCTAAGAGAGAGGGAGTGGGAGAGAGTTGTTTAGGTAGGGTTCCAAAGGGAGATACTTGAGAGATAGGGAGAGAGAGGGAGTGGGAGAGAGGGAGTGAGAGAGGGAGTGGGAGAGAGTTGTTTAGGTAGGGTTCCAAAGGGAGATACTTGAGAGATAGGGAGAGAGAGGGAGTGGGAGAGAGGGAGTGGGAGAGAGATAGAGTGAGTGAGTGAGAGAGAGAGGGAGGGTGTGGGAGGGAGATACTTGAGAGAGAGGAAGAGAGAGAGAGATTGAGAGAGAGGGGGTTGGAGTGAGAGGGAGGGGGAGAGAGTTACCTAGGTAGGGTGCAGAGGGAGAGACCTAAGAGAGAGAGGGTGGGAGGGAGATACTTGATATATATGGAGACAAAGGGAGTGGGAGAGGGAGTGAAAAGGAGATAGATAGAGAGAGATACCTGAGAGAGGGAGGGGGTGGGAGGGAGAGACTTGAGAGAGAGAGGTTTATCTAGTTATGTAGGTAGTGTGCCTTAGGGAGAGACTTGAGATAGAGAGGGGATGGGAGGGAGATACTTGAGAGAGAGGGAGTGGGAGAGAGGGGGTTGGAGTGAGAGGGACTTATCTGGGTAGGGTGGGAGGGATAGAGAGAGGAGAGAGGGGGTTGGAGTGAGAGGTACTTATCTAGGTAGGGTGGGAGGGATAGAGAGAGGAGAGAGAGAGAGTTACATAGGCAGGGTGTTAGAGGGAGAGACTAGAGAGAGGGGGTGGGAGGGAGAGAACTGAGAGATAGGGAGAAGGGAGTGTGTGTGTGTGTGTGTGAGAGAGAGAGAGAGAGAGAGAGAGAGAGAGAGAGAGAGAGAGAGAGAGAGAGAGAGAGAGAGAGAGAGAGAGAGAGAGAGATTAGGGTTTATGGTTTAATGGTCGAGGTATTAAGGGTTTAATGGTATAGGGTTGAGGGATTAGGGTTTAAGGCATAGTGTCCAAGGTTCAGGGTTTAGGGATAGGATTTAGGGTTAAGTGAGAGACCTATATGTCCAAGGATGGAAATATTTCTAAGAAGAGAGAGAGGAAACCTTTAGGAAATCAACATTTTTATAATGCGAGTGCACCTGTGACCCTGGTCCACATGTTTTATTATTTTCTTGGTTATTTTCATAGTGTTACAATGTTAATTGTGATTGAATTGTAGGAATTTAACATTATAAATTGGTTATTTTTATTATTAGTAATTCTATTTGAGTGATACACAATTGAACGTTGAAAAGGAAGCAAGCTTGTGAAAAACTCAAATTACTAAGGAGTTTGATTCAAGAAGAAAAAAAGACTACATAATTGGGTAGTTCCTCCATTTCAATCTCTATTTTTTAGGTATGTCAAGTCTTTACACATATTATTTATATTTTCCTTAATTATATTATGTTTCTTTATCATCCATTATAATACATGCTTAATACAATGCTTTGATTTTGTTATGATGCATATTCCATGTTCATAAAATTGTTTTTTTCTCATTATAACCTTAGCCCCTCTTGGCACATTTTAAACTACTCAATTCTTTACACTTGCCAATTACACTTTAAAACTGATCTCTTTGAGGCATTTTCTTAAACAATTGACCTACCTTGTGTATGCTTCCACATTTTGGATACACATTTATAAGAGTAGTTATAGCTATGTAATATAATAAATCATTTCTCATTCCATTTTTATGGATGTGCATACCCCTTTCCAAAGCTTCCATTTTGGTATAGGCATGGGGGATGTTGGAAAATACTTTGGAATTTGGTTTTACACTAGAAATTGCATTTTATTTAAATTTTCTAAAGAATTTTCAACAAATCCATTTTGGTTTTACAATGAGAACATATCTCATTCAAGCATTTTGTAAAACAGTTCATGTGCCTTGTCTATACATGTCTACCAAAGCATTTTTTCAAACATGTTAGACAAGGAACCTAGCTATTTGAAAAAATGCCTCAAAGAAATGTGGTCTCATGGTAATGGACATCACCATGAGACCATATTTCTTTGAGTCATTTTTTCAAACAACTCATTCCCTTGTCTATGCTACCCAATTTTCAATGCATTTTCCATTTTGTGCATATCCTGCAATCATTGTAGTCTACGAGCACATATCTCATTGAGGTATTTTGTCAGATAGTTCATGTGCCTTGTATATGCATCCATGTTTCACATGTGTCTACTAAGGCAATTGCAACCATAACACTCATTAAAATCCCCTCTTTTATGTTTTGATAGATGTCATACCCCATTCCAAGGTCCCCATTACAAGGTAGTGAGATCACTACCTTGTACCACATTGACAAGATAGTGAGATCACTACCTTGTATCACATTGAAAAGGTAGTGAGCTATTTGAAAAAATGCCTCATAGAAATGGGATCTCATGATTATGTACATCACCATGAGACCACATTTCTTTGAGGATTTTTTTCAAATAGCTCACTACCTTGTCTATGCTACCACATTTTGCGTATATGTCTACCAAAACATTTTGTCAAACAATTCACTTTCCTTGTCCATACTTCCACATTTCTCATACATTTCTGCCAAGGGATTTGCAATTATAACAATTGATAAAAATACCCTTTTCCTTCAATGTTTTGATTGATGCCCATACCTTGTTTCAAAGTTAGGATGTTGACAAAAGTTGCAGAATTTGGATTTATAGTCAAGCTAATTGTATTTTCTTGAAATTTTGTAATGTCTTTTAAAAAATACATTTTGTGCCTATATTGCAATCATGAAATTCCATGAGACCACATTTCTTTAAGTAATTCAATGAAAAAATTCATGTGAGCTTTGTCTATGCTACCACATTTTACAAGGTAAAAATACTTTTAAAAAAAAAGCTTTCCATTTTCCTTGTGTTCTTATTGTACTTATTTATTCATCATGGTTGAGTGAAATTTAATCATCTACATTGTAATTAATTTGTATGAAGGGTTGAATGAAATATATTTCATTTATTTGTATGGATTCATTTTTTAGGAACTAATATTTGTCTTTTATCATGATACAAACAAAATTATCTATCATGCCAATGAAATGATCAAGGATTAAACCAACACAAGAAGAGATAGAAGCTAAGAATGCAAATAAAGAAAAATATATAAGGGAACATCATGAGAAGAATAAATTGGAAAAAATTTTCAAAGACATGCCAATCGAAGAGGAACCTCAAATATCAACAAGAGATATGGAATTGGCGGTACAAAGGGAATGAATTTGAAACCTTCATGCTATGAGAAATTTGAATATTGTAGTTAGAGACACACCCTCTACCACAAGTGAAGATGGAGGGACACCATTTACCACATCTCAAGTTGAGAGTACATCATCACTCACATGTAAAGAAGGATGCATGCCATCATTTTCATCTCAACCTCAAGGTATATCATCTATTTCATCCTTGATCGAAGGTACGCTATCTAGCCCATCTCATTTAAATATTGATGAAATGTTGAGATGAATTTACCTTTGAGAACACAACCTAGAATTTTGTATAGAAAACCAAAGTTTTTGGTTAATATTTATGAGAATATTTTGTAGCCAATGGAAGGTAAGATTCCAACATACACTTGTAAAAGATATGCTCATAATATTTAGAGAGTGTTCTTTGAAAAGTTGAATGAGCCTACAAGATGCAAACTATTTGTTCAAATGATGGAAGTATAAAGTATAGGTCCATCATGAAGATTCTTGGGTTGAGAACATTAGATGCTTCAAGCAAAAAAACTATTGTGAAGAATCTAATGGATGCATATGAGAGTGTGGGTAAGAAATATATCATGCTCAAAAGATAGTAATGTCACACAACGTGTCATTACACTGACAATAGTAAGTAATCAAACAAGGAAAGCTCATCTCATTAGAAAAATGAGTCAATAATTAAAAATTAATAGAAATTTTTTTACCAAGAGCCTTTCAAAGGTGAAAAATAATTGAGGACACTAATTCCACTAAATTATGGGCATTCTCGAGGAGAATACCAAGAAAAGATAAACCAATTGTTGAAGCATTGAGATCACCAATTGAATACTTTTGGAAGAATAACACAAGGATATATTCGAATTAAACGGATGTGGTAAGAAGGAGAATTGATAGTCAAAACCATGAGCCACATCCAAATAATTTTTGGATATGACTCAAACACATTTTTTCGTAAATTTCTAGAGGAGGATCTTCAAATTAAAATTTGTCAAAGATATTTTGAAATGCTAAAAGTTTTTTATGTCAAGATAAATCACACATGCATTACTTGTTGTAGATTACATATTGAATTTTCTAACCATTTTGATGTTTATCATTCTATATGTTTAGATTTACATACTAACAATGTTTTGTAGGTTTGTGGAATACATGCCCCACAAACATCTTCGAAAGAATTCTTATCAAAAAATTTATGTGAAAGAGAGGAAGGTCAAACATTCTACAAGAAATTATGCTTGGATGACACATGGTAGCATTGTGGTGGCTTGCAATGTATGCCAATATGTGAACATATGGAAAGAACACATGCGGTTGGAAAGGATCTAGTAGAGTTTGGAAAGTATAAAACGTGGCCTATAATATAAAATATGGTAAAGAAGAAAAAATGTGTGATTTAGTTATTCAAAAGATTCTAGTATATCAGTTTATGTCTATATTTCATGACAGTATAGTGTATGAGTATGCAAGGAATACCCTTATAACTCGATGGCTGGACTTGCAATTCAAGCTATGCAAGGACACATTTCCACTTGGTAGCATTGTTCAGTTGTCAAATTTGTAGAGAACTAAACTTTACAACTAAAATGTGAGGTGCAATCACAATATTACAACTCCACGTAGGTTTCTATATTTGTGTACATAGCATTCATTCATGCAACTAATAGTACAATTGATAACAGGAAGGTATTGAGGGAGTACCACTTTTATATTAGTGATGATCACACATATTCTATAGAGATCATGCAAGGTTGCTTTCATTTGTTCTACAATGATTTGGTTAGGAGGGGCATAGAAAATAGTCAACATATAATATTGTTAGATGCATCAAAATTTAAGAACTCACGGATGTTCTATTGGTTGAGCAAGATGCACATTATTACAAGTGTTCAACATATGTGGAACTTTTGTGAGGTTGGGCATGGAAAAAGGGAGCATGATGGTGCAGGAGAATGTATCAAAAGAGCATTAGCACAACAAGAGCTAAAGTATAAAGACAATCCAAATTTGATAGATGCAAAATCAATCGTCGAGTGGTGTAATGCTTCAATGGGTCCAGGTAATGAAGGTTAGTCTTCAATTCATAGATTTTTTTGGTTGATAGATGATACTAATATTGCACCATATGAGGATTGTTGTACATTGACAAGATCAAGTGAGCTAAACTCTTTCCTTAGCTCAAATGCAGGTTCATGTAGTATCCATACACCGAAGATGGCATGCTTTTTCTCTTCATGTACAATTGAAGGTTGGAATGAGTGCGATTCAAAGGAGTGGTTTGATGAATGGTGATTAAGTTATCTGAGCCCACTTAAAAAATATCGACCCTCAATGACATTGAAACTGACATAGATGGAATCATCAATTGACTTTGACCACATATTAGATCTAGTTCAACTAGGTAATATATTTACTTGCATAATTTTTGAAATTCCTATTGTTATTTTTGTAGTGTTTTTGTAATGTTGACTAATTTCATCTAATTTGCTGCATATATCAATGCAGGGAATATTTATGAAGTTATTGCAAATGAAAAAAATGAAGAAGGAATAGATTATTACTTGTTTCATTGTGTTGAGGCTAAAAATAAATTGGGGGCCCCAATTACAGATGAAGAAAGCATCGAATACCCTATAGGCTCGATGGTTGTTACTAGAGCATGGATTAGAAGGTACCCACATAAGAGTGTTAATGTTTGGATATTTCAGGACTTTGACGCACATCAGAAGATTCTTCATTACTCAAATATTGTCATGGCTTCCAATGTTCATTTGATCAAATATGGGGGTTAAACAAGACCTTGTGGAGGGTGTGTGAGTCTGACCATGAGACAATACTTGACACAATAAAGAGTAGAGAAGACCTCGATGGTTTGTTGGATTAATTTGTAAGTATGCACATTAAATTTTATTAAAATTTATAAGTATGCACATCAAGATTAGTTGATAGTTAGACCTTTCATTTCTATATTTCAAGTTTACATATGAATATTGGACAGATTATATGTTTTGGTTCAATGCAATAGCATAGACAAGGTAGTGAGCATTGAAAATATCACTACCTTATTAATGGGGTAGCAATGAAAAGGTGGTGAGCTGTTTGAAAAAATGCCTCAAAGAAGTGGGGTCTCTTTTAGGGAAAAATTTAGTGGCGAATCTTCACCAATTGGCGAATAGTACAAGCTAAAACGGAGACTGAATTGCCAGGTTTTTACAAAAAAATAATTTCGTCTCAATTAATTCGCCATGTAAATGATGTGTCATTGGCACTGATTCGCCAATAGTTTATACAGTAAAATTTAGAAATACTAATAATATTCGCTAGTAATATTGTGTAATTTCAGAGAATCAAGAAGGGAATCTACTATATTCACGCCAAGCTCCTGGAAAGACGTCTGAGCAAAGCTCCATTTGATCTTCACCGTTCATTGTTTTCAATAGTTCATGACATACGTCATCATCGTTGTATCGACGAGACATCCCTAAGTGTCCCACCGATGATGTTCACTCACGCTGATAAGGCTTCCATACTCCACTTGGGGTTCACCAAGGCACAGGTACACCACTTGTGTAATTCTGAAGAATCATGAAGGGAATCTACAATATTCACGCGAAGCTCTCGAAAAAACATCTGATCAAAGCTCTGTTTGATCTCCACCTTTCACTATTTCCAATAGTTCATAAAATACGTCATCATCATTGTATCAGCGAGACATCCCTAAGTGTCCCACCGATGATGTTCACTCACACCGATATTCGCTCACGAAATGAACTTGCAAACATCTGATTTAAAAGCTAATTGATGGTAAAATTTTCAAGTTTCATTTAGTCTTACTTTTCAAGTGAGATTTTTTAAAAACACTTCATCCATGTGTGTTCCAATGCATTTTCAATAGTGAATTTATGCATTTCCCCCTTGACCCCCACAAGGAGGCTCTACCCCCTTGACCCCGCCGGTGGCTGCCGCCCTCGGGCCCCTACTTCAATATTAAAAAAATAAAAAAATATATGGGGCAACTACGTCGACCAAATATGAAATTTTTTAAAGGAGAGATTCACAATTTTAATTAATCTTTTTAGTGATTATTCACTAGGATTCACCACTATGATTATTATTTTTACCAATTATTCATGAAGATTCACCAGGATTTTACAATTTTTTTAATACTGTGCATATGATTTTCCAGGAAAATTAATATATTTTTTCAAATAAAAGGAAAGATTCGCCAAGATTTTACACATTTTTCGAGGGGGGGGGGGGGGTTCTTACAGTTATCCCTGGTCTCCCGGTGATTTTCTACCACATTGATAAGCTAGTGAGCTCATTATGTTGTCAATGTGGTAGCAATGCCAAGGTTGTTGAATAGTCTAGATAATTGAGAGGGGGGTGAATCAGTTATAACAAATCGCTTTCCTTTATTTACTAAAACTAGAGCAATCTTAAATCAATCATATATTATTTAAAACAAATATGAACATGCAAGCACTCAACAACACCATGCACAATGAACACTCGAATTTACGTGGAAATCTAAGATGGAAAAAAAAATAGAGAATGCTAATTATCAATTATAAAGCATCAGTTAAGGTGACACCAGTTAAGGTGATTTATACAAGGACTCACTATGAAAATTCTCACTACAGGTAAGGCTCACTATCGGTAGGCTCACTGTTGGTGGGCTCACTGCCTGATTAATACAAAAATCACTGATTACAAAATATACAAAAACATGAACTAATGAAGCTGTATCTACATATGCATGAATTTAGTATTGGTTAAGAGCACAATATCTAACTACAATAGATCCGGTGAAGAATCTTCTACACACCTTCCTTGCACAACCTCTGCAATATAGATTGCTTCTTCCTGACACTTTCCTTCACTTCCTTCTCTATTGCTTGTCACACAAACCTTCACACCCTTATCACTGTTTGCACATACTACACTTCTTGCTTGATACCAAAGAGATGTTCTACACACACACACACACATATATGTGTGTATATATATACACCCAAAGAACAAAATGAGTCATCCTAGCAAAACATGTCGGCTTGAAGAACAACCTTGAAATACTCAATAAGGCTTGGTACGATAGTGCCAAGCTCAAAGGATAGGTCACACATAAAGACCTTCTTACCACGTTACATTGGGACCCATAAATATGTCATACATAAGATAAGTTCATCACCTAGCACAATTACCAAAATATAGTGTACTTTGAATTACATGAGATATATTTCGAAGCTGATAGGAACGCCACAACCAAGACCAAACCTTGATCAACATTAATTGATAGGAATGCCACAATCAAGACCAAATATTGATCAACATTAATTGATAGGAGCACCACAACCAAGACCAAATCTTGATCATCATCAATTTCAGTACCAACCAAAGGAATACGATTAGACATACCAAAACTTGTAACATGCTACATGAATTTCTAGATAGCAAGGATACTTGAAGTAAGCTTTAGGCACAATAGTTAATATCAAAAAAATAGTCTTCATTATTCTACATTAACTATCTTCCACAGATGTCCCAAAAAGAAGTACTATCATATCTGGATCGAGGATAACATCCACACTACACAACATTATATCATACAATAGGATAGAACATTTATGTATATTATTCGAAGCACAACCTTTTGGATCCCAAGTTTTGGAATCAATGGGAACCATGCCAAATCAACAACTTCTCAACAATCTCTCCCTTTGGTATTGATGGAAAAACAAAAAAAAACTCAAAACCACAAAAATTGCAAATTACACCCAAACACTCCCCCTTTGTCAAGCAATTCAATTCGTCTTCAATTTATCTTTTTGTTTTTATTTTTCTCTTCATTTTCTCCCCCTTTTTTCCATCAAAGGAAAAGGGCCAAATAAGAAAATTCAGAAAATTAAGTAAAAATAACACTTTTCACATGAAAGATTTTCTTGTACCTTTCTCTCACAATTGGAAGAATCCTCTTCCAAGCTTGCATTGCAGAAACAATTATGGAACACACACTATCCTACAGAACCAACATCCTAAATGAATATGACCAGTTCGGAGATAGACACTTTTTTTCACAATCCTCTACATCAAAAAGTATCCCAGAGAGATGATCCAACTGGATCTCAACAATTTCTTTGACCAACCAGAAATTTTTACCAAGTCTTCCCTCTGTCTCCGAGTATACAATAACTCAGCTTGAAACTCACCAAATCTTATTCTTTGTTTTCCATCTTTATCTTTGAATAAGTAAAAACATTTCCCAATATCATTCAATTCAGATTCAATAGCTTCAATTTTTCTTCTAAAATTATCAATAGCAGCAGGCCATTAGAGACAATATTTATAGATGTCAGACATCTCCTTATTGCATTCTCTTATCTCACCAATTTGTTTGGATAACCTTTGTTTAGTTGTGACACATATTCTTTCAATCATAGCTTGGAATTTATGTCCTTCAGATCCTTCTTGCAACAACCTTTCCTCAACAAATTCTACCAGATCATTCGGTAATGAGTCAAAAACAATAGAAATAGTATACCCTTTTTGAGAAAATAATCAACCAAGGAATCTTCAATTCTAGGCCTATTGAACAAAGAGTAGAAATTCCACATTTCATCAATTTTTTTCATGTCACCCTCATTCAACATGGAAAGAACTTCATTTGTATCAAGCAGGGACTCTTATTCCTTCTCCTTCTCTTCTGAGATAGTGATACCATCCTTTGAGTTAATTTTCCTCCTTTTAGGTTGGAGAAGGGAACCACCAATGACAACCTCTAATTCCCTCTTACTGGATGAGGAACCCTCCTCAAACTGACTGATAGGAATAGCACTAGAAACTATCACACTGGAGCACATATCCATCTACAAGGATGGGAAATAAACTTTGCATGCATTTACTTTATCTTGCATACATTCCAAATATCTGTAAACTTTCTTTTAGATAGGGATTCCAAACTTCCACTTAACATTCTCCTTTGATGGTAATGAATTCAAAAAGTAGAACACTAAACACATGAGTAGAGACACAAACCAGAAGGGATAAATCTCAACCAAATACATTATGACATTCTCATTTAGGTTTTCTAATATCAGACTACATAGGTAAAACTGTTGATTTTCCTTCACCATCTTATGTGCAAGATACACAATAATAGTAGATGTAGAACCTTCACGATTTCATAAATCGATTTTGTATGAGATACTGTAAGCAACATACCTTACTACAGAATCAATAATGGTATTTATCAGTAGATCTCAGGGGTCTTTGGCGATACCAGTAAGTCCCTTCACGTCTCTGTATTTCACTATTTTCTTCCCAGGGAGGTCACCAACTTTGCACAATCTAGTAATAGCTTCAATGGATTCCTTAGTGATCAAATAGAGTTTGTCCAAAGTGATGCTGCCATCCTTGAATCGACTAAATAGGAACAAGATAGATTCTTTGTCAAAAAATCAGGGAAATTCTCCCCATAAAGCCGTACCTAGGGCACATACATTCTACAATTCATCAGCCTTCAACCTAGCTCCATTTCCTTCATCTTTCGATGATCAAATTCATCCAACTCTACTCCCTTCAGCTTCAATGGAATACTACCACTGGATTCACTGTCAATCAACATAGACTACATCATCATGCTTAGCTTCTTCAATCTTTTTATTGCTCAGCAAAAAAACAACTCTTCTCTTTCTTTACAAACTATGATAAATGATTTGAAACTCCATCTTTTATCCTTATTTTCTCATGATGATTTTGCCGCCAAAATGTGCGTCGATGATTCCATCAATTATACCTCACTTTTCAATCAACTAGATTAAGCTTCATCATGCAACATCACCTTGATCTGGCTTAGTCATGCCAGAACCACATTAATCTTACTTCAGAGAGGGGGAATTGACAAGATATGCATTAAAAATCTCCCCTTGATCCAAGGTAGTTGGATCAGATTCTAAAAGAGCTTGTACCAAGATCTGGTACCATAGATGAGCTCCCCACATTCGTTTCCTTTTTTCTCCAAGCGGCAACAATCTTCTTCTTAGATTCATCTGATTCTGCAACCTTCTCTTTGCTTTCATACTTTTTCGGAGCAACAAATCTGCATGTGTTAGCATAATATCTGGATTGATTGCAATTATAACATCTTTTAACTGACTTAACCGAGTGAACCCTAGTTCTGCACTGATTAAATTTGTGACCATAACCATGGCATAAGTAGCAATAACTATGAAAGAGATTATTTATTCCATTCCTTCTAGCCGGATTAGATAATTGATTTCTGCAATGAATTTTTTGATGACCAAACTTGTGATAGTTAAAGCATTGAATACTCAGCTCCTTCTTGCTTCTACACTCTATAGCCTTATGTCCAAATTTTTTGCATAGAAAAAAATGACCATTAAATGATAAATACCTTTGAGCATTTGGTTTCCTCATTAGAGGTCTTTTTTTAGGTGTTCTAGAGTTTCGAACCTTGCTTGTTACACCGGATCTTGCTTTAGCTTCAACCACTTTTTCTTTGCCCTTAGTATTCTGATTTGAGTTTTCCCCTAAGAATCCAAGTCCTTCCTTATCCTTGTGACATTTCCATAGGGAAAAAAATTGATCCAAAATCACCCTACTTTCAAATACTCTTGCTTCTGATTTCAGCCTTCTTAACTCTTGATCTAACTTCTCATTTTCTTCCAACTTCTGTTTGATGGTATCCTTGAGATTTTCTCCAGTCTTCTTCCAATCTTCCTTTTTCTATTTGATGGTATCTTTGATATTTTCTTCAATCTTCTTGCATTCATCCAACCATAGATTTATATTCACAACACTTTCCTTCGACTCCTTTAATTCCTCACTGACCTCTTTGTGTCTTGCTTTGAATTTTTGGATTTGCTCCCTTAGCTTTGAGATACAAGTATTTTCCTCCTTGATATTTTATTTCAATTCCTCTTTTTCAGATTCCAGTCTTTCCATCTCATCTAACATTGTCCTTTGTTCTTATTCAAAGTAATAATCTCCTGCCATCTGTTCAAACTGCCAAGGTCTCCCTCAAGTGGTTAAGCTCATTTGCAAGGGACCAGGCTCTGATACCAACTGTTGAATAGCTTGGATAACTGAGAGGGGAGGTGAATCAATTATCACAAATCACTTTCTTTTCTTTACTTAAACCAGAGCAATCTTAAATCAATCAGATATTAATTAAAATAGATACAAACATGCAAGCACTCAACAAAACCATGCACAGTGAACACCAAAATTTACATGGAAACCCATGATGGGAAAAACCATGGAGAATGCTAATTCTCAATTATAAAGCACCGATTAAGGTGACACCGATTAAGGTGATTTTTACAAGGGCTCACTGCCAAAATGCTCACTATAGGTAAGGCTCATTGTCGATGGGATCACTGCCCGATTAACATAAAAATCACTAATTACAAATAGACAAAAACATGAAATGATGAATTTGCATCTACATATACATGAATTTAGTTCTGGTTAAGAGCACAATATCTGACTGCAACATATCCGGTGAAGAATCTTCTGGAAATGTGCCTTGCACAACCTCTACAATATAGATTGCTTCTTCCTGACACTTTCCTTCACTTCCTTCTCTATTTCTTGTCATGCAAACCTTCACACCCTTGTCACTGTTCACACTTACCACACTTCTTATTAGATACGAAAGAGATGTTATATATATATATATATATATATATGCCTAGAGAACAAAATGAGTCAACCTAGAAAAACATGTCAGCTTGAAGAACAACCTTGAAATATTCAATAAGGCTTGGTACACTAGCATTGGACCCAAAGGATAGGTCGCACATAAAGATATTCTTACCATGTTACACTGGGACCCATAAATAGGTCATACATAAGATAAGTTCATCACCTAGAAAAATAACCAAAATATAGTGTACTTTGAATTACATGAGATATATTCCAGAGTTGATAGGAACGCCACAACCAAGACCAAATCTTGATCAACATCAATTGATAGGAATGCCACAAACAAGACCAAATCTTGATCATCATCAATTTCAGTACCAATTGGAGGAATGGAATTAGACATACCAAAACTTGTAACATGCTACATGAATTTATGGATAGCAAGGATACCCGGAATAAGCTTTAGGAACAACAACTAATATCAAAAGATTAGTCTTCATTATTCTGCATTAACTTTCTTCCATAGATGTCCCAAAAACAAGTACTACCATATCTAGATCAAGGATACCATCTACGCTACATGACATTATAGCATACGATAGGATAGATCATTTCTGTATATCATCTGAAGCACAACCTTTCAGATCCAAAGTTTTGACATCAATGAAAACCATGCCAAATAAAAAACTTCTCAACAAACGTTACCACATTGACAAGGTAGTGAGCATTGTAAGAAAAAATTCTCAAATAAATGGGGTCTCATCGTGATGTACATCACCATGAGACCCCATTTCTTAGAGGCATTTTTTCAAAAAACTCACTACCTTCTATTCAATATTTCAAACAATATTCCTTCTAACCCCACTTATAGCATAGACGAATTTCCTATTAATTCATTGGTCATGAGTTTATTATTTGACTCAATAGAAGTTGGTCCACTTGATTAAGTAGTTAATTTTCAATAATTGATTTTTTATTCATCACCTCATTCTATCATTCATCCTATTGATTTTGCAATACCTTTGTGAGAATGAATATTTTTACTCAATGATTAACCACTAGCAATACATCCTTTAAAAAACCAGTTTGATTGATCTCTTAAAAAATGTATGTTTGTGCCCTTTCCTCTTACATTTTATACCATATTTAATTAACGTCCTAAATTTAGTAATGTGTAAATGCATTGTTTTACATTATAAATCTAAACTCTAGCTTTGACTATATTGTTCTCATATTATCCTTTTATTAGTTTTCCTACAAGGTAATAGTGAAAAGGTAGTGAGTTGTTTGAAAAAATACCTCAAAGAAATGGGGTGTCATGGTGATAATTGTAAGAAAAAAGCACCAAATAAATGGGCATCACCATGATAACCCATTTCTTTGATGATTTTTTTCTTACAATGCTCACTACCTTGCTAATGCATCCACATTGACCACAAGGACATATCTCATTGATGCATTTTGTCAAATAGTTCATGTGTCTTGTCTATGCATCCAAATTTCACATATGTCTACTAAGGCATCTGTAACCATAATACTCATGAAACCTCCCCCTTTTATGTTTTTCTAGATGTCATAACCCATTCCAAGGTCCCCTTACCGCTATGGCTAAAATCCTAAAACATGTGCTTTCGACCAAACTATGGATGCATGGAAAAAATCCATCAAAGCATAATAGTAAGAAAAAACATAGACAAGGTACTGAATTGTTTGAAAAAATACCTCAAAGAAATTTGGTCTCATGGCAATGATGAGACCACATTTCTTTGAGGAATTTTTTCAAACAACTC
Organism: Sequoiadendron giganteum; assembly: GCA_007115665.2. Classification (NCBI taxonomy): domain Eukaryota; kingdom Viridiplantae; phylum Streptophyta; class Pinopsida; order Cupressales; family Cupressaceae; genus Sequoiadendron; species Sequoiadendron giganteum. Next base: position 331,619,038 of record CM021105.1, on the reverse strand, counting down.
ATTTCCTTGTCTATGCTACCACATTTTCCATACATTTTCCATTTTGGGCATATCCTGTAATCATTCCAATCTTTATGGGCATATTGAAAAATGAACAAATGAAGTCAAAGATTCTTGAACTTAAGACTACCGTGGAGAAAATACAACTAGAAATAGATGATAAGGAAGAAGCAATATGAAATGTAAGTGAAAAAAAGGAGAATAGGTGTAGTGGATACTTGAAAGTCTTATCTATAAAGGTAGAGAAGTTCTATAAATAAATTTTTAAAATAAATATTTGCAATCTTTAATCAAAAAGATACTTGCAAAGATGATAACAATAGTTGTAGATGCAAAGGAAATAGTTGGAAGTGTTGAAATTGAAGCAAAACAACTGAAGATTAAAATTAACCACTTAGAAAAGGGTTTAAAAGACAAGAAGAAGATTTTATCATCAATGAAAAGGAGTTTAGTCTGCTCTAAAAACACATGAAAAAGAAGCAGACCAAATTGAATGAGACATAATGTATTCAATGAAGAGATTCTTCCTACACTTAAGAAGTTGAGGAAGGTGTGTGTGTAGATTCCTCTTTGTTCATCATACGACTGAACTGACTATTCTAACACATTTTTATGGGTTCGTATATACTAGAAAAAGGTCCTCTTTCACACGCAAACATACCAAAATAGTCTAAGACACATTCTACTAGGGAAGTCTGTTAAGAGACCAAAGTCCAAAAGGGCAACAAACTTTGACGAGCTATTACTCAGAAACCATGGCACTTGGAAATTTTTTGTCTGAGGCTACAACATCATGTAGGGCCTTCTACAATAACCTCTCTCTATTTTTGATAGCTCCAAGTTGTTTTCTCATGGTGAACAGATTTTAGTTGATGGAAAATGGGTCAGTTGCATGTAGCGTAAAGTTGGAAAGTGGTGTAAATTTTGTTTTGTTCATCATACGACTGAACTGACTATTCCAAGATGACTGTATGGGTGGGTTTATGCTAGAAAAGGTATTTTTTTTGCACAAACACGCCTAAATAGTTTGAACCACATTCTACCAACAAAGTGTCTTAAGAGACCAAAGTGCAAAAGGGGAGAAAAATTTGATGAGCGATTACCTATAAACTATGAAATTTGGAAACATTATGTCTAAGGATAAGGGATCATGTAGGGCCCCTCTACAATAACCTCTCTTGGTTTTTGATATCTCCAAGTCATTTTCCAGTGGTGAACAAATTCCAATTGATGGAAAACGGGTCAGTTGTATGTAATGTAAAGTTAGAAAATGGTGTAACTTTCATTCTGTTTGTCATACAACCAAACCAATTATTCCAACACATATGTATGGGTGAGTTTATACTAGGAAAGGTCCTCTATCACACTGAAACAATCTGATCCATATTTCGTCTGAGGCTATAGGATCATGTGGGGAACCTCTACAACAACCAATGTTAGTTTTTGATAGCTCCAAGTCATTTTCCCATGGTGAATAGATTTTAGTTGATGGAAAATGGGCCAATTGTATGTAGTGTAAAGTTGGAAAGTGGTGTAACTTTCATTTTGTTCATCATACGACCAAACTGACTGTCTCAAAATGTTCATATGGGTGGGTTTATGCTAGTCAAGGTCCTCTTTCACACACAACATATCAAAATTGTCTGAGCCACATTATACTGGAGAAGTATCTTAAGAGACCAAAGTGCAAATAGGCAGCAAACTTCAATGAGAAATTAATCAAAAACCATGACACTTGGAAATTTTTTGTCTAAGGGTATGGGATCACGTAGTTCCCCTCTATAATAACCTCTCAATTTTTGATAGCTCCAAGTCATTTTCCCGTGGTGAAATTTTTTTAGTGTAAAGTTGGAAAGTGGTGTAACTTTTGTTCCATTTGTCATATGAACGAACCAACTGTCCCAACATGTTTTGTATGGGTGGGTTTATGCTAGAAAAGGTCCTATTTCACACCCATACATGCTGAAATAGTCTGAGCCACATTCTATCGATGAAGTCTCTGAGGAGACCAAAGTGCAAAAGGGAAGATAACTTCATCGAGTGATTACTCAAAAATCGTGGAACTTGGAAACATTCTGGTTGAGGCTATACGATCACGTATGGCTCCTCTACAATAAAATCTCTCAATTTTTGATAGCTCCAAGTCCTTTTCCCATTGTGAATATATTTCAGTTAATGGAAAATGGGTCAGTTGCATGTAGTATAAAGTTGGAAAGTGGTGTAACTTTCATTCAATTCATCATAGACTGAATTGACTATTTCAATACACATGTATGGGTGGGTTTATGCTAGGCAAGGTCCTCTTTCACACACAAACATGTTGAAACAGTTTGAGCCACATTCTACTGGTGAAGTGTCTTAAGAGATCAAAGTAAAAAAGGGCAAAAAACTTGGATGAATGATTACTCATAAACTATGGAACTTGGAAACAATGCATCTGAGGCTGCAAGATCATGTAAGACCCCTCTACAACAATGATGTAGAGAAGGAATCAACTAAACCAAAATAGAAATTTTCAAAAGACTGTTCCACTTGAAATCATGCTTTGGTGCACTCTAATGCAACTTAGTAACCTTGTCCATGAAGCCTAGAAAAACCATTCAACAAATCCAAAATTGTGAGACAGTTCCAAAGACTTTGACCAAATAATTACAATGAAGGTTTATGACTGTAAATGAAGCAAAAATGCAACAAACTGTCCTAAAGTTCTTTCCATGTGAAAATGGAGACTTTAAACCCTACATGGATGATGAAAAAATAAATACAAAATTTCCTACAAGGTTTCATAATTTTCCCATGGTGGGAACTCAAGATATAGCATTTTTTCAATGTTTAGAGACCCTTAATAGGGTTTGGGACATTTTTTATCAAAACGCTTGTAACTTTTGCAAATCTCAATGAATTCAAGTTAAAAAAAGGCATAATAAAGTTAAGTGATCCCTTCAACCTCTCCATTAGCCTCCAAGACATACCAACAATTACAAGGCAGTACCATGTGATAGAATAGGAAATTCATGCAAGAAAACATAGTTTTGATGTCCAAGAATGAAAGGAATGGTCATTAATAACTTTCGCAAAATAAATAATGAGGCCAATCGCTTTGGTGAAATTGAAGAGAAAATTAATATAGACTTTACCTCTAGATTTCATCAAGATCCAACTTTGGAAAATAAATTTATGACCTTTTTCCCAAAACTGGAAACCCTAGGTAGAGTTCTAGACGACTTGCACCAAATTGCTTAAGCAAAGCATATTAAACTAGATTCATGTATTCAAATTTTCCTATTGGTTTTAGGCTTGTACTATACTATACATGGTTGTACTATTAAAAACTCAAACTGAAAATAGTAAAAACTGGAAAATGCAGTTCCATTTGATAACAAATTTCACTTTTCTTTCATTCCCTTCTTCACCAACCTTCTTCAACCCCTAAGCTCAAAATTACATTACATATTTACCATATTACACCGATTCCAACTGTTTGTAATGGTTTCTTGATTTGCATGTAACATTTTCTTTCTTTTTTGCCACTTTGCCAAAGTTGCATGACAACTTTTTAGCAACATTTGAAAACGTTTACATTTTTAACCAACGACCCTATTAACACTCAAAAATGGATGAACATGACCCCACATGGTCAAAAATGACCTTATTAGACACCAAAACACACAAACAACTTAAATCAACATAACTCAAAATGCATGAAAAGATGCCCTTGCATCATACTCCTCAAGGAAAAGGAATTTGAGTTTCATCTCAAATGATGGTCTGATTTTATTTTTCTTCTTCCAATTGTGCTGCATGTGGATTTGTTCTCCATGCTTGTCTTGATTTGTTCCAGGTGCCTTGATCTTCACACATTTGTATCGTGCTTGCTTTTTGGACCTCCTCTTGATAATATTCTTCTCAACTGCAAGACTCTAAAATTATATTTCTCTGTCATAATATTCATTATTGTTGTCCATTTCTTCATCTTCTGTCAAGTGAGCATGCTTGAAAAATTGTCCACACTGTTCAATTTCTTTATCCAACAAATCATACTCATGACTAATAATCAAATCTGCAACTTCCTCATACAAATTCTCATGGAAATTGAAACTTTCCATGTGTCCACCTTCTTGTTTATTCTCCATCATTTCATTATTCAATTCAAATAAATTAGAACCAAAATATGCATTATTTACCTTATTTTTCCTCGCTGTCCCAATTTATTGGTCATCATTTATTGGTGCCATATCCATGTCTTCATGTCCTTCTATCAAGCCTCCTTCAAGCAACTTGTTTATTTTCTCCATCTCCTCTTTCCATAGAAGATCATTATCTTCTTCATCCACTTGTTCGTCATAATGAGGATCTTCAAGTTGTGTCATCTCTATGCTTGCATCTGCTGCAAATTATTTCTCTTCATCCTCCAAAGGATGTTTTATCATGGATGCAACTCCACACTTAACCTCTTCATTCATGTCTTTAAAAAGTTAGTCATGTGCTACCATATCTTTTTTTTTTTTTTTCACTCTTTTCCTCCATACATGCTACTATAATCTCCAAGGTATCAACTCTTTGATGAGTTTCATCTTATCCAAATCGTTATGCCACACATTCCATGTCCTTTGAAGGACCAAACATCACTGCAATATCTCCTTCTACCTCCTCAAAAAGGCATGCTATTGCTGTATCACCTTCACCTTCCAAGATAGCTATTCTTTGCTTCCTTCTTTTTTTAATAATCACCTTTATGGGCCATTTCACTTTCTTTCTCATTGGCCAATGCCAAAAATTTTATTGATATGCTTTCTCAAGACACTGTTGTATTGTAAACACAAATTTCATTTCCAACTCTATTATTTTCCTATCAAACTCGACAAGTAGGCTTATCCCGTAGTCTCTCATCTTGTCCTTTTCGAGGCCTTCTTTCTTATCTTGTTGCTGCATCTTCTTGTCTTCGTGATACCTCACCTAGGTTTTCTTTCATTTTACTCACTACCTAGTCTTTTGGCATCTAGGTTCTTCAATTCAACCTGTCAAAAATAACACACAAACTTCCAAAACTTCACTTGCCCAGATCGTTGGGCTCTGATACCAATTTGATGCAGAGAAGGAATCAACTAAACCAAACTAGACACTTTCAAAAGACTATTCCACTTGAAATAATGATTTGGTGCACTCTAATGCAACTTGGTAACCTTGTCCATGAAGCCTAAAATAACCATTTAACAAATGCAAACTTGTGAGATAGTGCCAAAGACTTTGACCAAATAATTACAATGAAGGTTTATGACTGTAAATGAAGCAAGAATGCAAAAAAAATCCTAAAATTCTCCTTCCCATATAAAAATGGAGACTCAAAACCTTATGTGGATGGTGAACACATCAAAAAAACTTCCCTACAAGGTTTCATTTTTTTTCCATGGTGGGAAATCAAGATATAGCATTTTTTCAATGTCTAGAGACCCTTGACAAGGTTTGGGACAATTTTTACCAAAAAGCTTGTAACTTTTGCAAATCTCAATGGATTCAAGTCAATAAAAATAAATGATAGAGTTAGGTGACATCTTCAACCTCTCCAATCAGCCTCCAAGCCATACCAAAAATTACAAGGCCGTACCACGTGCCATAATAGAAAATTCATGTAAGAAAACATAGTTTTGATGTGCAAGAATGAAAGGAACAATCATTAATAACTTTCACAAAACAAATAATGAGGCCAATCTCTCCAGTGAAATTTAAGAGAACATTAAAAAAAAATTTCCCTCCATATTTCATCAAGATCCAGTGGTGGAAAATAAATTTATGACCTTTTTCTCAAAATTGGAAACCTTAGGCAGAGTTTCAGGCGACTTGCACCTAATTGCTTATAATGTTTCACTCAAACCAAAAGAATATTAAACTAGATTCATGTATTCAACTTTTTCCATTGGTTTCAGGCCCGTAATGTACCATATATGGTCGTACCATCAAAAACTCAAACTGAAAACAAAAAAAAACTAGAAAATACAATCCCATTTCATGACAAATTTCACTTTTCTTTCATTCCCTTCTTCACCAACCTTCTCCAACCGATAAGATAAAAATTACATTGAATATTTACCATATTACACCCATTCTAATTGTTTGTAATAGTTTCTTGATTTGTATGTAACCTTTTCTTGCTTTTTTGCCACTTTGCCAAAGTTGCATGACAACTTTTTAGCAACATTTGACAACTTTTACATTTCTAGAACAACTACCCTATTAACACTCCAAAATGGATAAAAATGATCCCATATGGTCATAAATGACCTTATTAGACACCAAAACACACAAACAACCTAAAACCTAATGTTTTACAATATGACTCAAAAGTGCAAAAGGGCAACAAACTTTGATGAGCAATTACCTAGAAATTGTGACACTTGGAAACATTTCATCTAAGGATAAGGGATAATGTAGGACCCCTCTACAATAACCTCTCTTTGTTTTTGATAGCTCCAAGTTGTTTGTCTGTGGTGAAAAAATTTCAGTTGATTGAAAATGGGTCAGTTGTATGCAGTGTAAAGTTGGAAAGTGGTGTAACTTTCATTCTGTTCATCATATGACCAAATCGACTGTTCCAACACATCTATATGGGTGGGTTTATACTAGGTCCTCTTTCAAACCCAAAGACACTGAAAGATTTCGATCCACATTCTACTGGCGAAGTCTCTTAAGAGACCAAAGTGGAAAAGGGTAGAAAACTTTGATGAGAGATTATTTGGAAACTGTGGCACTTGGAAACGTTTCGTCTGAGGCTATAGGATCATGTAGGGCCCCTCTATAATAACCAATCTCAATTTTTGATAGCTCAAAGTCGTTTGCTCATGGTGAATATATTTTACTTGATGGAAAATGGGTTAGTTGTATGTAGTGTAAAGTTGGAAAGTGGTGTAACTTTCATTGTGTTCATCATACAACTGAACTGATTGTTCCAACACAGCTGTATGGGTGGTTTTATACTATGAAAGGTATTTTTTCACACCCAAACATGTCAAAACAGTCTGATCCACATTGTACTGGTGAAGTCTCTTAAGAGACCAACGCACAAAAGGGCAGTAAACTTCGATGAGAAATTCATCAAAAACCATGACACTTGGAAATTTTTTATCTAAGGCTATGGGATCATGTAGGGACCCTCTATAATAACCTCTCTCATTTTTTGATAGCTCCAAGTTGTTTTCCTGTGGTGAAAAAAATTTAGTTGATGGAAAATGGGTCAGTTGCATATAGTGTAAATTTGGAAAGTGGTGTAACTTTTGTTATGTTTGTCATATGACTAAATTGACTGTCCCAACATGTTATGTATGGGTGGGTTTATGCTAGGAAAATTCCTATTTCACACCCATACATGTTGAAAGAGTCTGAGCCACATTCTATCGGTGAATTCTCTTAGGAGACCAAAGTGCAAAAGGGTAGAAAACTTCAACGAGCGATTACTCAGAAATCATGGAACTTAGAAACATTTCTTTTGAGGCTATGCGATCTATGGATCCTCTACACTAAAATCTCTCAATTTTTGATAGCTCCAAGTTGCTTGCCCATTGTGAATAGATATCAGTTAATGGAAAATAGGTCAGTTGCATGTAGTGTAAAGTTGGAAAGTGGTGTAACTTTCGTTCAGTTCATCATAGACTGAACTAACTATTTTAACACATTTGTATGGGTGGGTTTATGCTAGGAAAGGTCCTTTTTTGCACACAAACACTCCAAAACAGTCTGAGCCACATTCTACCGGTGAAGTCTCTTATGAGATCAAAGTGCAAAAGGGCAGAAAACTTTGAAAAACAATTACTCAAAAATTGCGGCACTTGGAAACATTGCGTCTAAGGCTACGAGATCATGTAAGGCTCCTTTACAACAAACTCTCTCAATTTTTAATATTTCCAAGTTGTTTGCTCATGGTGAAAAGATTTTAGTTAATGAAAAATGGGTTAGTTGCATGTAGTGTAAATTTACAAGGTAGGCTAATTTTCATTTTGTTCTTCATGGGGCCAAACAGTTAGTGCCAACATGTCTAGATGGGCATATCTGTGCCAGGAATGGTCACCATGCTTCCTTATAAAGGTTCGTATTCTTTCCTATTTGAAAGGTCACAAATTTTCACCTTTGAAAAGTCAACCAAATTCATATCACCACTATTTATGAGAGCCTAAATTAATTTATTTGCAACTTTTTAGATATGCTTGGGGAAAAGACAATTCTTTAACTTTCAGTTGGTTCTGTTCCTATCATACACGTCTCTTAAAGCTGTTTATTTACTATTATAAGCGTGCAATTTTAAATTTTAAAGTTGCATTCTTCTAATTATTGGGTTTGAATTCGTGTTTAGAAATACAATGAATATCTATGAAGTTTTCTATTGGGAAGGCTGATTCATGGTCTCTTAATCTCCAATAAGCCAATGCCCTTATGATCTTTAATAAGACTTGCATGCCTTGATTTTTTGTTTGTGACACTTAGTTATTATTTTCCATTTTCTTTTGTCAATGGTTTTATGATGTTTTCTTTATCTACGTAATACATGAAGCATGAAACACATAAGTGAATGGTAGCATGAAGCATATAGCTGGAATGGTAGATGTCTTCCTCAATGATATAAAGCATGAATCATACACATGAAGCATGACGCATTACTATATTCATATGGTTGATTAAATGTTCAATAATCTTACAAGAGAATAATGTTCAAACTTTATTATATATTTACAATTATAGAAAAGAAGAGTGCATGGAAAACACTTGGATTTTAAATATTTAAAGTAAACCATCTACAAATATCTATTGAAGCATGAATTTATAATATAAATTTGGACACTATCAATAAAAAATATTTGTATTAACCAAATAGCCATGTAGGCATACATCAATATATGTCAATATAAGTATAAAATATATACAAAATAGTCATATAGGCTTACAAGAATTCCATATAGGCATACAATGTCAAGTATATGCAATATAAATTATGTCCAAAAATTCCATATAGGCATTCAATAGAGGACCCCAATCAAAAGTCATTTCCCTCCAGGTGAATGAAATAAAGAAGCGAACTTTGTTGGTCAGGTGGATGGAAATGCATATGACACTCGTTTACTTTGAATTCAAGGGTTGATCCTTATAGTTAGTTCTAGATCAAGCACTACCTATTATAATAACAAGTAAAGACATTAATATATATAAAATATATTATTAAAAATGATAAATTTTGAAAAATAATCACCTACCACCACTAAAGGATCTCTCTCCTCAAGTGGAAGATTTTCATTCTTAGGATCTAGCATTCAAAATTCCTATAGAAACCATGCAAATAGAAATTAAATTACGAATCAATAATCATTTGATGTTTCAATAATAAACATCTATAACAACAAATGCAATTTAAAATTTACTAATCTGCTTCATACCCCCGTGAGAGCCATTGAGTTGTCTATTGTGTAAGATACACCATGCTCCATTTCCCTATCAACATCGAGAGGTGTTTCTACCTCCATCATTTGAAATTAAAACAACAAATTATTCAATCACGTAAACTAGAATAGTGATGCAAGTCATGGCTTATAATGTATGAGATAATCAACAAAATTTTGAGTACTTATTGAACTATATATTTCTTACTATTATACTTACTATTTTTCCTATCCATAGCTTGTTCAAAAGCACCTATTTAGGATTTTATCCATAGCATCAAGGCAGTGAAATGTTTGATAAAATGCTTTGGTAGACATGTATGAAAAATGTGGTAGCATAGAGAAGGTAGTGAATTGTTTGAAAAAATGTCTCAAAGAAATGTGATCTCATAGTGATTGTTTGTCATGGCATTCCATCACCATGAGACCACATTTATTTGAGGCATTTTTGAAACAATTCATTGTCTTCTCTATGCTATTATGTTGGGATGGGGTGGATGGTATAGTGTGGTCTTGGTTATGAGATGGGGGATCATAAAATAAAGAGGGAGGGGTGTTTTGATCATGAGGGGAAGATGATCATTAGATGGGGAAGGTGTACTTTGAGACCACATTTTGAGAGTAATCATACAATGGAGTGGAAGAGGTACTTTGATCTGGACACAGAAGGATGCCATAAGATAAAGTGGAGGAGAGGGGGATTGTGAGAGGGGGATGAAGGGATATCTTGCTCTTGAGATGGCAAACTATCATTAGATGAGATGGAAGGGATATGTTGTTCTTGATTGGAAATGGGATCATGAGATGGAGGAGAAGGGTTTCCTTGATATTTATATGGAGGGGAATCTATGTTAGCATGCTTTAAATTAAGATATGGATTCATAGGGTATTCATTTAAGATTCAGGGTATTAGGGTTTATCTTTATGTGGGGGTGATGAAGGTTGATGCATGATATGAGAAGATTGCACCACTTTATTTTTTTATGGGGAAACAACCACCTTTATTATAAGAGACATGGGATGAATTTGCTTGGTAATAGTGGGGTGATGTGGATCTTAAGGATGTGAGATAGATTAGGTGAGGATAAAAGTAATGGTGGTGGATGGGGATGATATCGATAGGACTTGAGGGGAACTTTGGATGGGGGAGAAAATTGGAGCATTCTATCTATTGAAATGGATTCAAGGTGATTCAAAATGCTCTCATTATCATCATTGGGATTATATTTGAGTCAGTAAAAAGGGCTATCCCCACCATCATTCATATGGTTAGGGTTGGTTGGAATGGATGAAATTGGATTATAATAGATTAGGTTGGATGGAGGATAGATTAGATGGTTAGACACGATGGAGGCCTAATTGGAAGAAATATTGGTATTAATTTTTGATGAGGATGGAAACTAGGATGATGGATTAGAAATGAACTTGGGGATTGGAAAAATAGGATACAAGGATGAAGATGGAGGATGGGATTATATCTGGGGATCAAATCTAAGACCTTAAAATGATTTGATTTGATTAAAGAGGATTATCTATTCTTAAGGTAGTGAGTTGTTTCAAAAAATACCTCAAAGAAATGTGGTCTCATGGTGATGGAATGGTGTGCTTAGACACATATTATATAACCCTTATTTCCATCCATTAACCTAACCAACCTCATGGAAAAGGCATAATTTACCCTACAGTATTGATTTCTACACTAAATAGTATTGATCTAAGGAAAATGCTGGTGAACAAACTTTCTCCCTGGTTCTTTGTCCAACACTCCTAATCTATTCAATCCCTAAATATTGGCCCTTAAAGCACAAGAGTATATAATGTACAATGGCATGGTGAACCATTCTGAAGTGAAGAACAATTGAATGTTCTTGTATATTCTATCACTAATAAACCTTACCCAATGAATCTGAATACTATTACCCCTTATTCTTCTGATACCTTTGTACATCCATGGTTGAATTTACTAGCATCTCTATAGCCTACCATTTGAATCAATAGGGTTATAATATCTTTTATTTCCTAGATAAAAAATGACCTCAATATATTCTTTGGTATCTTGGCAGCCTTTTCTTGGAAATAGGTTCACACCATGACGTTCTCATTGTGTTCTTCTATAGCAACATATGCCTTAGCTATATCCTCTATATTCAGTGTATTCATCTTTGGGAACATTGGGATTTTCAATGTGTAAGCAATACCATCTACAAAAAGGTCAACATAAAATCTTCCTTCTTTGATGACCACCCTCCTGTCTCCATCATACCATTTCATGCATTCCAAGACTTATGCTTGAGTAGTTGTTCATATAATTTCACTAGGCTAGTATTATTCTCATTATATTTAGTAATACTCTCTAATTTCTTAAACATGACTAAGATTTTTTCATTTAGTCATGTACCCATGTATGACATTTTGATCATACATTTTTTCAAACAATTGGCGTTCCTTTTGTATCCTTCCACATTTTTCATACATGTCCATAAGGGCATTCACATCTACCACTTTAGAACGTAGTCTAGACCACATTTCTTTGAGGAGTTTTTTCAAACAACTCATTGTCTTGTCTATGCTATTGCTTACTATTATACTTTGATAGATTTTTTCCAACCATCCATAGATTGTTGGAAAGTACCTGTTTTAGGATTTTAACAATAGTAGCAAGGAGGTTAAGTTTTTGATAAAATGATTTAGTAGACATGTATGGAAAATGTGGTAGCATAGACAAGGCAATGAGTTGTTTGAAAAATTCCTCAAAGAAATGTGGTCACTATGTGAAGTAATTGCATCACAGTTGAGCCACATTCTATAAGCGATGTCTCTTAAGAGACCAAAGTGTAGAAGGGCAACAAACTTTGACCAGTGATTGCTTGGAAATCAAGGCACTTGGAAACATTATGTCTAAGGATACAAGAACATGTAGGCCCCCTCTACAATATCCTCTCTCAGTTTTTGATATCTCCAAGTCATTTTTCCGGGGTGAACAAATTTTAGTTGATGGAAACGGGCCAGTTGCATGTAGTGTAAAGTTGGAAAGTTGTGTAACTTTTGTTTTGTTCATCATATGACCAAATCAACTATTCCAACACATTCGTATGGGTGGGTTTATGCTAGAAAAGGTTCTCTTTCACACTTAAACACATCAAAACAGTCTGATCCACATTCTACCGACAAAGTCTCTTAAGACACCATAGTGCTAAAAGGTAGCAAACTTTGACAAGCAATTACTCAGAAACTGTGGCACTTGGAATTTTTTTTTCTAAGGCTACGAAATTAAGTAAGGCCCCTCTACAATAACCTCTCTTGGTTTTGATAGCTCTAAGTCATTTTCCCTCAGCGAATAGATTTCAGTTAGCATAAATTGGGTTAATTGCATGTAGTGTAAAGTTGGAAAGTGGTGTAATTTTTGTTCTGTTCATCATACAACTAAACCAACTATTCCAACATGTTTGTATGGGTGGGTTTATGCTAGGAAAGGTACTCTTTCACACCCAAACATGTCGAAATAGTCTGAGCCACATTGTACCGGCAAAGTCTCTTGAGAGACTAAAGTGCAAAAGGGTAGCAAACTTTGATGAACGGTTACTCGAAACCCATGGCACTTGGAAACAATTTTTTTAAGGCTATGTGATCACCCAGGGCCCCTCTACAATAACCTCTCTCTATTTTGGATAGCTCTAATTCATTTGTTCATTGTGAACAAATTTCAGTTGATGAAAGTATGTTAGTTGTATGTATTGTAAAGTTGGAAAGTGGTGTAACTTTTATTCTATTTGTCATACGACCAAACCTATTGTTCCAACATGTCTATATGGGTGGGTTTATGCTAGGAAATCTCCTCCCTTGCACCCAAACATTTTGAAACAGTTTGAGCCACATTCTACTGGTGAAGTCTCTTAAAAGATCAAAGTGCAAAAGGGTAGAAAACTTCAACAAGCAATTACTTGAAAAATCTGGCACTTGGAAAAATTTCATCTAGGGCTATGGGATCATGTAGGGCCCCTCTACAATAAACTCTCTTAGTTTTTGATATATCCAAGTTGTTTTCCCACGGTGAATAGATTTTAGTTAATTAAAAACTGGTCAGTTGCATGTAGTGATAAGTTTGAAAGTGGTGTAACTTTCGTTCTATTTGTTATATGATTGAACTGACTGTTCCAACACATCTTTATGGGTGGGTTTATGATAGATAAGGTCATATTTCACACCCAAACATGCCAAAATAGTTCGAGCCACATTCTACCAATGAAGTCTCTTAAGAGACCAAAGTGTAAAAGGGTAGAAAACTTCAATGAGCAATTACTCAAAAGTTGTAGCACTTGGAAATATTTTGTCTGAGGCTACACAATCATGTAGGGCCCCTCTACAATAACCTATTTTGGTTTTTGATAGCTCCAAGTCATTTTCCCTTGGTGAACAGATTTTAGTTAACAGACATTGGGTCAGTTGCATGTAGTGTAAAGTCAAAAAGTGGTGTAGCTTTTGTTATGTTTGTCATATTATCGAACCGACTAATCCAACATGTCTTTATGAGTGGGTTTATGCTAGGAAAGGTCCTCTTATGCACCCAAACATGCCAAAATATTTCATTTGAGGCTACAAGATAATGTAAGGCCCCTTACAATAACCTCTCTCGGTTTTGTATAGCTCCAAGTCATTTTCCCATGGTGAACAGATTTTAGTTGATGGAAAATGAGTTAGTTGCATGTAGTGCAAAGTTGCAAGGTAGGCTAGTTTTTGTTTTGTTCTTCATGGGAAAAAATAGTTAGCACCAACACATCTAGGTGGGCATATCTATGTTAGGCATGGTCACCACGCTTCATTGTAAAAGGTTCATAGTCTTTCCTATTCAAAGGGTCACAAATTTTTGCCTTTGAAAAGTCACAACCAAATTCATATCATCACTATTCATGAGAACCTAAATTGATTTATTTGCAACTTTTCAGATATGCTTGAGGAAAATGAAATTCTTGAACTTTTAGTTGGTTCTATTTGTGTCATGCACGTCTCTTGAAACTATTTATTGACTATTGTAAGCATGTAATTTTAACTTTTAAAGTTGCATTGTTCTAATTATTGGGTTCAAATTCATGTAAAAAATTAGGATGAATATCTATGAAGTTTTCTATTGGGAAGGTTGATTCATGGTCTCTTAATCTCCAATAATCCAATGCCCTTATGATCTTTAATAAGAATGGTATGCCTTGAGTGTTTATTTGTGAGACTTAGTTGTTACTTTCCATTTTATTTTGTCAATAGTTTTATCATGTTTTCTTTATCTATGTAATACATGAAGCATACAAGCAAATGGTAGCATGAAGCATACACGTGGAATGGTAGATGTCTTCCTCAATGATATAAAGCATGAAGTAGGAAGCATGAAGCATCAAGCATACACATGAATTTTCTCCATGAATCACATGAAGCATGAAGCATGAAGAATACACATGGAATGGTAGATGTCTTCCTCAATGATATAAAGCATGAAGCAGGAAGCATCAAACATCAAGCATACACATGAATTTTCTCCATGAATCATATGAAGCAGGAAGCATGAAGCATGAAGCATTGATATATTCATATGATTGATATAATGTTCAATAATCTTACAAGAGAGTAATGCTCAAACTTTATTAAATATTTATAATTATAGAAAAAAAAGAGTGCATGGAAAGCACTTGGATTTTAAATATTTGAAGTAAACCATTGAAAAATATGTATTGAAGCATGGATTGATAATGCAAATATGGACACCATCAGTAAAAGAGATTTGCATTAACCAAATAGCCATGTAGGCATACATCAATATATGATGATATAAGTATAAAATATATACAAAATAGATATATGGGTGTGTGAAGGGGAAAACGTTAGATGCAAACAAGATCAAACATGATTGAAATGAGAATCTAAGCTAAGATCAAACACATTAATCTAAGATCTAATCTTACACATACAAAATGAAACTAAGCTATTTGAACAAACATTAATAAATCTACGATTACTGAATTGAATGTACACAAAAAACACAATGTTACCATCTCATAGTGGAGTGTATTTTCCTGATGTTGAGTTGTTCTTATCACCTCGAAGCATCTAAATTTTGTGTGCAAAATCTTGAGGAATGATTGCTTAATGTTGGTTGATCGAAGAAATGAGGTTGAAGCACTAATAATGGTGGTTGTGAATGTCAACAGTACTTCGTTGTGCAAATGATATTGATACTCTGATCCTTATTTGTGAGGAAAAATGTTTGTTATATAAAAAATGAGATTCGAAATGGACGATCAAGATCGTATTGGAGAATATCCAGATCAACAGCCAAAATGTGTTGAGAGGATTTAGACATGAGAAGTTGTGCAAAGTTGATTGCACAATTTGTGTGATTGAGAAATAGATTGGCTAGTTAGGGATTAGATTGATTAGTTAGGGTTTTAGATTAAGCAGTCATGATTTAGATGACTTAGTTAGGAAATTGATGGCTTAGTTAGGAAATTGAATGATTAGTTAACAACTTAGATTGCTTAGTTAGAAATTTAGATTGATTAGTTAGCAAATTAGATTGCTCAATCAACAATCGTAATTTGCTCAATCGATCGAAGAAATGAGGTTGAAGCACTAATAATGGTGGTTGTCAATGTCAGAAGTACGTCATTGTGTAAATGATATCGATACTCTGATCCTTATTTGTGAGGAAAAATGTTTGTTATATAAAAAATGAGATTCAAAATGGACGATCAAGATCGTTTTGGAGAATATCCAGATCAACGGTCAAAATGTGTTGAGAGGATTTAGACATGAGAAGTTGTGCAAAGTTGATTGCACAATTTGTGTGATTGAGAAATAGATTGGCTAGTTAGGGATTAGATTGATCAGTCAGGGTTTTAGATTGAGTAGTCATGATTTAGATGACTTAGTTAGGAAATTGATGGCCTAGTTAGGAAATTGAATGATTAGTTAACAACTTAGATTGCTTAGTTAGCAATTTAGATTGATTAGTTAACAAATTAGATTGCTCAATCAACAATCGTAATTTGTTCAACCAGAAAGTGGTTGAAGAATATGAATTAATTGATTTAATTAATTAATTCCTTTTTGGAGTTGAACGTGCAAATCAAGTTTGACTTTTACAAACAAAGTTGCATTAGTTTGATTTGATTTTTGATAATTGATTTGAATAGTTTGATTTCATTATACAAATTTTGGAGGGAAAGTGTCATAGTTAAATTATGATTTAATAATTTAATCAACTTAGGGGAATAAGGTGATTTAATGATGTAATTAAATAATTTTCATTATTTAATCAATCAGGATGAAATAAAGTGAAATTAGGACTTCACTAAATAAATGTGATTTATTTAATTGGTCGAAATGATGGAATGTGAATTAATCAAATAATATTGTTTTATTTAATCAATAGAAAAATTAGGGTTTTTAGGACTTTATTAAATAAATGAAATTTATTTAATTCGTTAGAAATGATGAAAAAGTGAATTAGTTAAATAATGTTGTATTGTTCAATTAATAGTAGGATTAGGGTTTTGGATGTTGTGTGCTTTGAGGCATTGCAGGATGATTTTGAGATGTTTTGAGTCATTATGGGATGGTTCCTAGATGTTACGGGATGATTTTGAGATGTTCTGAGTCATTCAAGGATGGTTCCAAGATGTTATGGGATGATTTTGAGATGTTATGAGATGATTATGAGATGTTTCGAGATGATTCTGAGATGTTATGAGTCATTTCAAGATGATTCTGAGATGTTTTGAGACATTCTGAGATGTGTCGAGTAATTTTGAGACATTACGGGATGTTTTGAGACAATTCCAAGATAATTTCGAGATATTACGAGATGTTTTGAGACATTTTCGAGTCATTTCAAGATAATTTCAAGATGTTCCGAGTCATTCTGAGACATTATGAGATGTTCTGAGATGTTTCTGAGTCATTCCGAGATATTTGATACATTACAACATGTTGCGAGATGATGTTCAATGTTGTTTGATGCTATTTGGGGTGTGTGATAGGTGTTAGGTCAATTTTACATGTCTACATTTTTCCCATCTTTGATACAAAGTACTGGTTGCTTTATTTCAAAGATTTTTTTTTTAAGATAATTTTTTTTAAATTTTTTTATGCCCCATTGTGCCTCAATGTTTAGTGGAATGATGGTAGGACTTTAAACTGCCCCCTCAAGAGGTTGACCGAAAATTTCAATCTTGTAGTCAAGCTCTTGACACTATTGTATTTCAGTTTTGATGTACTTTGGTTGAAATATTAGATCAATAGGTTCTTCATTTCTCGTTTCGATGTTTCCAAGAGCTTCTAATTTAAAAGTAGGGAGGTTCCCTAAGTAAAATTAGGGTTTCCTAGATAAATTAGGGTTTTCTTGAGGTTTAATATAGGCAATTAGTCTTCAAATTGGCTCATTTGTGCTTTGATCCTCTTGCTGATTCTTGTCTTTGGATTTCCCATTCTATCAATTATCAAGGAGCAATGCCAAAATTTGAAGGTGCCCCACATTGTTCTGAGCTTGTTCGGGAGTTTGGATGACCTTTAGGTGTCAGTGGCCCGATATGTACCTTCTCACTTTTCGCTTTCATCTTTTTTTGTTCTCGTTATGCCTGTACTAAATTCTTCAAGTCAATAACGAAGTTGCACTGATTCTTGAGCACTTGCATTATTTTCCTTGCCTTTGCTAGGTCAAAACCTTGCACTTGACACTAAAACCCTTGCATCTGCCATAAAACCTCACCTGACTAAAAACTTCACCCTTGTTTCATGCACTTGACCTAAAACTTCGTAGTTGACTAGAAACCTCACCCTTGACTGGAAAATTTGCCCTTGTTTCCTCGCCTTTGACCTAAAATATTGCACTTGACGTAAAACTTCGCCCCTATTTCCTCACCTTTGACCTAAAAGCTCACATTTTCATGGTGTTTTTTGAGCATTTGCTCAAAAACCTTGCATTTGAATTTTATATTTGCTTTTAGCATTTGCCCTAACTCCTGACATGTGGTTTTTTTTCATCCTAAATGTCATTTTTCATCGTGCTCATGTCATTTTGTGTTACTTTACATGTTTGGAGTGAAACCCTAACATCCTAATTGACAATGATTGCAGGTGAGTCTCAAACCACTACAGTTGAGAGAGATACATCCTCCACACCTGTTTGATCTGATTGCCAATTTTGGTGTGTTGGAGTGAGACTTTCTTGATGTCATTGGACTACATTATATTTGCTACATGCCTCTTATTAGGACTCACACAACTATGATGGTTGCAATTTTGGAGAGGTGGCATTCTGAGACTTCCTCCTTTCATTTTCCTACAAGAGAGGTGACTGTTACTCTTGAGTATGTTTGGAGGATACTTTGCCTTCCCATTCATGGTGAGCTTGTTACTTATCATGTTCGATGAGGTACCCACACTATGTAGCCTATGTTAGGTTTTGCACACTTGGATGTGCGCCCGACAGAGGTTGATTTATCTGGGTTCTTTGGTAGTGCAGATCTTATTTCACTTGTCCTATGTAGTATGATTTTAGGACTATTTGTTCCTGATAGGAGAGGTCGACAGTTTCCAGTGGGTTGGGGTACATTTATTAAGAGTATGCTTGAGCATGGGATGAGGTATGCTTGGGGTGCTTGTTTGCTTGCTCATCTTTATCGAGATATGCACTAGGTGGTGTATCAGAGTGAGAAATCTATTTTTGATGGTGTTTCACTTTTGCATGTTTGGGCGTGGGAGCATATTGTAGTTACTCAGTCAAACGAGATACATGATTGTTCTCCTAATGATTTGTACTCTTATCATTATGGGGAATTCATGCACTACACCTTGCCTAGGGATCTTCCTTATTGGCATCGTGTGTTCGATGAGATGTCAGGTTTTGTGTGGAGACCTTATATGGGCTCTGAGGTTTGGCTAGAGGATTCAGATCATCTTGTTTATTGCCAATAGACCCGTTAGTTGATTGGCTATTCTCCTTCTATGATAGAGCGTTACCAACCAAACCAAGTATGTCACCAGTTCAGAGAGATACAAGGGCAGGTTCCTGATGCTTATGAGGCTCGGTTCGGTTAGACTACTTGGGAGGTTTGTGTATGGGGTCTCCAAGCGAATATAGATACTATTGTTGTTGAGTTTAGAGCACTTGCCCTAGTTGGTTGGGGTTAGTCGGCTGGTTTGGCAGATCTAGGTAATACTCATGATTATGATGAGTGGTGGGCATGGCGTAGGCCATTGCGGTTCACTGATATTGGGGGTGACTCTATTCTGAGCAGAGCAAGTATTATAGGTCATTGCAGGGAGTGACAATGCGTTGAGGTTCTCAAAGAGCAGTTGGATCGGGCCCGACGTGATGGCGCATAGGGTGGTCAGGATGAGCGTATGAATCTTGCATAGGGTCATAGATGGGTTTCGGGTCCTCCTCCACCAACTAGGGATGGAGATATACTATTAGCTTAGATGTCTTATGCTAGAGATGCAGAGATTGTGTGGTGATAGGCTGTGAAGGCTTAGGTAGACACATTGAGGGTTAAGCGAGATAGCGAGAGCAGTCAATGGCATGTTGTAGAGGTTGAAGTATTGATGCTTACGACAAAGAGAGATACTCTTCAGGAAGAGCATGTTAGTATGCGAGCCGAGCGAGATCAATTTCTATAGATGTCCAACTATTATCAGACCTTATATGATGCTACTGTTCCTAGGGATTCTTGGCGTCCACAATTCGAGGAGCCTAGTGCTGTGAGAGATGGCGGTGGTAGTGGTGCAGGTGTAGGTGTAGGTGATCAGTCTGTGAGACAACTAGATCCTTTGTATGGTCTATAGTGTCCTGTCTCTCCTGTCGAGGCCTTACTATTTTTGGTACTTGATCTTCATGTTGTTTCATTGCATAGAGGCATGTCGTAGACATGTGTTTATATATATTCATCGGTCTAGTCGAGACCTCATACACATGTTATTATTTTGTATTATCCTATCACACTTGTGTCACTGTGGATGATGTACTTATGACATGTTCCCTTTTTTGATGATGATATATATGAGATATACCTTCTTTTATTCAACCTCATTTTATGCTTATGTGATGGTTATATACGATGATGTATGTTTACATATGTTTTTGTGCTTTTTTGATGTATGAATGTGATGTGGATGGATGAATGTCCCATACATGATACATAATGTTTTTATTGGTTTATTATCGTCATGATATGTATTGATGACATTTGTGGATGTACTATGGATATAGTACTAATGATGTTCCTATGCAGGATTGGTGTGTGTTAGAAGAAATACTGATGATGGATAGAAATATGATGTTAATTAGAAGAAATATTGATGATGGATAGAGATATGATGTTAATTAGAAGAAATATTGATGATGGATAGAGATATGTGTAGACACATAAAAATGACCAAGGCCTGCAAGCAACATTTGACCACCTTTCATCCCAGTATAATTATGACATTTTAATTATGTTTCTAACCCACATTCATCTATTGATTAAATAATTTATAATTATTTAATTAATTCATGATCTTTCATTCTTCATGATTATTAAATAAATAAATCTTATTTATTTATTTAATGTGTCACTAATTATCAAAGTCTTCTTACAATTAAATAAAGTCTCATTTATTTAATTAATCCTTATCATTAATGTCCTCCTGATTATTAAATAAATATATTTATTTAATATGTCACTAATTCCTAGATCCTCTCGTAATTAAATAGATTCATTAATTTATTTAATTAATTAATTGTCTCTTCTAAATTAAATAATAATTATTAATTATTTAATTGCCTTATGTGACACTTCTTTATTTTTAAATAAAACAATTTATTTAAAAATGTCTCACATAGTTAACTGATTCTTCTTTAGTAATTAATTTCAAAAATCAATTGCTCATTATCTCACAAATCCATATTTTGAATTAATTTAATTCAAAATGGAAAGATTCTTCTACAAATCAAGTAATTGCTAAAATTACCGATTTGCTAAAAATCTCATCTCCTTATCTCTGGATTTTTACTAATTTCATCTCAAGGTCACGTTTATTCTCCACCATTGATTTAATTTCTTAAATTAAATCTTGTCCACACATTTGGGGATTTTTACCCTAACCCTAATTGAGAGTTGTCACTTTGAATCTTAACCATTAATTCTAGGGCATTTCACAATCTCTCATCTCATCCATCCGTTCAAGATTGCATTTTCTATAAAATGACAATCTTGATCTCATTTTCGGGATCGCTGTATCTCTTATTATTTTTTATAATCTAATTATTGTCATCTCTTGCTATCATCTTTAGGCTTATTGATAACTTGCATATTAGGATTAAAATTTCTATTTTGCATAGAGTTTTCATACAAATCCTTCAAAGCTTTGTCTAGGGCTAGATATTTAGAATTTGCTCACATACACAATCTAAGGGCATCCATTATCACAGCAAAGCCAAGGAGGTGCAATGGAAATCAGTCATGGAGCATAGGAATGGGTGAGATCCTTCTAGTTTCTTTCATTTCTTGTTATTTCTCCTTTGCATTCGATTGTTTGATGATTTTATTAACTTGCATGTGTTACTAATCCAGTTTTGACCTTGCAGAAAATATACGTCATTACATTGGTGAACCCGACATTCTAACACATTTTTGCAGGTTCTCGTATGGCCTCAGATTTTGTTTTGCAGGTACAAGAGTATGAAACGTCGCAATTGTAGGCCTACGCAATGCAAGTGCTCTATCGCACCGTATTTGCGCTCGCGAACGATGCATACGACCTGTTGCAACACATACGAGCTCACAAATGACGCATTCAACATGATGCAATGCATTTGACAGACCCTAAACCGCATCTGCCATTTCGTGCCGCAAATGATAGGTTCTTTTGATTATTAAATTGTTATCTGGATCCGACACGACCACAACTAGTTATTTTTTTTTTATGTGGATTAAAATGAACCAATCCTAGGATAGACACTTTAATCTGGAATTTATCAATCCTAAGATAGACACTTTAATTTGGAATTTATCAATCCTAGGATAGTCACCAAATTTTTTATCTTGCTTGGTTAAAATGAATCTCATGCTTGTTGTGAAGCAACATCTTCACTTGGTGTAGAAAATCGTCCTTTGGATTTAAAACTAAACAACTTGTCTACTGTGCTTGATTGGGTAATAGGTATATGCTCTCCCCTTTACTGGGTGACCAAAAAACCAGACTTACCCATTTTATCTTTATGCATTTTATGTTTTATTAAATATTTTAGAAGGCCTGCCGTAGTGGGAAAAAGTACTCACCCTATGGGAATGACCTAAGTGGGAACAACCAAAGCCAGGTTTTCCAACCCACTATAATCAAAAGTGAATTTTGGGGAAACCCATATTCAACGGAAGTGGCAAGATAACCATCCTCAAAATATTTGTTCTAAATATTGGGAGGTCTCCTGAGGGAGTTTATCTATTGCCACGTCGAACGAAAACCTTTACTAAGAACCATAGTGTAGAAGCCAACCGTGTTAGTATCCAGACATTATTTCAATCACAGTGCAAGGGGAGGGAAGAATCTGCCCCCAAGACACTCACCATATAATCACCACAGATTGTTTGCTCAAGGGATTCAGTATCCACTTCCGTCACCTTGAGTACGCACCTGGAAAAGACAAAAACATGGGCGCCCTCTAGAGGGTGACATGGCTGTGTGAGTCGACGCGATTTTAAGATGTGGGCTGTGATTGTTAGAGTAATTGGTTATTTACTTTATTAATTAAACAATATTTGTTTAATTACTTAAAGTTCCCTTTTACCTCTTTTACACTTAAGCTAACATTAGGTGCATAATAATTAATTACTTTATTAATTATTATTGTGCAAGCCTAGGGTTTTCCTTTTTAGGGTTTTCACCTATATGTGGTTGAAAACTATCTTTTGTATCATTATTCATTTTACATTTTGGTGAATACATTGCTCCACATTCTTGAGCATTCTCTTGGTTGCTTATCTTTGTTTCTCCTTGTAACAGGTATTCTTTGCTTGCAGAGGTCACCGGACTCCTATGAAGTTGTATCTTCTCAACTCCAATATGGTATCAGAGCTTCAGATCTCCAGCTGCTTGTTCTTGTTTTGAGTTTTTTGCATTGGAAGTAGATCTAGGGTTCTAAGGTTTCTTCTTGTGGATTCAACATACTCCTATTTTTGGGTTTACTTTGGGCCCAAACGGACAGTGCCATTGGATTTGCAGGGCCCAAAAACCCCTAAATTGACTGTCAATTCGTCGATTTTGGTTACAGTTGACCAGGGAAGCAAATTATTTTTTAGGGTTTTGGCCGTACGGCCCTCCGTAGCAAAAATCGCAAAAAAAATTTAATTTTTTTTTTAAAAACTAAGGTTTTTAAAATTTTTCGTGCGCTGCCCACACACATTGGTCGCACTGCCCGGCCACCCTCACGCTGCCCGTGACCGCCGCGCTGCCCTCGACCGCCCCCGCCTGGCTCCGCGCTCCCCGCCGAGCTCCATCCGGCCATTGCCTAGCTCCGTCGGCACCGAGCCCGCTGACATCGAGCCCACCAAACTTTTGTCGGCTCTCCCATCCCCGCGGGTGGTCACATGGTGACCACGGGCTCTGTCGTAGCTCCAGCCCCCTAGTCCGCCCAGGCGACTAGGGGCTATTTTTTTTAGCTCCCAGGTGCTAAAGAGGGTATGATAGGGCATTTTACGCTACCTTCATTCAAACGGGCATAACTCGGGCATTTTTGCTCCATTTTTCAAATGGAAATAGGTGTTGGAAAGCTAGTTTCAACACCAATTTGATGGTGCAAGAATTGTTTCCATATTTTATCAGTCTAGATATTTTTTTTCCAGTCAAAGTGAGGTCTTCTTTCTTCACTTTCGGGGGCGTATCTTTTGTGTCCGAACTCTATTTTGCACAAACGAATAAGCGTTGGAAAGGTATTACAATGATCTTTCCAAATATATAGTCTATTTTATCAGAATATTTATCAAGTATTTTTTATTCAGCTTTGTGTGTTTTTACACTTTTCTCAATTACTTGGTTATTCTGGCTCCTACATGGGTTTTGTTTGCATTGGATGGGTTATGCTGATATGATTTATCATTGCTGAGATTATTAGTCTTTGAATTTTTCATTTGAAGAGTTATCATGGGTTTTTCTACTCACCCTTCAGTTGTTATTCTGGAACGAGGTAATTATGAGTCATGGGCAAAGGGTATACTTACACATTGTAGGTGGCTTAATATTTTGCCTTATTTGTATGATCTCATACCTGAACCAACCACTTTAGAGGGAAAATTAGCATGAGACATCATTAGAAATCACATAGCAGGACTTATATTGTCTAGTGTTGATCATGACATTGTGTTGGCTATATCGGACATTGATTGTCCTCACCCACTTTGGACACGTCTTTGGGAGATCTATGGAGACCCAATTCTCTCTCCATTCCCAGAGGATCCTACTTCAGATTGTCTCTTACCCATTACTTGGAGAAAGAATACACCCTTTGATCATGATACTTTAGAGGAGCTTGAGTATTTAGACACCCTTACATTTTCTGATGGATCAGAGGTTTGTCTCACAGTTCCTACTCTTCAGACTTAGACTTCATCAACATTTCCTGTTGTTCTTGATTGAGTGCAGCAGGGAATCATACATCTTCCAGACATAGCTACTTTGGACTCTTATGTTGCAGACATATCTTTCTTGTTTTTGGAGTCCTATATTGCAGGTTTGGAGGATTATTTTGAGGACATTCATCTCCTCTACCTTTGATAGTCAGGTTATCACTGTTCACCCACCATTATCCGTGCATTCAGAGGTTGCATTTCAGTATTCTCCACATCAGTTTGGATTTGGAATCATTTGTTTCAATTTAGACAGTGAGATTCTTCAGCATCCTATCATGGCACACATCTTGAGACAGATTGGTTCATCACTATTCATAGGGTTTCTTCGACATCGTCCTTTGGATCCATTTCTTCCCAAGGGGAGGAATATCATTTGTCGCCTCAGGATCTCCTTTTGGATTCTACATCAGGCATCTACCATTGTGATAGGAGTTTCTTCATTGTGGGGGGGGCTTCTTCTCTCTTTTTATCTCTCCTATGGAGACCATTGTACATGTACTTATATGATAGAAGTTTTCTATGGGGGGTATCATGTTATCCACCTCCTATCCTTCACTCATTAGTGCATTGCATTCCTTCCTTACATTCTATTTTGGGGAGGAGTTTTGTTCCCACTGGGTTTTCTCTTTTACCCCGTTTCATTTAGTTTGCATTGATTTTGTACATGGGTACTTGATCTGGCCTTGTTGCCGGGACCCATTGCTTTTGCTTTTAGTAGCTAATTCTAGATTTTAGCTTCTCCCTAAGTCTAGCTTAAGGGGGGGTTTTAGAGCAATTGATTATTTACTTTATTAATTAAACAATATTTGTTTAATTACTTAATGTTCCTTTTTACCTCTTTTACACTTAAGCTAACATTAGGTGCACAATAATTAATTACTTTATTAATTATTATTGTGCAAGCCTAGGGTTTTCCTTTTTAGGGTTTTCACCTATATGTGGTTGAAAACTATCTTTTGTATCATTATTCATTTTACATTTTGGTGAATACATTGCTCCACATTCTTGAGAATTCTCTTGGTTGCTTCTCTTTGCTTCTCCTTGTAATAGGTATTCTTTGCTTGCAGAGGTCACTGGGCTCCTATGAAGTTGTATCTTCTCAACTCCAATAGTGATTGCTATGATGACCTTTTGACTATTAAGAGTGAGTCTGCTTGAAGTGTCTTTTTGTTCAAATACCAAAAAAAAAAAGGGGTCATGCTTGATCCTTGAACATACACTCAACGTTTTAGTTTCTATGTGTTTTCCCGCTGTTTTCAAACAAACTTCAACAAACTGAACATCAACAATCTGGGTCCAAACTTGTCAAATAGGCAAAAATATTTTCTTTTTTCCAAAATTTGCTTGCGATGCAAATGCTCTATTAAACCGCAACCGCCATATTTTGAGCCACAGTCACTCGAATGGGTCACATTTGAAACATCCTTAGCCACATTCACTTTGATGAGCTGCAATTGAGTCATCCTAAAACACATATGCTATCTTGAGCTGCATTTTCCAAATATCAAACCACATTCGCTATACTGAGTCGCATTTGCCAATCCAAAAACCACATTCGTCAGTCTGAGATGCATTTGCCTTGTCATACCGCATTCGTTGTGACACATTTGTGAAGAATTTCAAATCACCTTCTCACTGTCAAAACTGAAAGTCCAGAAGTTGTCTTTAATTCAAACAAGTCTTCATTCACTGTTACAGTTCAAACCAAACTTTGAATTGCTCAGCTTCCCTTAAACATTGCACTATAGGTATCATTTTTAGGATTACAATAGGAGTCCATTTCCATTTCTAGTCCATTAGATTGCATTGATAACTTCAACATCTCTTTAGACACTTACTTTTGCAGATTTTTGGAGTTGACTCTTACCATTCATTATCAAAACTTTGCATTCAATAGTAGGTTATCAGTGGACCCAATTCCCCTTTGTCATTTGTCAAAATTTTTGTGAATTATTTCCCACTCAATAGTCTAGTGTGGAAACTTCACTTTGTCCTATTTATAGTCCTTTTATGGTCCATTGGTCTTCCAAACTTGAATCATTGCAAAAAATTTGTTTGCTCAAGTTGTCCTCTTTAAATCCCTCAATAGTAAGTACATCTTAGGCTTCTTTAGTTGCATATCATTTAGCATCTCCATTTTAGTGTCACACCATTCACATTCACAAGTCTTCAGTTTCATTTTGGCCTCACTTGCATTTCATAGCATTCCTTAAAAATCCAAAGAAACCAAAAACATAGTATCATACTTAGATCATTCTTTCCGTCATCCCATGTTGAGAAAAATGTTTATGGTTGAAACTAGATTACCGAAAAAAAGAGACTCATGGATTCCTTTAGAAAAGACACCAACTTTCTTGAATTCACAACTGGCATGGATTCATTCCCTAATGCCACGAACAATCCTTGTTTTGACATGGGAAATTCCAACATCAATCCTTTCATTAAAATGAACATCCCACCATCTCCATCACATATTTTTGAACCATTTATCCGACGGGATCAAAATGGGGAAGTCTTTGAAGAAGACTTATTAGCTGCTGCCCAACATCTAGAAGTTGCTGCTTTTATGGAAGAAGTAGTCTTAAATGACTCTTCTAGATTCCTAGCTATGCTCCTTGACCAAAGGGCTAAGTTACCAAAGGGATTTGATCTTAACACTCTCAGAGCAACTTCTCCCACTCCACCATCACACAATCCTTCCATGGGATCCTCTTCACAAAATTTCATCAACACCATCAATGCTACCTCACTTGGTCATAATACCACCACAACCAAAACAACATCTATTGGGGGATCATCTTCCCAAACCAACACCACATCGCAATCCATCCCCCAACAAACATCCACCATCCCTTCACAAACAATGGGGGCAACCACCTCAAACCTCTTTGGAACTACATCTAGTTCCATGAGTACATCAACAAACCTATTATTAGGTTCTTCAAATGTTATGGCAACCGACTCGTCCAACCCTTTTGGGAGAAATAAATGAAGAGTTGTCATACAAGGCACCCAACCCACTTCCTCATAGGTTAATACCAACATATCTCAAGGCCACAATCTCTTATTTGGGCAAGGCAATCAAGGCACTCAATCCTTCACTCCATTTGGGCATCAACAAGCTTAAAATCAACAAGGACCTCAATCCTTCACTCCATTTGGACATCAACAAAATCAAAACCAACAAGGTCCTCAAATTCAATCCAACATGGTAGGATATCACATCCCCACTTATGCCTCTCAAGTCCATACACAACAGCACATCCTTCATCAAAACACTCATTTTTCTCACCGACAGCCAATTCCAAATCAACACATCTCATCACAACAACTGGGGACTCAAGCTTTCCCTATCACCAACATGTGTGATGCTACCAACCATCCCATGGTGGAAGCACTCACACTCCAACTCGCTACTCTTCAAACGCAAGTGGAGACCTTGCAACAATCCAACAAAAAGCCATACATGTCACATGACTTGTGTCCATATCCATTTGACACAACCTTGTATATGCCACCCTTTCCTCATGGATATGTGGTACCTCATTTTCCCAAATACAAAGGCAAAACAAACCCCATTGAACACATAAGAGAATTCACCACTAGTTGCATTGAAATTGCATATGAGAAAACTTATCTCATGAGACTTTTTTCTAGAAGTCTCGCAGGTCATGCACTAGAATGGTTCTCGCTATTGCCTAAGGGAATCAAAACATGGGATGAATTGGCAAACAAGTTTGTTGAAAACTATGCCTATAACATTGACACGGATATCAACATTGCCTCCTTATGCAGACTTACCCAAGAGGATGCAAGAGAGACTTTTATTCCATTCTTTCAAGGATGGAGAACCTTAGCAAGAAGATGTCCAGTAGAAATACTTGAAAAGCAGAAAGTCACCATGTTCTTACAAACTCTCCTAGGACCGCTAAGGTATGGCTTACAAGTCCATTGTTGCACCACCTTTGTTGACCTTGTTGAAAAGGGTGTTAAACTTGAGAAAGCCTTGCTCACCAAAGGCAAATTAAAATATGGTGGGAAAACCATCAACACCACCACAAATAATAACCCAAGTAGCTCAAATGACAAAACCAAATACTGGGTTAAGAACAAGCATATCACAAACGACGGTGTAGTTGATGCAAAAACCGTCAATGCAACAGGTCATGTACTCACAATCAAAGGAGTACAAAATCAAAATGCACCTGTAACTACACCGACACCAACTGCCAATTCTATCCAAAGCAATCATGCACAAACTAATCAAAGGCAGCTGCGTCAACCTCGACAATTTCAAAAACGCACATACACCCCTTTGGGTGAACCTATTGAAATTTTCTTGAAGAAAATTCTTCAAAACGACGTCATAATGCTAGAAGAACCAAAATGATATGACCCTGGTCAGTTCAAGCCATCATGGTGGGATGATAGTCCATTTTGTGATTACCACCATGCCAAAGGGCACAAAACTTCCTATTGTCATCAGTTGCGAAATATGGTACAAGACCTCATTGAGAACCACACCATTGAGTTAGAAGGTCAATCATTTACATCCAATGCGGACCATAATATTCACAAAAACTCACTGCAGGATCATGGTAAAGCTTTCTCATCAGGCACAAAGAATACCAACAATCAAGCCAACCACATCCGTTCGGCCTATAATACTGTTCGTCCTGCATACAATTATCCCGATGGTACCATTATTAACAATGTTCATGCCGCTGATGAAAATAAATGTGTTAATACCATTACCATTAAAAAGGTCCCGGAATGCAATGTCACCATGTATAAAGGCAAGGTCACTATCCCAGGTCCTTCTATGCGTCAACCTAAAATCACCATACCAGGTCCGTCCGCCAAATAGTCAAAACCGGAGTTCAATATTATTGAGCAATTGAATAAAACACTTGCTCAAATATCCATTCTCGAGCTGCTCCGTATTTCCCCCGCACATAAGGCCATCCTGGATAAAGTCCTGCAAGAGTCGTTTGTCCCAACCAACATTGATGTCAACCACTTTGAGACTATGGTCGGATATCTAAATTCACCTCATCACATCACCTTTTCAAATAGTGACTTTTCCTCTCCCAAACCGTCTCATAATGATGCCCTTCACATCGAGGTTTTTGTCCACAAGCATAAGGTTAGACGAGTCTTAGTAGATGGTGGAGCAGGATTGAACATCTACTCTCTAAAATTGGTTAAAGCTCTTGGTTTCTCTAATGCATGTGTAGATGCTAGCAAGAGCATTGTCATCAAGGCATACAATGATGAAGAATGCGCTTCTAAAGGCGGCATTACAATTCCACTCTAGGTAGGACTGGTTATCATAGATACAACATGCCAGGTCCTGGATCGTGAAATACACTATAATATCTTACTTGGTCGCCCCTGGATTCATGCTCTAAAGGCCATTCCATCCACATACCACCAATGCCTAAAATTCCCTTTTGATGGTACAAAGATCACTATCTCAGGACATCTCGATCCATTTCAATACTGTACCAACCTGCGAGCCACTGCTAAGCACCAGGTACCCATCAATCGGGAAGCCTCATCGTCCACCTCATCCAAATACATTGATCCATTGACACTCACAAAATCATCCATTCCATCAACTCCTACCACACCATCTTCCTCGGCCTCCATCCCAAGTAAAGACCTTCAGATCAAGGACCTTGGTTGTGGAGAGTTCAATTTAATATGGCTTACTATATCACCACAATACCTAAGCCGCCTAAAGTCTATGGTAGACCATGTTTCACAGTTGAGCCCAAAATAAATTTCAAGGTTCCACCAAAAAGTGTTTTCACACTGTGGGGCGATATGGGTAATGAATTCATTGACGACATAGCTAACTGGATCTACAAAGACCCTGAGGAGTTACCTCCATTACCAATGCACCTCTATGGAAAAGGCTATGATATATGCAAAGCCCTAGGTTTTGATGGCACAAGCAGTCTTGGAAAGGACAACAATGGAAGGAGGGAACCTATCACATGAATGCAAGACCAAGGTACATAGGGCTAGGGTTTGACCAATTCGGAATTGACGATCAATGTACCCATGAACTCTCAAGTAAGGACATAACGGCTACATAAAGTGTTGAGATATGCGAAGAAACCCTTACCGAAACTAACTCAAATGAATGGGAATGGGGATTTGAAAAAACCCTAAGTGACTATGATATTGATGAACTATTCTTGGATCCCAGTCAACTCCCTTTTGAAGAATGATTCTGCCAGGAATATAACATTGACCCTATTGACCGACATTCCAAAAATAAGGAATGGGTAAGCATTCCTTGGAATCGGGAAGAACATAATGTGTCATCGACAACACCTGAATGATCCCACTCCATTCCTGAGCCCACCCATGAGCCTAACTTATCTGAGCCCGCTATCCATACTTCTAAAATGCCAACCACTAGTCATGATGTTGATAATTTTATCCCATATTATGATTTTGAATTTGATTCATTTGACTCGGAGTATGGCCCATCCATTGCATCTTACACAGAAGTTGAAATTAACAACTTTTCCCTTACACTTGAGGCATCAATTTGCACACTTTCCGCATCCTCCCCATCTTTTACCAATATTGACGATGGGATCCCCCTTGTTTACCCACAACTGATCGACTGGGACCAACAAGATCCACCAGTGATGGACATTTTTCAAAATGATGAGGCAATCACAGAATTCATGGGACTCCGAGAAGGTATTCCATGGGGTGATCACAAAATAGGGTTCTCCATTGGTCTAGATTGTGCAGCTTACTTCGGGGAGACTGTGCAATCCTCTAGTCGCAAAATTCAAAGATTTAAAAAGAAAAAGAAATGTCTTTAGGTGAAAACCGCAAGGCACCTTCTGATAGTAAAATAGTAAAAACAAAGGATGTATCCGAAGGTGAAAACCTCTCTGAGGCGCCTAAGGATGGAGGATTGGACTTTCTTCCCGTGACATAGGAAAAATCGGCAATGCTCATTGAAGACACAACGGAAGTTAACATAGCCACACCAGAGAATCCCAAAATGATTCTCTTGGCCGCATCATTGTCAGGCGAAGAAAAACCCGAATTTCAACAATTTTTCACAAACAGGAAAGTTAACTTTGCATGGTCATATGCTAACATACCGGGTCTTGATCCAGAATTGGTTTTACATCATCTTCCTTTAATCCTAGGAATCAAGCTAGTCAAACAAAAGTTGCACAAAATGCATCCACATATTGCACTACTTGTCAAAGCTGAATTAAAGAAGTTACTGGATGCAGAGTTCATAAGGTCAATAGACTGTGCTGATTGGATATCCAACATTGTCCCTATTACAAAGCCAAATGGACAAATTTGTATCTGCACGGATTTCAGAGATTTGAATAAGGCTTTCCCAAAGGATGACTTCCCCTTACCAAATATAGACATGATTTTTGACCTCACGGCAAGGTATGAGATGCTATCTCTCATGGATGGTTTCTCAGGCTATAATCAAATCCGAATTGCAATAGAGGATCAACACAAAACGAAATTCACTTGCCCATGGGGAACATACTGTTGGAATATCATGCCTTTTGGCTTAAAGAATGCAGGCGCCACATACCAAAGGGCTATGACAACAATCTTTCATGACATGATGCATATCCTAATGGAAGATTATGTGGATGACCTATTGGAAAAATATCTGAAATGGAAAGATCATCTCAAAGTCTTGGACAAAATTTTTAGATGGCTTGAGGATTACAAAGTTCGATTGAACCCAAAGAAATGTGTCTTTGGAGTCACTTCAGGCAAGCTATTCGGATACATAGTTTCATGACGAGGCATTAAGGTTGACCCGAAAAAAGTGAAAGCAATTCTAGACATGCCTCCTCCAAAAGGAATTAGTGAGTTGCGAACACTTCAGGGCAGATTGCAGTCTATCCGCTGCTTCATCACATAGTTGGTAGACAAGTGTCAACCATTTCAATATTTGTTACACAAAAGAATTCCTTTTGTATGGATGGATAAATGCCACATAGCCTTTGAAAAAATAAAAAAATATCTATTGACACCACCAGTGTTGATGCCGCCTACTGAGGGCAAACCATTGATCTTGTATGTCTCTGCAATGACAAATGCACTAGGGGCATTATTGGCACAAAATGACAATGAGGAAAAAGAACGAGCCATATACTACATAAGTCGCACACTGAGAGGATACGAGCTCAACTACACAACCATTGAACAGGCATGCCTTGCAGTTGTATTTGTGGCGCATAAAATAAGGCACTATATGCTGAGCCATCAAACACATTTGGTAGCTAAGATTGACCCACTAAAATATCTCCCGAGTCGAGCAACATTGACAGGTCGCTTGGCAAAGTGGGTCATGATATTAAGCGAGTATGACATACAGTATGTGGAGTGCAAGGAAATAAAAGGTCAAGTAATAACAGATCAATTGGTAGATGCATGAATCCAAGCCACTCATCCACTGATAATTGATTTTCCTGACGAGTCTATCTTTCATGCGGAACCAGATTTACCATGGAAACTATACTTTGATGGGTCCCACATTGGTCACGGCTCGGGAGTTGGCATATTATTTATCACACCACAAGGGGATTCAATTCCTAAATCATTTCGGATCACATTCCCTTGTACAAATAATATTGTAGAATACGAGGCATTGGTCATAGGTCTCAAGATAGCAATTAAATGGAAAATTCAGACATTGCTCATATTCGAGGATTCTCAATTAGTCATCAATCAAGTGAATGATGACTATGACACAAAAGATGAAAAGTTGCTTCCTTACAAACGAATGGTGGATAGTTTCTCGATGTATTTTAAAATGATTTCATTTGAACAAATCCAAAGGACATAGAATAAGGCAGCCAATGCAATGGCTACCATTGGATCTCTCCTAGACATCCCTAAGAATGTGTCACAATTTGAATTCTTAGTAGAATAGTTGTTGATGCTTGCATACGATATTCTAGAGTCAGAAATGGTGTGCAAGATTGTTGGTCCTAGTTCACCTTGGTATCAAGACATCTATGACTATCTTAAATCCCAAACCCTCCCACCCAACTTGTCCAACAACCAAAGGGAGTCCTTTATCCGAAAAGCGGCTAGACACACCATCGTCAGTGACACCTTATACTGCTGTGGCTTTGATAACACCCTTCTTCGTTGTCTCAACATTGATGAAGCCCAAACAACTTTACACAAAGTGCATGAGGGTATATGAGGATCACATTCGAGTGGTCCAATGTTAGATCAAAAATTCACTAGACTTGGATACTACTGGCCGACATTGGAAAAAGATGCTCTTCAGTTTGTCAGAACATGTCAGAAATGCCAGGTGCATAGTGACCTAATTCATGCACCTGCATAGGAATTGAGACCGATCACTTCTCCATGGCCTTTTGCACAATGGGGACTCAACCTCGTGGGCAAGATCCATCCATCCTCTTCTAACGGCCATAAATTCATAATCACCGCCACTAAGTACTTTACTAAGTGGATTGAAGCCGTCCCTCTCACTTACATCACAGGTAAGCAAATATCCAAGTTTATCCTAAATTACATCATTTGCCGGTATGGTGTCCCACAACCCATCATCACAGATAATGACAGTCCATTCACAAATCAGGACGTTCATGAACTCTATGAGCAATTCCACATCCAGCACCATTTTTCTACCCCATATTACCCACAAGGTAATGGGCAAGCTGAGGTGTCAAATAAAACAATTCTTCGCATTCTGAAGAAGACCGTCAATGACGTTGGCCGAGATTGGCACCTACAACTTAATCCTGCTTTATGGGCCTATCATACCAGCATTTGTACCCCCACTGGAGCCACTCCATTTTCCCTAGTCTACGGATCTGAGGCCATATTGCCCATCGAGGTCGAAATTCCTTCTCTCCGAGTCTCCTTGAAAGGAATGATTGATGATGAAGAATACATACATAATCACCTACATGAGCTAGAAATGTTACAAGAAAGGCGAAAAAATGCCTTAAATCATTTGCAAGCATATCGAAATCGTCTCTGTCAAAGTTATAAAAATAGAGTAATGGTGAGAAAATTTGAAATCGACGAGTTGGTTCTCATGCAGAACCCTAGAAATCAGGTGGACCATGAAAAGCCTAGCAAGTTTGAGGCTAATTGGCTTGGTCCTTATATCATTACTACCACATTTGGTTATAGAGCTTATCAGTTGGCCACACCCAATGGAGAATAGCTGACAGAACCCATCAACAACTTACACCTGAGAAAGTTCTACACATAGCATCAGAGAGCTGGGCTAAACCCAAAAATACGAAAAAATTGAAAAAATAAAAAAATTGTCCCTTGATGAAAACTTGGCAAGCAGGCGTCATGGTGACACAAAAAATAAAAAATAAAAAAAATAAAAATACAAAAATAAAATATCAAAAAGAGAAAAATTTCATCCAATGGTGAAAACCTGGCAAACAGGCGCTTTGGATAGGTATCATGGCGAAAACCTAGCAAATAGGTGCCATGCATAGTTGATCATTGTTTCGCCATCTACTTTTACTCAAATCGACCTTTATCCATTTGTCATAATCACAAAGGCCTGACACATTCAAGGCCTCTATCCTAAGTCCTGTCGATTTCGGCCATGGTTAGCATTTGGTTGACATCATCCCTTGCATATCCTTGGCTTTGCCTTGCATCTACCTATCTCCATATCATTGGACTCGGATAATCCTCGCTCTATCTGGGGTCAAGATCTTTATTGTGCAACTGCAGTGGGTACCGCACATGATCCTCCATTCTTACAAAGTCCTGAAAAAATCCTAAAAATTTGAAAAAGTCTTGAAAAAATCCTAAAAATATGAAAAAATCCTGAAAAAAGATCTAAAAATTGGAAAATGTCTTGAGAAAATCCAAAAAAAGAGTCAAGGTCAATGTTTGTCTAATTTAATTCAATCGATCGTATCAGTCAATATTTTGTCCATGTCCAAACTACGTTGTCTTTGCGCATTTGCTACATAGGCAAGATTCATCTTTGAATCCCCGAGACATTAGGCCAGTCTTTCTAGGTTTGTCCAAATCAAATCGTGATTCAAACTTTTGTCCTTTGGACAAGGTCAGTGGTCATGTCAAACTACAAGGTCTCTGAGTGCATGACGTAGGTAAGGCCATCAATCGATGAGCCCTTGAGGCCGCACTAGGTCAGTCCATTAGGGTTCATGATACTACACATTCACACACGTCAAATTCTCTTCAAATCAAGCAAATCTTATGTCAATCTTGAGCTATCAGTCTATCGAAAATGTGTTTCATCAACACTTTTAGTCAATTCAGCATGTTAGCAATGACATGTAGTCAAAATCATATCAAGACAATTTACCATGGCAAAATTTTGGGTTCTTCTTCAGATGTGTCCTTTTGAAAAGCAACTCTTGTCATTTCTTTATGATTGTGGATGTGTCCTTCCTAAGCATCATCATCATCATCTAGCATTTTTATGGATTCTCCTAACTTTGGGAATTGATCTCCTAGATATCAACGTCATTTAGGATGTGTCCTTCCTGAATTTGATATCGCTTGACATTAAAACACTTGACATTGTAAACACTTGGCAAGCACTTGGCAAACTTTTTCTGTCTTTTGATGATTATCATGATATTAGTTCCTTATGTCCTAGGAACCATGACATACCATGATGATTATCCTTGTCTACTTATCACTCTACTATTAGTTTCTCCAAGATGTCCTGACTGCCGGATTTAGAGAAGCAACGATGTAGTACGATGATTTTATTGTCTATTTTCTTTACTATCATGTGGCTAGTTTCTCAAGGATGTCCTAACGTCAGGATTTAGAGATGCAGTAACGTCGCATGATTGGTTTAGTTTCTGGCAGTTGGTCATGACAAAGTGACTAGGGGAAATTGTGTTCCTTGCATGAGTCATGATCATCCTTGTCTGCGACTGTTGATCTATGTGATGGTTCGACCTTGCACACTATTGATCTATGTCATATCATAGTGTTTGTCGGCCATTGTGAAATTTTTTCCCAATGATGATTAAAGATAAATAACTAGGATAGTACTATAGCAAAGCTTTGAAGGATTTTCATTTTTCGCACTAACATGCATATCTTTCTTCGCACTAACATCAATCTTCACCTTCTTTTTCTCTCATTCTCTGATGATATCCTGTGACATACAAAAAAAAAACAAAGTTGCATACATAATTGCATGAGCATTTCATATTCACATATGCATAAATCAAATACCACAATTCACATTGCATAACGCTATCATTTTCATTCATCCATCTCACATCATAAAACCATTATTTGAATCAACATATAAGCATCATAAATAAACATTTGCATTAGCATATAAGAATGACATCATCATCACATTACACAATGCATACATAACCACATCCATAAAAAAATCACATAAACATATGATAAAGCATTAGAATACTATAACACATAACATCATATAGGCCACATCAAAACTGCATCACATATATATAATCTCAAAAATGTTATGTCACAGGATAGAGTCGTATGATATCCCAAAAATGGAGCTCGCAGGCTCGAATATCAAAAACATACAAGTGTCTAAAAATCAGTCCTATGATGGCCCTCTATCTCATGGAGGTGAACTGCGAGGTGGCTATGCTTGACCAACCACGTGAAATGTGACCTGAATAGGAGTGGTGTCCTGAGTCTAACTCTGAGAGCCTGAGGCCTTGGTAACATGAGGCTGGCTCTGCTTTGTCTGGTGTCCTGATGACACTGATTTGTGCCCATGCTTTGACCTATGGCTGTGACCTGATGAATTCCTGTGAGAGTTGTGTGACCTGTGGCCCGATGACTGTCCTAATGCAGTAGACCCCCCAACACTGGTATGACTACTGCTATGTGATTGGCTACTACTGTGTGTCCGGCTGCCACTACCTGTCCTACTGTAGGATCGAGACAATCTTGGATCCCGTCTCTCTGGGGGAACTACCTACTCATATAATAACCTATACCACCCCCTGCTCTCTGCCATCCTGGCCAACTCCTTGGCCATGTCTCCTATCGTCCCTGAGCATAACTCTACAAACTCGATGACCCATCGGTCTGACTCCTACCGTCGAATGGCACCTTGATCCCTCTCCACCCGGGTAACCTCTAACTCCGCTGCCAAGGCCATGTTTTGAGACAAGGCTGCATCAAGTCTGCTCTGCAAATCTATGATTTGTTCATTAATGGTAGCATCGACAGACAAAATGGGTGATCTCTCACCCTCATCATCCCCAAAAATCATATGCTCCCGCAGTCTCCAGTCTGCCTCATCCTCGTCCTCCTCCTCCTCGGCCCAGATCTCCTCCACATCTATATCAAGAGGGTGTCCCCTAACAAATGGATCTTCTACTACCCTCTCCTCTACCCTCACCTCTGCCTCCTCATCTCCACACCTGATCTCCTCCTATGCCTCCTGCTTGATAGGCACCTCTCTCTCCTCACCCTCCTCTCGGATGGGTGACAATGGCGCACACCCCACTCTCCTAACTCTCTTGGGCTGCCTCCACCCTCTGCCATCCCTCCTCCACCTCGCACCCCTCCCATCTCCTCCATCCCCTCCCCCTCCACCACCCCCATCATCTCCCCCACCTCGACCTCCATCTCCCCTGCCTCCATCTCTCCCCCCGGCCCCTCTGCCATCTCTACCTCCATCCCTACCACCCCGACCTCTCCTCGATATCCATGGAATAACTAACCTCCGATCTATAGGTGGCAAACCATTTGGATCTATCAAAGAGATAGGCTTATTAATCTGCCACTAGGTGTTGAACTCGGAAAATGTCCCTGGATCTGCTAGACCCCCTCTCCACATCCATTGAACTGCAACTAAACCATCAACCTGTTGCTTAGCTACTATCACTGATATGGGCGGCCCCCACATGGTCTCCTTGGAGGATCGAGCATACTCTGCCGTGCCTACTGGCACATCCTGCTACTCTCCAAACTGTCGTAATACCCGTTGGGGCAGGTACATCTCTATGATACATCGACTCTACACTGTACGACCGATCAGGTATCTAAACTATCTGCATAATGATAGATGACCATCCTCATTTGGCCATTGGGTACAATCTCTATAAGGCCTCCAAACAAAGCTAATCATGGTGTCAATCCTATGATGCCAATAACCAGTATCCCCCACGCGAGTCTGGCTGACTGAACCTACATACAAGTAGACATATGGCATCCCATCGCCCAGCTGCTGCATCTGTACTGGTGGTCGAAAGACGAGAATGCGCTCCCATACCCAGATCATCAGAAGAGTAGTCTCGTAGCTGATACTGTGGCCCTGATGATAGACGACCTCATGTAGCTGATGATATAACGTGGCCATCAAACAAGGCCCCCAAGCAAAAATGGTCCTCTGTCCTCGCATATGGACAAGTACATCCCCCCATCCAATGGGAAATCCATGACCATGGTGATCTGGAATCACTAATCCAGAAATCAAGGTCATCAAGATGGCATCCCACCTAGGAAACCGGTCGGCTACAACATCCCAACCTATCTCATACCCATCCATACCCAACT
Organism: Sequoiadendron giganteum; assembly: GCA_007115665.2. Classification (NCBI taxonomy): domain Eukaryota; kingdom Viridiplantae; phylum Streptophyta; class Pinopsida; order Cupressales; family Cupressaceae; genus Sequoiadendron; species Sequoiadendron giganteum. The sequence continues at coordinate 331,579,389 of CM021105.1, read as the reverse complement.
AGGCACCACCGACATCCTCATACATATCTAGTAGGGCATGTCGCCCTCGGTGTGGGTCATATACAACCTTCTCTCCACGGATCGGTATGCACAGAATACGGTGCACATCCTCTAAGGTGACCATCGCCTCTCCTGTAGGTAGATGAAATGAGCAAGTCTCCGAGTGTCATCTCTCGCACAGAGCTGTCAACAAACCCCTATTTGCCCGAATAATGGGCATGTAGGTAATGTAGTACAACCCCAATGATATCAGGCGCTATCTCTCCCTGTCACTCAAGCGATCTCTGAAGGCGTATATCGTCGGCCTAAACTCGCGTCTGTAAATTGGCACCAATTGCATCTGCACATATAGAAACACAAGTTAGCACCCGTGGGTTAGCATTACTGAAATCAAAATGCATCTGAAACTAAAATGAACAAAAGTCAACTCTAGTCAACTACAACTACGTTGCGTTGACCACAAATGCATCACAACTAGACAATTGCGGCTCCACACTTGGCACTTGCATGGCAAGAGGTCAAATGTGTCGCTTTATCTATCATTTGCGTGACCTAACAACGATTGCGCCATTCCACATGACAGTTGCGTCACAATTTTTCAATTGCGGCGTTTGACCTAACAATTGCGTTGGAACAGTGCAGATGCATCACAATTTTCCTCACTTGCATTGCAATCTGGCGATTGCGTTGTTTCCCCTCGCGTTTACGAGAGCAAACAATATAACCTAGGTACCCCTGGCACTTGCGTCGCGATGCAAACAAATGCATCGAACACGAAGGCATTTGCAGCTTATGTGATGGCATTTGTGTCCTAATGCATTCGTTTAACCCCCCTTAAACCCTCATCAATGCATTAATTTTAAAAATCGACAAGCTGGATAGGGTACTTACTGGTGCCTCTGCGCCCTCGGGTCGTTGAAAAGTCGGCACGCAGTATCCAAGGTGGGTAGTCACTGGAATCACCATCGTCTCTCTGAGCTCTGATATCTGGAATTTCTATATAGAAAATGACCAAATGACACTTGGTTTTTCCTTTTCAACCCATTTATAGCCTAAAAATTAGGGTTTTGACCTGGTAGGTTTGTACTGGAGGCTCATTTGACTGCCTTTGACTGGCATTTTTCTTGACTTAACGTCCTCCGTTCTCGAAATCACTCACACCGTTATTTGTCTGGTCATTAATTTGAATAGTCGGGATATTTTCCAAATTTTTTTGACCCCGGGTCGAAATTCAAAAATTTTCCCGAGGGGGCATAGGCACTTCGTACCTTCGCTGGGGCATATTCTGGACTTGTTTTCTTTGCCATAACGCGATAAACTGCATTATGACAAAGAGGGGCAAATGTAGATACATAAAAATGACCAAGGCCTGCAAGCAACATTTTACCACCTTTCGTCCTAGCATAATTATGACATTTTAATTATGTTTCTAACCCACATTCAACTATTGATTAAATAATTTATAATTATTTAATTAATTCATGATCTTTCATTCTTCATGATTATTAAATAAATAAATCTTATTTATTTATTTAATGTGTCACTAATTATCAAAGTCTTCTTACAATCAAATAAAGTCTCATTTATTTAATTAATCCTTATCATTAATGTCCTCCTGATTATTAAATAAATATATTTTAATATATTTATTTAATATGTCACTAATTATCAAAGTCTTCTTACAATTAAATAAAGTCTCATTTATTTAATTAATCCTTATCATTAATGTCCTCCTGATTATTAAATAAATATATTTATTTAATATGTCACTAATTCCTAAATCCTCTCGTAATTAAATAGATTCATTAATTTATTTAATTAATTAACTGTCTCTTCTAAATTAAATAATAATTATTAATTATTTAATTGCCTTATGTGACACTTCTTTATTTTTAAATAAAACAATTTATTTAAAAATGTCTCACATAGTTAACTGATTCTTCTTTTAGTAATTAATTTCAAAAATCAATTGCTCATTATCTCACAAATCCATATTTTGAATTAATTTAATTCAAAATGGAAAGATTCTTCTACAAATCAAGTAATTGCTAAAATTACCGATTTGCTAAAAATCTCATCTCCTTATCTCTGGATTTTTACTAATTTCATCTCAAGGTCACGTTTATTCTCCACCATTGATTTAATTTCTTAAATTAAATCTTGTCCACACTTTTGGGGATTTTTACCCTAACCCTAATTGAGAGTTGTCACTTTGAATCTTAACCATTGATTCTAGGGCATTTCTCAATCTCTCATCTCATCCGTCCCTTCAAGATTGCATTTTCTATAAAATGACAATCTTGATTTCATTTTTGGGATCGTTGTATCTCTTATTATTTTTGATAATCTGATTATTGTCATCTCTTGCTATCATCTTTAGGCTTATTGATAACTTGCATATTAGGATTAAAATTTCTATTTTGCATAGAGTTTTCATACAAATCCTTCAAAGCTTTGTCTAGGGCTAGATATTTAGAATTTGCTCACATACACAATCTGAGGGCATCCATTATCACAGCAAAGCCAAGGAGGTGCAATGGAAATCAGTCATGGAGCATAGGAATGGGTGAGATCCTTCTAGTTTCTTTCATTTCTTGTTATTTATCCTTTGCATTCGATTGCTTGATGATTTTATTAACTTTCATGTGTTACTAATCTAGTTTTGACCTTGTAGAAAATATACGTCATTACAATATGATGTTAATTAGAAGTTGATGAGTTGCTTTTACTTTGATTTAGAGACTTCATAGTTTAAACAATCCTATTTGATGTAGCAAATAGATACGATGCACCAGGGTATGAATTTCCAAGGTGACTTTGTATCTATTGTGTGGACTTAGACTCTACAAACAAAGAATATTTTTTCTCATACCTAACATATGGAAACTTTGTTTAAAGTATAGGGTGAGGTTGCATGAAAAACATTTCAGACTAGTCACAGAGAGAGGTATAAACCACCTAACATGTAACTGCTTCACAAAATATTTTAATAGTACTTTCACACACTCAATAAAGCAAGTATTCACCATGGTAGTATTACAAAATTATCTTACAAACAACAAATTAAAATGATGCTCAATTTCCCCCATTCCTTCTTCTCTAAATCCTTATGGACATCCTCAAGAGATCTTGGGAATGAGTCAATAAAATAAACCATAAAAGATAAGACTATAAAAAGACAAAACAATGTTGTAGTATCACTTGCCAGATCTTGTTTGGCATGGGGCTATTATCTGGTGTTGATCATGTCTATCGTAGGAATGGATCCGTTAAGGAATATCTCAGGATTTTGTTGGGACTTGTCAAAAAGATAGGTAGTTGATACTTTGAAATTGTTTCCGTTTGTTTATAGTCAGAGCTTATGTGTTTGTTTGCTTGAAAGTTCTAGCTTTTGATGTTTGATTTGTTTGTTTGATTTTTTTTGTCAAGGATGATTGTGACGATTCATTTATTATGGGTGAAATTTTTATTGTGGTTTTTAATGACGGGATGGGTATTTTGTTTGATTTTTCAAAGTTTTTATGATGTTGTTTTTGTTATTTTCAGGGGACTAATCTAGGGCCTCAGGGGGCTCATCAAAGATAAGCCTTGCCTACGTTGTACACTCAGAGGCTTGTAGTTCGCTTGGTTTCACTCTTTTCACCCTTTTATGTTTTGTGAATGTTTTTGGATTTTGAATTTTTGACTAAGTGGGAATAAAGCATGTTGGAAACCTAAGGGGACTAACCTAGGGTCTCGAGGGCTATAAAACCTTTCCTACGTTGTACACGTAGAGACCACATAGTTCGACCATTGTGGTAAACCTACTTGAACTAGCTGTCAGGTTCAAGAAAATGTTGATATCTTAGACTATTTGAGCAAAAGAATAATCCAACAATGTTGTTTTGTTTTTGATGTTTTTGATTTTTTTTGTTTTTATAATGTTTTTGACTTTTGTGTTTTATGACCATGATTGGGGGTTGCAAGATATAATCCACGACCAGCTTTAGGAAGTTTCCCCCAATAAAACAACTTTCCTTAAGCAGTGACAAGCCATGGTTGGATACATGTTTTATGAAATGGATGGGTGGATGCTGTGAAAAAGTACTTGATAAATAATGATGCAAGATTTATTCACAAATAGTGCATGTTTTCGAGGTTTTCACTATGGTACCTATTTTAGGAGCACCACAAAGTAGTTTTCACTCAAAGAACGTTTAATTTCTCTTTTACTTTTTTTCTTGATTTTTTTGTATTTTTGTATTTTTTTATCTTTTTTTTTTGTATTTTTTTAAATCTTTATATATATATATATATATATATATATATATTTTACCCTTTTGCTTGGGGTATTCTGATGTACTTCATGTGTAGAAATTCTTAAGGCGCCTGTTGTTCAATCATTTGGCTAGAGGTTCTCCTTCAGGAGTAGCCAATTGATAGGCCCTGAAGCCGTAGCTTGCTGTGATGATGAATAAGCCTAACTAGTTGTGTTCATATTTTCCTTTGTCATCCTAATTAAATTGTACCTTCTGATTCTCCTTGAGGACTAAGTCACCAATTTGAAAGTTCTTGTCTTTTATTCTCTTGTTATAGCTTCATTTGAGTCGATTCTGATAAACCTGCAGATGGTTTAACACGCTCAAATGCCTTTCATCTAGGAGCTCTAATCCATTCAGTCTAGATATGTTGTACTCTTTGTTGTTGAACATTCCTTTTAATGAGACTCATAATGAGGGGATTTCAACCTCGATAGGTAAGATAACCAGTGATCCGTAGACCAAAGAAAATGGTGTGGAACAAGTAGGTGTGCGAATACTGGTTCGATAGGCCCATAAGGTTGGGTTTAGCTATAAATGCCAATCACAACCGACATCATTAACAATCTTTTTCAATATTTTTAGAATTTTTTTATTGGATGCCTTAGCCTGACCGTTTGCTTGAGGATAGTAGGCTATGGAAAAATTGTGTTGGATAGATAATTTGGAACAGAGTTCTTGTACATCTTGATTCTTGAATGGGATGCCATTTTCCACTATAATTGTCTGTGGAATTCCATACCTACAAATGAGATAATTCAAAATGAATTTTGATATCTATTTGCTAGTGATATAGGTCAATGGAATTGCCTCTGTCCATTTAGTGAAGTACTTTGTTGCTGTGATAATGAATTTGTGCCCCTTAGATGAAGCAGGTGATATCTTACCTACCAGGTCTAATCGCTATTGCAAAAAAGGCCATGGTGTTGTGATGGGTCTCAAATCTTGTGCTGGTGCATGAACCAAATAATTGTTGTTGAAATTGTCAACACTTTCTAGAATGTTGAATCCAATCTTGCTCCATGGTGGGCCAATAGTATCCCGTTCTGAGTAGCTTTTGGTCTAGGTTAGGTCCACTAGAGTGGGATCCACAAATACCTTCATGTACCTCCTATAATTTTGTTTGTGCTTCTTCTAGGTTAAGGCACTAGAGTAACATACCATCTAGACTACGATGGTATATGGTTTCTCCTAGGATCATAAAGCGAGAAGTTATACGGGTGAAGGTTTTCCTCTAAGTATTTGTTAGGTCAAGTAGTATGATATCGTGTTGGATATAGTCAAAAGTATCTTGGTACCATGGGGAGTTAGGACCAACAACAACACATATCATTTCTAATTTCGGGATTTTGAATGTAGGAATGAGTAGTTATTCCACGAGGAACTCATATTTAGGCACATTCTAAGGAATATCAAGCAGTGAGCCTATTGTTGCCATTGCATCAACAACTTTGTTATTGATCTGAGGAATTTTCTCAAAGGTTATTCTGATGAAGTATTCCTTGAAGTTGTCCACCATCCTTTTATATGGTAGCAATTTTTTATCTTTTGTCTGGTACTCATCATTCACTTGCCTGATTACTAGATGAGAGTCTCCAATGACATGTAGCTCTTTTATTATCCATTCAATATCCATTTTGAGCCCTGTGATAAGATCTTAATATTTTGAGATATTGTTTGTGCATGGGAATGCAATCATGTAGGCCTTAGGTATACTATCTCCCTATGGTGTGAGAAATAGAATACCTAGTCTAGAGCCATGTTGAGTATGGGACCCCGTCAAAGTATAGAGTCCATTGGCCTATCTGTTATGTCATCATGGCACTCTCATTTGAAAAATACATCATGAGAGGTTTATGATTATCTATGGGTGCTTCGACCAGTTGGTTTGCTATGATTTGTCCATTGATAGCTCTCTTGTCCACATACTCTATATCAAATTCACTTAGGATCATCACCCATTTGGATATTCGACCTGTTAGTGCTGCCTTTGCTAGTAAGTATTTAGTGGGTCCACTTTTGAAATCAGCTTCACCTTTCTGTTTAAGATGTAATGTCTCTACTTTTGTGTTGAAAACATGACTAAGAGACATGCTCTTTCAATGGGCGAGTAGTTCAATTCATAGCCCACCAGTTTTCTGCTGATATAGTAGACTACCCTTTCTTTGTTGTTATCATCTAGCTAGGCCAAGAGAGCTCCTAGTGCTCCTTGTGTCGTAGACACATAAAATATCATCTCCTTTTTTGGAATAGGTGGAATGAGTATAAGAGGAGTAAGTAGATACTCCTTGACTTGTTGGAATGGTTGGTCGCATCTCCCATCCCACTTGAAGGTGATGTCCTTGTGTGGGATATGAGTGAAGGGGTGGAACTTGTCTACCAATTGTGTGATAAATCACCTGATGGATTGTAACTTCCCTTGTATGCTCCTTATCTATTTTAGTTTCTTTGGAGGAGGCAACTCTATTATAAATTTTACCTTTGCAGGATCCACTTCTATCCTTCTTCTTGACACTATGTACCCCAACAACTTTCTAGATGTTACTCCAAACACATATTTCTTAGGGTTGAGTCTCAGATTATACTGTTCCTGTCGATCAAACACCCTTGCTAGGTTTGTCACGTGATCTTCCCTTTTGACTAACTTTTCTAGAATTTCATCCACATAGTCCTCCATGATTGTGTTTAGCATGTCATGGAATATGGTCGTCATTGCTCTTTGATAGGTTGCTCCTACATTCTTTAGACCAAAAGGAATAAAATTCTAGTAGAAAGTCCCCCAAGAACAAGTAAATGTTGTTTTGTTTTGGCCATTTGGAGAGATATTTATATGGTTGTATCCAAAGAAACCATCCATTAAGCATAGAAACTCATGCCCTACTATTAGATCCACAATCATGTCGATGCTTGGTAATGAAAAGTCATCCTTTGGACACGTCTTGTTCAGGTCTCTGAAGTTTGTGCATATCCTTATGCCCCCAATAGGTTTGGAAACTGGTACTAGATTTGATATCCATTGTGGATAGTCAATGGGTCTGATGAATCCCACATCTAGTAGTTTCTTTAGTTCTACCTTTACCAGTAATGCTATCAGAGGATGCATTTTTTTGAGTTTTTGCTTGATAGGCTTTGCTCCAAGGACTACAGCTAAATGATGTACCACTAATGTTGGATCTAGTCCAAGAATGTTAGCATAGGTCCATTCAAACTTTACCTTTCTCTTGTTAATGAATGATGTGAAAATTTCCTTCTCTTCAGGATCAAGTGATGTTGCGTGGTATGTTATCTTTGGGTCCTCTGTTGTGCCAACATTTATGGAATCTGCTTCTTTTATTAGGAGTGTTGATCTTTCTTGATATTTTGATATGGGGAGATTGAACCCTCCATGCTCAAGTGCCTCTAGGAGGTTTTCACCTTTGGATGCATCCTTTATTTTTCTCTTTTTTGGATCTGATAGAGCCACAATGTGGTTTTCCCTAGGGGATCGTATTTTTATGTTTTTTCTCTCATTTTTGTAACTGGAAGATTCAACCTCTCCACCAAAGTATGACTCTTGTTTGAGCTCCATGATGAACCTTGCTTTATTATCTCCAACTGGTATGTATGTTCAAAGCCCCATGAACTTCATGATTGCCTCATCATTCTGGAATTGATCCAGAACAAGTGTATGTTGTTGTTGATCCCAATCTATAAATTGTGGGTAATAGAGTGGGAGGCTGTATCTTGGTCTATAAAGCTTATGGAAGTAGGTGAAAGGGTTAGTATGGCTCTGGTGTCTTTTTCCCACTAGATATCTAATTCATCATTACTAGAAGTGGGGGAATCATATTTGGTGACAAAGGAAGGAGAATCCCATTCGTATTCATTAGAGTTTGTTTTAGAATGATAATAGATGTTGGGAATGGTTTCCATGTACTAGAGAGGGAACCTATCAATTCTAAAGTTTTCAAATAAGTCTTCGATAGGTAACTTGTTCTCCATGATATGATAGATATCCAGTGCCTTAAAGCTAGCAAAAGTTTCTTGTTTCTTCCAAAAGGTTCGTCTAGTTTTTGGAATGACCACGTGTTTTGGTTTATAACCAAGCCCCATACTTTTCTTCCTTTGTTCCACTATGATAGGCTTTGATCGGCCTTGTTTATGTAGCCCAAGGCCACCTATTCTATTTTATCCTATTTGTTTAACTAATTGATAACCTCAAGTGTTAGGATAAAAAATGGGTTGTGGATTTTCTGGTTCTTTTTGGTCCTCCTTGGAGATTATGGATGAGAGGTCCTCAAATATTTCTTCATCTTTCATATCTCCCCATCTAGTAAATATCGTGGGCTCAGCTATCATTTGAAATATCTTGATCTCTTTTGAACTCCCATATACTCTAGGTGTTGGTGGAAGCATGTCGATGCAGAATGCCTGGTTAAAATGGTAATTCCCATTACCCTTGTCAAGTACTTGAATCTTGGCCTCCATTTTCAGTTCTCACTTGATGTGTTCCTGGTAGAGGTTGATGGAAGCATGGAAGGGTCGACATAAGAAAATGAATGGAAGGCTATATTGTTGCTAGGCACCTGTTGGATTTTATTGTACTTCTCCTCCAAATTTGCAAAAAAATGGAACGACTCAAGATTGACATATAGTGTTACTTTTTTTCCTTCATGGGGAAACTTTAGGCAATGATTAAAATTGGAAGGGATTTCTTGTAATGCATGGATCCAAGGGCATCCAAAGAGGAGGTTGTACGAAAACTCAAGGTACAATACTTGACAAGTAGTTTCTATGATGGTTGGTCCTATCTGCACTAGCAACTTGATTGTTCCTTCATAATTTCTTTCCAAGTCATCTTAGGCCCTTATGGTGATACTCTTACCTTTGCCAATCACATTGTCAGATTCCCCAACTGTTTGATGAATTTTAAGTTACAAATGTTTAAACCTGCACCATTATATATCAATACTCATCTGACCATGTTCTTGTGAACACCAACCTCTATGTATAGAGCTTGATTGTGGAATGTTCTTTGTGGTAGATCTTTCTCTGAAAAGACTAAATGATTACTTGTGATTTTTTCAACCATGGCTTGGAACTGACTAGGATCGAGGTCATTAGGGACTGACGTTTCCAATGATTTTTCCAATATTTCCTTATGTGTGGGTGACAATTTTAAAAACTCTAGGATTAAAATTAGGGCAGGGGTCTTATTTAACTGTTCCACAATGTTGTAGTCACTTGGTGACTTGATTGTGGGTTTGGGAGGGGCTCCTTGTATTGTAACTCTTCCTCGACGGGTAGTTATGTTGCAGTTGTTGTCTCCTCTTCATATTGTTACTGCATTTTCCCTATTGTCCTCAACTTGTGAGAGGGTTACTAAAACCATGTCACCGTACGTGTAATTTGATTTGGGATCAGGTTTGAGTATATTTGAAGGTCCTTGTTTCTAGGACGTTGCTCAACGTCTAATTCCCATTTTTCTATCAAGTCTGGGATGATGTTTTTGAGGTGCATGCAATTGTTGGTCATGTGTCCTTTGATCTTATGGAATTCACATTTCTTTCTCATTGTACCATGGTGTCTTAAAGTTAGGTTCCTCATAGTTTGGCGATCATTCGTTTTGATGAGATTTTGTTGTACTAGATTGTGCATGACTATTTCAAGTGACTCACCTAGTATTGTGAATTGCCTCTTGGGTTGATCATATTGCCTTTGTTTCCCTCCTCGATTTGTCTGTTGGTTTACAACCTAATTGTTCTTGGGATAGGTAATTTGGTTGCTTTGTGTATTGTTGGGACCATAGGTTGTTTATGCCACCCATGGTCTATTTTGATGTGTGTTTTGTGTATTCCATACTTCTCTAGCATCTACTACTCCATCATTTGTGATGTTATTATTTTTGGCCCAGACTTTAGGTTTCTCATTTGAGCTAGAGGGGTTATCTTTTGAGTTGTTTGTTTTAAGGACTCCTCTTTCCATAAGGGCTCTCTCAATATGTAATCCATTTTTGATTGTTTCCTCAAAGTCTACAGGAAATAGCATAGTGAGCTGGTAGTTTATTTTAGGTAGGATATTTGTGATGAAAATATCCACCAATTCCTTGTCTAGAATGGGCCATTTGCACCAACTTGCTTTGTGTCTCCATCTCTGTAGGTAGGAGTAAATGACTCTCCTTGGTTTTGTTTGATTGTGGAAAAACTCATGATGGTGACATCTTGCTCTATGTTAAACGAGAAGTGGCTTATGAACTTGTAGACATCTCATCAAAAGTTTGGATTCCTGGTTGGAGACGAGTGAACCACTCCATAGCATGACCTGTAAGGCTGCGTGGAAAGAGCCTCATGAGATAGACACCGTTGTTTTGTACCTCCATACATGATACTGAGAAGTCTCGTACATGCTCTACTGGATCTCCTTTTCCTCTATATTTGTTGTCAAATCTAGGTATTTCAAAGTTTTTTAGAAAGGGCAGTGTCGTGATAGAACACTCGAATGGGAATGGACAAATTTCCTGAAGAGTGTAGGTTTTCTTTTGTTTTCCTACTTGCATATCGATTATCTGTTGGGTGATGACATCTATTTTTAATTCCATCTTTGTTTTTGATACATTTTTTATAATCCCTCTATGTAATAACCTTGTTTCCCTACCATGTTTTGGTCATATATCAGGTATTCTAGAGGTATAAGACCTTGACATCCATATGGGATGTAAAGAGGGTTAACTCATTGTTGTGTGTAATGAGGGTTGGTTCCTTTTTGTTGGGGGGGTAGATACTAAAGGCTTCCCTGATGATGTGTTAACAGGTTACCTTGTTGATGGGATGACTAAAGAAGGGTGCTCTGTGGCACACCTTGTTGGGTAGGTCTAAATTGAAGGCTACCCTGGAGATGCATTTGTGGGATACCTTGTGTTACCAATTTTTAGCGTCTTGCTTAAAATTAGTAATCATAAGAGCAATTACTGGTTGGTACAAATTTTTTTTATTACAAGTCATTCAACCAAGTTTTGTTCTTAGAATGAAGGTACATTTAGGAATGATTTGCAAAATCATTCAATAGTTAGACTAAACTGGTTGAACAGTTCAACAAAGCACATATCAAACAAAATTTCATTGAAGAAAACAATGTTCAGGCCAAACTTCATTTGCAGCAATTGTTTTTATACAAAGTATTGCAGTTTAAGAACAGAGTGCAGGAAAATCATTTTTGATTACATAATGGATGTTTTAAAGTAATTGAAATTGCATTATTTCATTGTGCAATCAAAATAAGTGCATAAATTCATCAGATAATGGAAAGCCATTGCATATCATGAATGATTCATTTATTGAGAGAATTTTTTGTAATCTCACACAAGCCGTGGGAGTCGCCTGATTTGTTTCTTTTCAAATGCTGAAAGAAAGAAAGAAATGCATTACACAACTGAAAATAATGTAAGAGTAAGGGGAGAAGGTGATTCGTCATTGCCTGGAATGATGAATCATCGTTGCAGCCAACCATGTTGACCTTCATGTCCATCTTCAGTATCGGTGTCGACTTCAGCTCCAAGGTTTACTTGCAAAATTGTGAGTGGTGTTAGAGCAATGAGGGATCACATTCTACCCTATTCCTACATTACCAACAGAAATGGAGTGAACATTCAATCATTCACTAGATAAAAGGAAAAGCAGAGCACCAAAAAGAACTATCATCTGCTATTTTTACTAACTTATTTGTGTTATATGCAAGTACAAGAAACAAATCAAAAGGAAAGCATTGATTCACTACTGTTTTTACTAACTAGTTTTCCATCATGTGCAGAGACAGGAAATGTAATGTTGCTATTTTCGAATGAGTGGTGTAAAATTCGGCTCCCACAAGGGTAGAGCCCAGCTCATTGAATGTTTTGTGCAGAGTGAACATTATGAAGTCTCTACAGTATTTCGGCCTTATAAGGCAACTACAAGAAAGGCAATCATGAATAAAATAAATGAAAGATCTCAAATTTTGTATGAAAAGCAACGATCATATCATGTTTCTAAGGTTCGCATCAACTCAATGCTCACAGTCTATATAGAGCTCTTTCATGACTACAAATTGGACATTTAAGTACATTCATGAACTTTTATTGGAAGTGTCATCATAAAGTACAATATACATTGTTTACAATGAGGAGCAACATAAAGTCTTTAAGAGATCCAGTGAGCATTGCTTAGAATGGAAAAACAATGATAATCATGACATTTTTCTGTTAAGACAATTTTTATACTTGTTAAACATAACCTTTTGCAGATGGTACCACATTTCTCTATTTACAGAAATAAAAGTTGGAAGTGTGACAGCCTTATACAACTTCAGCAAGGAATTTTACTTAATAACAGAAGCTAGAATTGCAGATTCAAGAGTAAACACTATATCATTTACAATCAGATTTAGTGAAGGAGAACACCCTATCTGGAACATCAGAGAAGGGGCAAAGATAAATACAGTTTTCAAGGCAGCTTTATTGTTTACAACATCTTTTTTGAAAGATCAAATATACAACATCAACCATAACCAAATTACTTTCCAGTCATATAGCACAAACATATGTCATATATCAAGAATACCATTGTAAGGCAAGAGTTACAAAGAATGCATTAGAAAAATACATAGGGTCACGCCCAAGAGCTTTAAGGAATGAAAATATATAGCCATGGAAGCTCGGCTAGAGAGTATTTATGGTGGTCAACAGGAAATACCAACAAAAAGGGGTTGTCATGGCGGCTACAAGCTTATAGAAGTTTTCAAAATACACAAAATCTTCCAAAATTTCTAGTTTCTAGGACAAAATGAAACTTACATTCTTTTTCATTTCCAAAAATCATTAAGAAGATGGCAGACATGAAAAGGAAAAGCATTTATTTTCCTATGAAGATTGAGGTTCATGGTGGCCATGGAAGAATGAATGGTGGAGCTTTGAGAATGCTGTAAAGAACACATACTAGCTAAAGGAATACTTACCCATTATTCTTGAAGTCATCATCTGTTAAAATCTGCCAGAATACAAGCTAAAAATGCCATATTCAAGTATACATAAGGCTCCATGAAAACCAACGCAACATTTGTGTTTCTCACATTTTTTCCAAGGAAAAATCTCGAACCAACATGATTCATGGCGGCCAGACAAAGGCATAAACACAATGGAAAGTGGCATAGAATTCAAAAATTCCTATCTCCAAAACTCAGCCTAAGGGGTTTCTCATGGCGGCCAAGGAAGAAGGTGCAAACAGAAAAATCGACACTCACAATCAAGGCCATTAGGAAATAAGCTACAGCCTGGCCATAAAGCTCTCAAAAGCTTTTCAGTACAAAGGGAAAATTCCAAATTTATCCAAAAGATCAGACTTACCAATCAACAAATCATTTAGAAATTGCTGAATGTTGGCATCCAAAACCTGCAAAGAAAAAATGGCGTAATGGAGAGGATTCCAAGCATAGAGAGTCGGCTAGGGTTTTCTTGATGGCGGCGACTCTCATCTTCCAACAACAAAAGAATAAAATGAAATGAATGAATATCTTTCATGCCTTTAGGGTTTGGATACCCTAGAAAGTGCGTTGAATAGAATGAGGCATTTTGCCTTAAGTTTTATTTAAAGACTCTATTCCTTATTCTTGGTTGAATGTCTTTAAATTTTGCATTTGAAGTCAATCTTGTAAAACTTTATTAAGTGATCAATGTAAATCACTTTAATAAAAGTTATTTATGAAATGCAAAATGGACATTTACTTTTTCTTTATTTTTTGCATTAGTTCAAATGTAAATATTTGTTTTAAATGATAATCATAAATCATTTAAAATAAATGATATTTCAAATGCAAAATAAAGTGTCGTAGAGTGCAATTTCAAATGATAGACTTCAAGGGACTTGAATAGGGAATTGAAGACTTGCATAAATCTTGGAGATGACTAAGAAAGTCTTGCCAAAATGTGGAGAAAAGATAGGGATTTTGAAGCCTTAAATCAGGGAATCACCTTCAGTTTTGAGTTTGGATTGATTGGATTACAATCAAGGAGAGTTTTGAGGCACACGACAGCTTGTTAGTTTTAGTTTTGAGCCCAATTTTTTGGGGTTTCTATTTGCATACGACTCACCAGGTTGGTGAAGTTTTGAAAACTCTTCTTAGAGTTGGTTGGCATTGCATGCCTTGTTTGGAGGAGAGATTTGACAACACATGTGATTTTGGAGCCAAAATTTCAATTCCGAATTTGGAGACAATTTCTATAAGTCTTTCTCTTCTTGCAGTTTAGGAGTTAGTTCTTAGTTTTTGGGAGATTTACAGAGGCAGATGCTTTAGACTTTGTAGCTGACAATATTTGGACAGAAGTAATACAGATGTTCATTTTTCCTCAATAGAAGTCATTTTTCCTTCACATTCTTTTTGTTGTTTTCAACATTGTTTGTGAATTGCATGATAAAGTTTTGTGTTATCCTTTAATTTATCAGATTCCTTCAATGTTGGATGCAAGGAATGTTATGTCGTAGTGCAGGTTTATGTTAGTGATCCCTTTTTCTTGCTTCTATATCTATGAAAACATCATTGTTTTCCTTATCTTTAAGCATTAAAACAGTAAGAGCCTTACAAAGAATCATTTTTGTAGAAATAAATCTTTGTGTTGTGAGATTGATTAGCTTTTATTGAGTTTTTTGTGAGTTTCAAAAACTTTTGTTCAAAATTTTACCTTTGGTGTACCACTTGTTAATGATAATTTTTAGTTCAAACATATCCTTCTACTCTTTTCCTCATCATATTTCAGCTTTTACCAAAAAATTCAAAGGGAACCAACCCATAATCTAGAGGTCCACTTCATTCCCTGGTCACCCACAACCTCAAAGTGTTCCCATTTGTCAATAGGTTGCTACAATTCATAGCTATAGCAGGGGTGTAAACCTTATTTGACAACACCTTTTTGATGGGATGACTAAATAAGGGTGCTCTGTGGCACACCTATTTGGGTAGGACTAAATTGAAGGATACCTTGTTGATGTGTTTGTAAGACACCTTATTTATGGGATGAATTGAGAAGGGTGCTATGTGACACACCTTGGTGGGCAGGACTAAACTGAAGGTTACCCTGATGATTCATTTGTGAGATACCTTGTTGATGGGATGAATGAAGAACGGTGCTCTATGGAACACCTTCTTGCGCATGACTAAACTGAAGGTTTCCCTAGTGATGTGTTTGCAAGATACCTTGTTGATGGGATGAATTAATAAGGGTGCTTTGTGGCACACCTTGCTGGGTAGGACAAAACTGAAGGTTACCCTGGTGATGCATCAAAAGGAGATTAAGAAGACTTGGTACTATTGTTTCTACTATTGCGATGAATATTGTTGTTGATATGGTAATAAGAGGTATGGAATATGACTTGTGCGAACTACTTCACATACATCTTTTGAAGAATTTAAAGGAGATTAAGAAGAGCAAAAATAATACTTTTCAATATAGAAATTTGGTTGTTTGTCTACTCTTTTACTTTTTGAAAAAGTTACCAGTAATAGGAAGGTTAGAATGGTCAAATTTAGAGCCTATTGCTTATCAAATAAATAACTTCATGATAAATCTTGTTAGTTTGGATGCACAAACTTTTGTTCAAAATTTTACCTTTGGTGTACCACTTGTTAATGATAATTTTTAGTTCAAACATATCTTTCTACTCTTTTCCTCATCATATTTCAGCTTTTACCAAAAAATTCAAAGGGAACCAACCCATAATCTAGAGGTCCACTTCATTCCCTGGTCACCCACAACCTCAAAGTGTTCCCATTTGTCAATAGGTTGCTACAATTCATAGCTATAGCAGGGGTGTAAACCTTATTTGACAACACCTTTTTGATGGGATGACTAAATAAGGGTGCTCTGTGGCACACCTATTTGGGTAGGACTAAATTGAAGGATACCTTGTTGATGTGTTTGTAAGACACCTTATTTATGGGATGAATTGAGAAGGGTGCTATGTGACACACCTTGGTGGGCAGGACTAAACTGAAGGTTACCCTGATGATTCATTTGTGAGATACCTTGTTGATGGGATGAATGAAGAACGGTGCTCTATGGAACACCTTCTTGCGCATGACTAAACTGAAGGTTTCCCTAGTGATGTGTTTGCAAGATACCTTGTTGATGGGATGAATTAATAAGGGTGCTTTGTGGCACACCTTGCTGGGTAGGACAAAACTGAAGGTTACCCTGGTGATGCATCAAAAGGAGATTAAGAAGACTTGGTACTATTGTTTCTACTATTGCGATGAATATTGTTGTTGATATGGTAATAAGAGGTATGGAATATGACTTGTGCGAACTACTTCACATACATCTTTTGAAGAATTTAAAGGAGATTAAGAAGAGCAAAAATAATACTTTTCAATATAGAAATTTGGTTGTTTGTCTACTCTTTTACTTTTTGAAAAAGTTACCAGTAATAGGAAGGTTAGAATGGTCAAATTTAGAGCCTATTGCTTATCAAATAAATAACTTCATGATAAATCTTGTTAGTTTGGATGCACAAACTTTTGTTCAAAATTTTACCTTTGGTGTACCACTTGTTAATGATAATTTTTAGTTCAAACATATCTTTCTACTCTTTCCTCATCATATTTCAGCTTTTACCAAAAAATTCAAAGGGAACCAACCCATAATCTAGAGGTCCACTTCATTCCCTGGTCACCCACAACCTCAAAGTGTTCCCATTTGTCAATAGGTTGCTACAATTCATAGCTATAGCAGGGGTGTAAACCTTATTTGACAACACCTTTTTGATGGGATGACTAAATAAGGGTGCTCTGTGGCACACCTATTTGGGTAGGACTAAATTGAAGGATACCTTGTTGATGTGTTTGTAAGACACCTTATTTATGGGATGAATTGAGAAGGGTGCTATGTGACACACCTTGGTGGGCAGGACTAAACTGAAGGTTACCCTGATGATTCATTTGTGAGATACCTTGTTGATGGGATGAATGAAGAACGGTGCTCTATGGAACACCTTCTTGCGCATGACTAAACTGAAGGTTTCCCTAGTGATGTGTTTGCAAGATACCTTGTTGATGGGATGAATTAATAAGGGTGCTTTGTGGCACACCTTGCTGGGTAGGACAAAACTGAAGGTTACCCTGGTGATGCATCAAAAGGAGATTAAGAAGACTTGGTACTATTGTTTCTACTATTGCGATGAATATTGTTGTTGATATGGTAATAAGAGGTATGGAATATGACTTGTGCGAACTACTTCACATACATCTTTTGAAGAATTTAAAGGAGATTAAGAAGAGCAAAAATAATACTTTTCAATATAGAAATTTGGTTGTTTGTCTACTCTTTTACTTTTTGAAAAAGTTACCAGTAATAGGAAGGTTAGAATGGTCAAATTTAGAGCCTATTGCTTATCAAATAAATAACTTCATGATAAATCTTGTTAGTTTGGATGCACAAGAATCTTCCCTTGCTGCATTCTTTGGAACATTTCAGATGAGGATGAATAAAAGGTCTAGGATTCCAATAAGTGTTGTGGAAAGATACTCCGAAAGCATAAATTTTCTTGTGTCTACATATTTATGTCACATGGAAGCAGTTGAATCAAGGTTAGTTTGGATATCTGAATTGGATTATGAAGTGTCAGAGGCTGAAATTGATATATATACTAAAATTCTCTTGGAAATCCCTAGGCGTCTCAACGAAGAAAGCACCTCTGGTAGTGTGACCAGAACAAGAAAGAAGAGGAAGAGTGTAGTAAATCTAGGAGGTACAAAAGAAAGTAAGCTTGAACATGAGCATGAAAGAATGAATATTCATACAACTTTGGAGTATTTGCAGAAGGTTATTCTTGATGCTAATTTTGATTCATCTATTTTTGTTCTGGAGAATCTTCATGGCATGATTAATTCTTTGAAAGTCTACATCTCTTGACTTGAAATGTCTTCTGGAATTATGTCTGATGAAGAAAATCTGAATGATATGAAAGGAAAATGTGCAACTTCACATGATCGAGTAATAAAGGAATTGGAGAGTGTACAAGGTTGTCAAGAAGAGGCACATGAACTACTTTCCTTTTGTCTAGATTGGTCTGGCAATAAATTGAATATGAGAAATGAGATTAGGATGAGTGAGTCTTGATTGAGCACTTAGGCAGATACATACCGATTAGCAAAAGATAAAGATAATTAGAGGAGGTCCTACATTGTCCAGCTTTAGGATAAATTCTTCTCTCTGCAGGATCAAAGGAAAAATGTTATCAAGAAGTTTGTGGCACTCATAGACATGATTAAATTTAGGCATACTTTTGTTTCTTTTGCTCTTGATTGTATTGGTGAATTATCAGAGATCAATCTTAATCCCAATACTTTAACAGATGGTTTAGAGTCTCTAACTAAACTCTAGCTATTTTACAAGAATCTAGTCAGTGCAAAAGGTTCATAGGAAGAAGGTAAAGTATCATGGAAGGCTATCCTAGAGAGTCTTAGAGGTTCTTATTTAGGTTAACTCGGTATTCATATCTTTTTTATTACTTTTTGATGCATATGGACATTTATATTGACCCCTTCCTTTTTCATTGATGTCAAAGGGGGAGAGATAAAGGGTTAGAGGAAAAACTTTTTGTGAAGAAAATTTTTGATAGGGGGAGTAGTTAGAACATTCAGTGCGGTATACTTGAAATTTTTTTGTCATACATGTTGCCATCAATGCCAAAGGGGGAGATTGTTGGAAGCTTTGCAACATGAGCATGAAGTATGGATGATTGTGCTAGTTATTCCTATGTTGTAATTGATGTCAACATGGTAATAACTACATGGTGATAACTGTATGGGAAGTTTTCTCGGTTTATCGGAAGTTGTTCTCTACCGGTAATACTCCTTTGTGATGGATCAGTATGTTGGTATTTGAGTTTGAAAGTCATCGCAAGATTTGATGACTTTGATCTCTTAACCATGGTTTATTGACTCATTTGGACATATATATCTTGGATCTTGAGACGTCTCTTGCTATGAACATAAAGTTATCTCTGAAAGAGTTAAATTCTATATTCTAATATTATTCTGTGTGAGGTATAATGTGTGTGAGACTCTGCAATCTACTAAGGTGAACATTCATATATTGCGGTTTTGCTGATAGTCTCTTTATTGGTAGTATGATGAGAAATTAATGTGTTCTCATATCCAGAAGGTATTTTCTTTGAGGATTAATTGTTGGTTTGGAGAATTATGGTTTAGTCTTGGCTGACTCAACGAATTCAATATATTATGAAGACTAATACCCAACTTGGCATAACACACTACATGATCAAATCTCATATGATGTTGACAAAGAAAGGTTTTGATTATTTTGTGTTCATCCAATTAGGATGACCTAATTTATGAATAAAATATACTAGTAAAAATACAAAATAGAAGCAAGCAATGTGTGTGTGTGTGTGTGAAGAGAAATATATGTGGATGCATGTGTATGAACAAGAGAGCGAGAACGAGAAGGTTAGAGCCTAAATGCTTTATTAGTAATAGATATTTGTTGAGTGATGCAGTACTTTAAATTCTGAGCTTCATCATAATTGAACCCTGGACATTGAAGGTGTATTACATCAGTTCATTATTTTGGTAGTGAGCCACCATCATTGTATCTTGACAGTGAGCCATCTTTTGTACTTAGGTTGTGAGCCTTTTAAGAATGGTGAGTCCTGGAAACGAGTCTCGTAATATTTCGTATCTGGATATAATATATTACGAGTTAACCCTCGCCGTCGTTTTTCCCATTTTGGGTTTTCCATGTAAAAATGAGGGTGTTCATGTGTATGATTGCATTGTCCTATTTCTATGTTCTCTCTTATTGATTCAGTCAATATTGTGATAATGGTTAAGTGGATTTTATTATCGGTTTGTGGAATATTGATTCACCCCCCCTCTCAGTATTTTGGATGTTCAACATGAACATACTTCTCTTCTTGCCATGTGATAATTGTAGAATCCTAGTATGACACTTATCGTTGCCCCCTTTGGCTAGTTATCTACCTTCCCTTAGAAATCGTCTTTTACATCACGCATAAGATGACCTAAAATTATATTTTTATTTTTTTTCAAATTTGTTATCCTTGAATTCAGCTAGCATAATTCATGGGATAACCCTTACAAAACTTATCTCTTTCATAGTCCAGTGGATTCTAAGAACACAGAATGAGGCGATTTCTAATCTACCTTCATGGGTAGTCCTTAGTCTCGAATTTTCCATTCGAGCATTTTCCTCTTTAGGTTTTCCATAATTCATTTTTTGGTCAAATTGTAGTTTTGTGTTGGAAATTTTGTCCCTTATAATTTCAGGACTTTTCTCTGCTTCTACAAGGAGTTTGAGTATTACTTGTAAAGTTGGTAAAAATCACCAAAGTTGCAAGTGTTTAAAAGAAAAACTTAATTACTCATAAAGTCATCATTTTTTGTCAACTATACAGTTGATCATGGGTAAGTTTGCAATTTCGTTGATTTTTGCCACCTTAGCAACTTTTAACACTGCATACTGAAAAGTTATGCCCCTAAATTTTTGTTTTTTGCACTGTTTCATTTATTGTCCTTTATTTTCCTTATAAATCAACTTTTAATGTTCTTCTATTTGTTCTTCTTCATTTCATTCATCAATTCTCTTTTCACCCTCGTCTGATATTGACTACACGTTGAGTTCGTGTGTATAAGGGGGTTAGATCATTGTAGGCTAACTCTAGATCAGATAAGGGAGTTAGATCTTGTAGATGTTCTATAGGATATGGAGGATGAGGATAACATTTTGAATAAGGAATATGAAAGGAAAAATATTGCAGTTGCATCTCTTCCCCTAATTCAGTAGTCCTGAACGAAGGTGATATCAATTAGGCAAAGGTTCCAACCGGTCTTAGCTAACGCTAATGTTTGGTTGGATGAAAGGGATCTTCATTCAAAACCTTTATTTACAATATCAAAATATGAGGCTGAGGTTCAAGAAAGTAAAAGATCAAAATTAATCTAACTAAATACAAGAATGATGCTTCGAGTTCAAGTAAAGCTTCAAAGGCTCAAATCAAATTTGTAGTAAAACGTGGTAAGAAGGCAAGGAAGACTGTAGAAAAGCCATCTATAGAGGCTCAAAAGGACCATGCTCAAGAGAAAATACAAGAAGAACATGTGCAAGAAGAAGAGATTGAAGAGGAAGATCACCAAGAAGCAAAAATGTCTCGCATGAAAATATTCATAAGGAGCCCCCTATTATCTCATCCCCTCTGAGGAATGTTGTATCTTCTTCTATTATTCCTCCAATGACAACATCCTCATCTGAAATCCTTGTAAATCCTCCTCCTATGGTCACTAGTGTTGTAGCACCTTCTGTTTTAGTTCATTCGGTGCATTCCTCACCCATCTCAAGATTTCCTTTTGAGAGTCGAAGACAAGGTTTAGACAATGTAACTGGTTCTCCAATGTCATTACCTAGTTTTTCATCATCGTCTCTTTTTATATCACATCAATTTCTGATTTGGATCAATTTTTGAATGATTTTGTGCAAGTTTCCAGACTTGAAATTCTTAAGGTCATTTTGACTAAAATTTCCCCTATTGTGACTACAACATTTGTAGATACAACAACTACTTCTCATCCAATGTCCACTTAGCCTGAAGAAACATCACCATTACTACCATGGTTGTCTTCACAAGCACCAAAAAGAAGAAAGGAGGCCATCTCTCCTAATGAATTTGACTTTGCATAGCTTGCTACTACAAAGAAAAGAACTAAGAAGCCAAAAACCCTTTCAAGGGTGATTTTTGAGAAAGATGGTCACAAATATTTTGAGATAGCTTAGGCCCCTCTGGACAAAACTTATGAAGAGGTAGATCTTGCAGAGTATTCTATCAATTTTAGATCTCTTATTGAGAAATATGACAAGGAAAAGAAAATGAAGGATCATTATAAGGCCAAGTTAGAACAACTCACAAAGGTATTATAGAAGATCACTTGGTCTTCTAAAATTGTTGAACTTGATTCAATTGCCATTAATAGCAAGAATCCCATCAATTAGAAGGATAAAAAGGCACAAGCACGAGGTAGGATTGTTGCTGATTATCTAGACCATTTGAATACATTGGGAGTAGAGATGCTAGGAGTAGCCATGGAAAAGCTAAAGAAGATGGAGGACATAAGGGAAAAATTTGATGGTACTATGAATGACTTCTCTCAAGAGGACATAGAAGATAAAGTGAAATCTTGGATTAGAATGAGAAAACTGAAGATAGACAAATTGGAGGAGTTTAGGATTATTCCCAACCGAGATATGTACATGGAGATTGAAGAACCTTTAATCCATAAAGAGACCGTGCTCACTAGATTTCTTGATAACCTACAATCTGCACGCAAGATCAGTGAAGAACATGACTTGTAGATGATAAACGAGATTGAATAACTTCCATGCATGTTACAAGATGATGAAAAAAAGCTGATTCCCCTAGATAATATGGTCCAATAGTTTACTGAGGTAATCCAAAAGGAGTTTGAAGATCAGGCATTTTCAATACCATTGATGGATCAAATTTTTGACCTTCAACTATCATTGAGAAATTTGAAACAATATATTGGAAGACATGAAAAAGCTTACAATATTGTTAGAGATTCAGTATCAAGTGCCTAGGGAATCATCAAGCACACTTCAGTACCAAATGATGAAGTACATATCACATCGAAGAAATACGATGATTTCTTGATGCAAAAAGTTGAAGAAAGTTGACCATGCCTTAGATTAATTTCCATGTTTTAGTAATTTATAAGTTTTTATAGTTAGTTGAAGATAATTTACATGTTATTTGTAAAATTTTAAATAAATGTAACAATTTTCAAGTCCAGCAATAATTTTGGAATCTAAAGTTGAATAAGTCAAATTAGTTAGA